>JAGWCC010000612.1:0-319837 GCA_022651775.1 Drusus annulatus
AATCCTTCGTTCGTTCATTTCGTTTTTTGTGCTGTGGAATCGGTTCTGGTTCTTTTCGTTTTGGAAATTGCTATTCAAAGGTGTGCCTGTATTTGTTTTCCTTAAAATACCCTCCGCACAGCATCCTCAAAGATAAGATAACTTTGAAAAAGAACAAAAATGTAATTAAGCGCCTATAAATTTGTCTCTTAAAGTCAACACTAGCAGAGACGCACCAAAACTTACGATTTTTTATAAACTACGTTTAATATTTCAACCATGTCTATTTGTATTTTTTAAGTTGGCTGTACATGGCTAATTGCATGCAAAAATTGAAGTGTGTGGGCTTGGGCGCAAAAGTGAACATTTAAAAATTATGTTGCCTATTGTATGCTGATAATGCGAGGCTGATTTCTGACAGTATGGGAGATCAACAGTTTCTCATGTCTAGGATAAACCTAGTACGTATGCAGAGTGAGTTAATGATGAATGAAAGTAAGTGCAAAGTCATGGTGTTTGAAAGAGAGAGTACGAGAACAGCGTGCAATATAGTTGTGAATGATGAATACTTGGGGCAAGTGGATGAGTTTGTGTATTTGGGAAGTATGTTCTAGAGAGACGGAAAGGCTGATCAGGATATTGAAAGAAACGTTGTAGACGCAAATTCAAATTTAAGCAAAGAAGGGAAGCTAGCCGTTCACAATAAAGGGCTGATACCAACCCTGATGTATAGCAGTGAGACATGACACTGTCAGAAGAAGGATAAAAATCGACTGAATGCTGTAGAAATGAGATCCCTGAGGCGGATGTGCGTAAAACCATGACCGTGTTCAAACTATGGATATCTGGAAAAAATGCAAGGGTGATGCAGGCGTAATGAAAAGGACCGAGAAAGGGACGCTTAGATGGTTTGGACTGGTAGAGCGGATGGAGGAATAAGGCACTGTAAGAAGAATATATGATGCAGAAGAAGTCGGGGATGTCCGAAAAAGACACGGCACGATCAAGTAAATCTAAAACTTGAGTCAGGTTATGCTAAGCATTAAACCTGCCAACCGTTAACTTATTTTAATTTCAGACAGATCAGCTGACCGTCGCCGCCATCTTGGCGTTGCCAGGCAACCATGACAGCAGCTGTCAGATTGTTGGCGCTTGCCGCCGCAGTGCTCGTGTTGACTCTAGCGTGCTCAGACGCCGCTACCGCAGGAAGGAACCCCGCCAGACCAGCCACAGCTCAAAAACCCGCTGCAACTTTGAACGCCAAGGTTAGTAAAGTTAATAATTCATATTTTCACCGTTAATTTTCTGCATCGCAACGTCTTTGCCTTACTCTAGTATTAATTCAATACAGTGTCATCATCTTGGAGTGACAATATATGGAGAGAGAGCTAATTCTTTTTATCCAACCTATACACATTTGAGATAAATCACTTTCTCCTGGTTTTTACGTCGTACACCATGAGAAAGAAAGAGACAGCAAAATTTCCCAAGTTATCACACCGCTTTAAGGTATTGCAAGGATGTTCTTCGTGTCCCGCGTCTCCGTTGACTCCGCCCACACGGTTTGGTATGCGACATAAACGGACACAAGTCAACGGTTTTTTTAGGTTACATGCTATATTTTTGTTTATAACAATACTGTGAAAAAGTGGTTTTACGAATAAACGCTACATTGTGTCGACATGTGCTATGAATGGATGTATAAATACTCTAGCCCTAGTCCTAGCAACGCCCAGGTCTAGCCGAGTCCAGCAAAACTCATCACGGATGCTATAGTACCCTAGTTCCAGACGGTTGGTTTAAAAAAAAAAAATTATTTGCGTTAATTAAGTGACGTTTGGCAGCCCTGCTAAATTGTGATTTTTTTACTGTTAAGTGTAACCGCTCCTTTGTAGTAAACATTTTACCACCTGCGATTATCTACCGTTACTGGCTCGCTAAATGCGAAATCTGGCTATGCACGTATTTACCTTTATTACTAATTTATTGCGGCCTCCGAGGTCGAGTGGTCAAGACGCTCGACTACGAATCGAGAGGTCGCGGGTTCAAGTCCGGCGAGCACTATTAATTTTTTTTTATCAATATGTGTTTTTTTTACATTTGATTAATATAATACAATAAATTGTGTTTGTGACCAGATATGAATAGCCAGGTACTTCCAAACCTTCCTCTTCTCCATCTTCTTCCCCTCCCCACCACATTCAGCCTCACAACATACCCTATTTTTGGATGTACCATTCTTTGGGAACCGCTAATGTACTATAAATAATTTTATATGAATTAAATGTGTAATGACACATATTCATAAAATAAAATTTTATGGCACACACTATCGAAATATATTAAAGGTAGTGAGGTAGGGGAAAGAGATGTAGAAGAGAAAGGTTGGGAATTACCTGGCTTTTCAGATCTGGTCACCAAACACGGCTAAAGCCATTTCAAACAACGTTTCGATTCTGAATGGTGGTCTTTCACCAGGGCGATACTTGGAGTATCTACCAATCTTAATATTCGAATGATGAGTTCTTCTCAACCTTCACCTTTTCCTCCCGGCTACATCCAGCTTCACAACATACCCCAGTTGGGGAGGCCACAGTCTCACTGACTCCGGACGGTATTCACCATCTTTTTAGATATTCTAGTTGATTACTTAACTAGCTAACTAACTAGCCATCACGCCGTTTCTCCGCAAGGGTAGGCAGAGAGGACTGACCGCCATATAACTATATCTGTTGCATTACATTTTTTACATTTGTTTAAATGATTTTTTTTATATGAATACCGCACAAGAGTCTCAACTGCTCCCAACCGTCTAGAGCCAGTGAGACTATGGCATCCCCAAATAGGGTATGTTGTGAGGCTGAAGGTAGTGGAGAGGGGAAGGAGATGAGGAGGAGAAAGGTTGGTAAGTACCTGGCTATTCAGATCTAGTCACCAAATACGGCTAAAGCCAATATTTCAAGCAACATTTCGATTCTGAATGGTGGTCGTTCACCAGGGCGATACTTAGAGTATCTACCACTCTGGAACGTGCCGCAAATATACTTTTTTTGAATGAATTAAATGTGTTATGACACATATCAATCAATAAAAGTTATTGGCGCACGCCGGGTTTGAACCCGCGACCTTTGGATTCTTATACACTTCTGTTATTCTGACTCTTCACACGACCCGATTCGAGTATTTGATTTACTCGATCGTGCCATGTCTTTCTCGGGCGTCCTCGACTTCTTCTTCCATTCGCTTTCCCATCGTATATTCTTTTCACACTCGTTTCTTCGTTCATTCGCTCTACATGCCCAAACCATAAAAGCGTCCCTTTCTCGATCCTATTCGTTACGATCACATCTGCCTTGCATTCTTTCCGGATATCCACATTTTTAATACGGTCATACATGGTTTTACCGCACATGCGTCTCAGAGATCTCATTTCCAAAGCATTCAGTCTACTTTCATCCTTCCTTTGCCAGTTTCATGCCTCACTGTCATACATCAGGGTTGGTACAAGCACTCCATTGTGGACTGCTAGCTTCGCTTCTTTGGACAATTTCTTATTTGCGCCAACAGCGTTCAGTTGACGGCCTCCATGGTCGAGTGGTAAGACGCTCGACTACGAATCCAGAGGTCGCGGGTTCGAACCCGGCGTGCGCCAATAACTTTTATTTAATTAATATGTGTCATAACACATTTAATTCATATAAAACATAATAAAAAGTATATTTGCGGCACGTTCCAGAGTGGTAGATACTTTAAGTATCGCCCTGGTGAAAGACCACCATTCAGAATTGAAACACTGTTGCTTGAAATGGCTTTAGCCGTGTTTGGTGACCAGATCTGAATAGCCAGGTACTTCCCAACCTTCCTCTTCCCAATCTCCTTCCCCTCCCCACTACCTCCAGCCTCACAACATACTGTATTTGGGGATGCCATAGTCTCACTGACTCTAGACGGTTGGGAGCAGTTGAGACTCTTGTGCGGTATTCATATAAAAAAAATAAATAAAAAAAAAGTTCTTCATTAATGGAGTTTCCTGCATTCACCCTTCTTTCAATATACAATGTCTAGTTTCTAGTTGATGATAATTACCTCTCTAGTTGAGAAAGTTCTCGTGCTTAGGGAGGGAGTTCTCTTTTAATTATTTTTAATTATTTTTTATTTTTTTAATAAACGATGCAGACAAACTTATTTGTTGTTCTGTTCATCATTGGCCGAAATAGACGGTGACGGCATATCTTAGAAAGGGCGAGAATTATAGATTTTTTGTTTACGCAGTTGATAAAATGTCTGGCGCGTTAGCGGCGTCTGCTTTTCAAAGTTTAAAAATAAAATTTTGATCAATAGTATCATTTTAATAGATTTTGCGAATTTGAATCCGAAATTAGCCCCTTTTTCTGGCTGTTGTTTCCACTCTTGAAGTAAGAATATATATGGAGAGAGAGCGAAATATGTTTACCCAACCTATACACATTTGCGATAAATCACTTTCTCCGGGTTCTTACGTCGCATACCATGAGAGAGAAAGAGACGAGAAAAGTCGTCACATCATATCGCAGCACTCCCAAGTATGTAAGGTTGTTCATCGTCGAGTCGCATAACTTGCGTCAACGGATTTTGAGGTTATTTCCTATATTTGTGTTGATTAAAATACTCGCAGTGGTTATACAAATAAATCAAACATGACGGTGATATGTGCTATGCGTGAATGTTCAAATAAGACCAAACAGAGATTATAAAACATCCCTTTTCAGAGGTATTTCAACAGTTTTAAATATTTTTGACCGACAAATATATAGACATAAAAAATGTGAATATCCAGAAATAATGCGAGGCTGATGTGAGCGTAATGAATAGGATAAAGAAATGGACGCTTTGATGGTTTGGGCATGTAGAGCGAATGAACGAAGAAAGGAGTGTGAAAAGAATATATGATGCGAAAATGAGTGGAAGAAGAAGTCGAGGACGCCCGAGAAAGACATGGCACGATCAACGAAGTAAATCAAATACTTGAATACTCAATCTCCTTAAGAAAGAGTTTTGCGAAAATTGAAAGAAGACTGAATGCTGCGGAAATGAGATCACTGAGACGTATGTGCGGCCAAACCATGTATGACCGTATTAAAAATGTGGATATCCGGATAGCATGCAAGGCTGATGTGAGCGTAATGAATAGGATCAAGAAAGGGACGCTTAGATGAAGTAGCGAATGAACGAAGAAAGGAGTGCGAAAAGAATACATGATGCGAAAATGAATGGAAGAAGAAGTCGAGGACGCCCGAGCATAATCAGGTAAATCAAATACTTGAATCGGGTCATGTGAAGAGTCAGAATAACAGAAGAGTATGTATGAGACGATGTATGAATGTAAATAAAGCAAGGAGTGTGTGCCAAGACAGAGTTGTATGGCGGTCCGTCCTCTCTGCCTACCCCTGCGGGGAAACGGCGTGATGGTTAGTTAGTTAGTTTTAGTCAAAGACATAAAATCGACAAAAAGCTTCCGCCATTATTTAGGCAAACCTTCTGTTATTAGTGTTTGTGTGATATTTTGACTTTATAAATCATTTTAATGGTGTATTGATATTGTTTTATTTAATGTGTTCAAATATGTTTATTAATAATGTCCGAATTCCATGTGGGCAGTAACTAATAGGCTATCCAACTACCTTAAACATACGACTCACTATAAATTCAACTGTCCTGACTACACTGTTTCGCAAAGGTACCTCTCGATGCATATTCCTACTTCAAGGGTGATAATTCACAATAATCTGGTCGCTAGTATGGAGGCCGTAAAAAACAAGTTGTTATCAGAGAGTGACACCTTTGCTGGCGATACGATATACGAGTATACGATCCCGTTTTACATGGACTAGTCTAATTTATTAGCCCACATGCTAATTCCCGCATACATTGGTGAAAATCGATACGGGTCTTATCACTGAAGAGTTTATTTGAACAAAGCAGTAAACACGGCTCCAATAATAATATTTTTTTTCATTACGGGGAATGTGGTTATCTGATAAGATGACTTAAAGGTGTGATATAAAAGATAATGTTGGTTATTTTAAAAACCGAATGTGTTTAGATGTTAAAAATATTCAATGACTCTTTTTTTTTAATCTTTTTTTATTTATTTATTTTTTAATCCTGTTTTTACAACCACAGTATTTAAAAATGAAGGGTTATTTTTCATATCTGCCGAAATTTTTATTTTTTTTTATCTTTGTTGTATCTCTTCTTACCTTATTGTTTGTTGTCGTTTATTATAGTTTACTTTGTCTCACAAGGGATAATAAAAGACAATAAAATACACTAATAGACAACCATTTAAAAAAAAAACAAGATAATATTCAATGATAACACACCAAAATACACCATAATACACGATAATATACGATAATACATAATAATACACAATAATAAACAATATTACACAATGATACAGAGTTAAACACAATAACACACAACAACACACCAAAATACACCATAATACACGATAAAATGCGATAGTACATAATAATACACAATAATAAACAATATTACACAATGATACAGAATAAAACATAATAACACACAATAACACACCAAAATACACCGTAATACACGATTATATACGATAGTAAGTAATAATACACAATAATAAACAATATTACACAATGATACAGAATAAAACATAATAACACACAATAACACACCAAAATACACCGTAATACACGATTATATACGATAGTAAGTAATAATACACAATAATAAACAATATTACACAATGATACAGAATAAAACACAATAACACACAATAACACACCAAAATACAGCGTAATACACGATAAAATGCAATAGTACATAATAATACACAATAATAAACAATATTACACAAGACAATGATACAAAATAAAACACAATAATAAACAATAATACACAAAAAATCACAATATTACTCAATAATAAACAATAAAACACAAATTGATATAAAAAAATAGTATATTTACTGCACGTTCCAGAGGGGTAGATACTCCGAGTATCGCCCTGGTGAAAGACCACCATTCAGAATTGAAACGTTGCTTGAAATGGCTTTAGCCGTGTTTGGTGACCAGATTTGAATAGCTAGGTACTTCCCAACCTTCCTCTTCCCATCTCATTCTTCTACCTGCTACCCTCAGCCTCACAAACCCCCCTCTGGGGATGCCATAATATCCCTGGCTCTTGACGGTTGAGAACAGGAAAAAAAAAAAAACATTCGCAACATGTATTCTTCTCGCGCTCCGTTTTTCAACCTCACAACATACCCTATTTGGGGATGCCGTAGTCTCACTGGCTATAGGCGGTTGGGAGCAGTTGAGACTCTTGTGCGGTATTCATATTAAAAAAAAATGTATGAATGTGATTGAAGCAACTAGTGTGTACCAAGATAGATTTGTGAGGCGGTCCATCCTCTCTGCCTATATCCACGGGGAACCGGCGTGATGGTCACTTAGTAATATTAGCTTAGCTAATATCCTCACAGTGCATCAACACTACCGTTTAAAATCGAAATTAGTTTTGTCACAATGTTATTTCAAAGCGCACCACAATGTTATTTTACAGTATATCATTTGCTGGACCCTTAGAGTATACAAAAGGTAGCCCAAGCCAAGGCAGTGAAGTCAGTTTTGGACTTGTTTTTGATGATTTTAACATGACTCGGCGCACCTGGGCGTGGCTAAGACTAAGGCTACGGTATTTATACATCCATTCATATCACATATCAACATAATGTTTTTGTGTATTCGTATAGCCACTTTTCACAGTATTTTTAACAACAAAAATATAGCATCTAACCTAAAAAACCGTTTAGTTGCGTCAAGTTTAGTGGCAAAATAAAAAAATGTGGGCGGAGTCCCGCCGTTAACCAGCGAAAATAGCCAGCTTAAGATCATTACGACAGTATATAGAAGCGGTCCAAGAAATTTGTTGTCTCTTTCTCTCTCATGGTGTACGATGTAAAAACTCGGAAAAAGTGATTTATTACAATTTCGGATGGGTTGGGTAAAACAAATTAGCTATCCCTCCATATATTGTTACTTCAAGGCTGGACCACTTTTATGACGTAATACATTTCGACTCAATTCAAGACCTAGGGAAGTGGGTGGAAATCTCACCCAGTACCATCTTTTCTTGAAGTTTTTAATTTAGTAGGTTATTGAAAATAGTATTAAGGTTACAGGTGATGTATTTTGAACGCAATAGAACATCATATTTATCATTTAGAATAAGATAAAATGATATATATTTTTTTACAATAACTCCACACAGGAGGCCTTGAGGGAAATAATTTCCCTCAGGGCCTATGTCATCTTTGGGGATGCTGTGTGAAGGGTCTTTTTGATGAAAGGAAGAAGTGAACTCGAGTCTTGAAGAGACCCATGTTGAAGGAGGGAGGAAACACAAAGGCCGGCAAATCGTTCCATAGCCGAGCTTTTGAACATAAGAACGAGTCGTAAAAGCGACCCGTTCTTATGTATCGAATGTCAACCGTGTACAAATGTTGGGCGCGCGTTTGGCGAGTTTCCCGACTATGCACCGGTTCCGAAGGGATCAATGACGCAAGTTCCTCGGAGCATCTTCCATTGAAATACCTGTAGAACAAGAACAGCATTCCCACCTGAAATCTGTGCTCTAAAGTTTGCAATCCGTTTGTTAAGATAGGACAATCTATAAAACTGACCGCCCGTTTCTGCACAGAGTCAAGGGTCCTTTTCGGGTATTTAGGGGCTCCATACCAGAGGTGGCTGTCGAATTCACTTGCGATTTGTGCAAGGTCAGCAGTTGTGTACTATTGAAGTATCTGCGGGCCCTGTACAACACGCCCAACTTCTGAGAGGCTAACTTTACTCTGGCTTCGATGGAGCCCCGGTGCCTTAACTGGTCACTTATTAAATTACTTATTAAATATGGATAAGTTTCAAATTCCATATAAAACACATGAGGGTACTCGGGTACCCTTTCACTCATCAGAAGTTGTAAGTTTTACTGCGTTTTCCGCTAACATACCTCCCTCCACATATCCAACGGTCATGTTTAATTGTTCATTTTCACTATTGTGGAGAAGTCGGGAGGTTTCAGCCGGTTAGACGTACTGGAACTTTAAAAAAATCTATGTTTAAAACTGGAAAGGGTACCCGGGTACCCCTTCAGTCACATAAAAGTTAACGAAATTTTGTTGTTGTTTTCTTAAATTATTTTCTAGGTCCGTTTAAACTTTTGAAAAAATTATGATCAGCTGACGAGCGCAACAACACGACCGTTTCAGATGGCCACAATTTTTTCAAAAGCTTAAACAGACCGAAAAACTTTACATAAGTATGACTAATTAAAAAAAATGGGTGAGGTTTATTTCACGTGAATGCTGCTTTAAGACCGTTGCCACCTCAGAGCAATAATATACAAGAAAGAGCGCTGCTGTAGTCAGTTTTTATGAGGTTTTCCGGACTCGGCTAGACCTGGGCGTGGCTAGGACTAGGGGCAGGGTATTTATGCATCCATTCATGGCACATGTCGACATAATGTTTTTGTTTATTCGTATAACCACTTTTTGACAGTATTGCTATAAACAAAAATATAGCATGTAACCTAATAAACCGTTGAGTTATGTTCATTTATTTCGCGTATTAAAACGTGTGGGCGGAGTCAACGGAGACGCGAGACACGAAGAACATTCTAACAATACTTTAAAGCGGTGTGATAATTTGGGAGATTTCGCTGTCTCTTTCTCTCTCATGGTGTACGACGTAAGAACCCGGAGAAAGTGATTTATCCCAAATCTGTATAGGTTGGGTAAAAAGAATTAGCTCTCTCTCCATACGTTGTTACTTCAAGGTTGCCACAATGTATCCAATAAGAAATTGTAATTCTTGTAATGAAAAAAATATTTTTATGTGTCTTAAGTATGTTCCTGCAGTAACAGAATTTCGGTCCAAACTGAAAACTTACCTTTTCAGACTCTCATATCCTTAAATTCATTAAAAGAATCTCAACACAATCTGTTTCTCGACGAATCACCTTTAGATATACACATTTTAACCAAATCCTGTACTGTTCGACAAATTCAGAAAGTACATTTTTTTATTTCGCTCCCATGCCCTAAATCTGAAAAAAAATCATAATTATAATTTTAAGTTAATAAGTGTATCTATCTGATGGGACCTGCCAGGTAAGTATGTTCCTGTATATTTTCGTATTTAAACTAGGAATTAATATGTATTAATAGAAAATCAAATCTGTACAGCCGCTTGAGGTGATTTTTCACAAAAAACGGCGCTATAAAAATCATCAAAATATTATTATTATTAACACATCACTCAACAGGTTCATAGGATGACTTAAAAAACAACAAATCGTATTGTTGACTAACTGTGAAAATTCTAAAGTTCGGTCAAAAATATTTAAAACTGTTGAAATACCTTCGAAAAATGATTTTTTATAATCTTTGTTTGGTCTATTTAAACATTCACGCATAGCACATATCACCATCATGTTTGATTTATTTGTATAACCACTGCAAGTATTTTAATCAACACAAATATAATCAGTGGTTATGAAAATAAATCAAACATGATGGTGATATGTGCTATGCGTGAATGTTCAAATAAGACCAAACTAAGATTATAAAACATCACTTTTCAGAGGTATTTCAACTGTAAATATTTTTGACCGAAATTTTCACACTTTTAATGATATAAAGACATAAAATCAACAAAAAAGCTTTCATCATTATTCAGCCAAACCTTCTTTTATTAATGTTTGCGTTATATTTTGACTTTATAAATCATATTAATGGTGTATTGATTTTGTTTTGTTTAATGTGTTCAAATATGTTTACTAAAAATGTCAGAATTCCATGTGGGCGGTAACTTAAAGGCTATCCGACATCCTTTAATATAGCTTTGTCTCTTTCTATCGAGTCAGTATAAAGTCAACAATACTGACTACACTGTTTCTCAAACAATACTTGTCAGGCCACTGTTTGGCTTGAAGGGTATTTTTTTTCAATTAAAAAGCAATGATCAACACACGAAATTTCAGATTTTTTCATTGTGTTGAAAATTTAAAAAAATAGCCACACTAAAACCACTGTAACTTGTGAACTAAACGACAGATTGTTATGAAATTTTGATAGGTTGGTACTTCCTAAAAAGCATATGGATTTGTCAATAGTGATGTCAACTATATGTCATTCTACGAACTTATTGAGTGATATGTTATGTCACAAGATGCATTTGAGGGGTTAAAAAAAAACGGTAGGTAAGTATTTTTAATTTTATTAAAATGAAGTATAATTTTTGGGTGGACATACTAGTTTAAAATTTGCATTTTTGCTTTCTTTAGGTAATGTATTCACTATCAGTAATTGTAGTATTGTTACGGTGTAAAATGTATGTATATTTGTTTCGTATCCACTGTCATTAATTAAAGGATTTAGTGCCTTGCAACTTTACCTACTGTAAATGTATCTTTTATGGTATCAAGAGAGTTTTACGGTCAGTTTCTGTTTTATCATTTAGCATTGTGTAACAAATATCAATATATTTTATATTATTCTAGTTGAACTCACTGTCACCTACCTCGGAACAGGTAGTAATAATATAAAATAATAGTAACCTTGGAGTAACAATGTATGGAGAGAGAGCTAATTATTTTTACCCAACCTATACAAACTTGCGATAAATCACTTTCTCCGGGTTTTCACTTCGTACACCGTGAGAGAGAAAGAGACAACAAATATAATACTCCGCTTCTTTGTACTGTCACGATGATCTTGGGCTCCTGGGTCACCGCGGGACTCCGCCCACATTTTTTTTTATTTTGCCACTAAGCTTGACACAACTAAACGGTTTTTTAGGTTAGATGCTATATTTTTGTTGATATCAATACTGTGAAAAATTGGTCGTACGAATAAACAAAAACATTTTGTCGATATGTGATATGAATGGATGTATAAATACCCTAGCCTTAGTCCTAGGCACGCCCAGGTCCGCCGAGTCAGGTAAAAATCATCAAAAACTGACTACACTGCCTTGGATAGATACCACTCTATAGACTCTAAGAATGTAACTTTAAGTGACCAGTTAAGGCACGGGGCTCCATCGAAGCCAGAGCAAAGTTGGCCTCTCAGAAGTTGGGCGTGCTGTACAGGGCCCGCAGATACTTCAATAGTACGCAACTGCTGACCTTGTACAAATCGCAAGTGCGCCCCTCTGTTGCATTTGGCAGCCACCTCTGGTCTGGAGCCCCTAAATACCTGAAAAAACTCTTGATATAGATTCTTCCACCGTAACAAATCGCAATCTTTAGAGCGCAGACGTCAGGCGGGAATGCTGTCCTTGTTCTGCCGGTATTTCAATAAGTCCTAGTCCTAGCCACGCCCAGGTCCGCCGAGTCAGGTAAAAATCATCAAAAACTGACTACACTGCCTTGGGTAGGTACCACTCTACCTACTCTAAGGGGCTATTTCACCACCTCTCAATAAACTGTTGAATAACTATTCATTGAATAACTCTAATCATCGGAATAACATGGCGTTAAACTGGCGAGCGTTTCACATTCGTTAGTTAGCTCCTAATTATGTTATCCCGTCTGCTGTCACGTCTGTCAATACAATGCCGTTAAAAAAACGTATAAAAAATTGACTCTGGCTCTGAAAACACGTCGTCTATGTCTTTCCGCCATGTCCTGTTCGTTTATGATATTTGGATCTTCAGCCACTTCCATAATTATAGTAAAAAGTCAACTTCAACAGGAAACTCGCCTACCAGACCCGCCAGCTGTCAAGTGTCAAAACAGTTCGCCGCCATTTTAAACCAGTAGATAGGTACTAACTACTGGGTAGCAGCCTTGAATTAACAATATATGGAGGGATAGCTAATTTGTTTTACCCAACCCATCCGAAATTGTAATAAATCACTTTTTCCGAGTTTTTACATCGTACACCATGAGAGAGAAAGAGACAACAAATTTCTTGGACCGCTTCTATATACTGTCGCAATGATCTAAAGCTGGCTATCTTCGCTGGTTAACGGCGGGACTCCGCCCACATTTTTTATTTTGCCACTAAACTTGACACAACTAAACGGTTTTTTAGGTTAGATGCTATATTTTTGTTGATAAAAATACTGTGTAAAAGTGGCTATACGAATACACAAAAACATTATGTCAATATGTGATATGAATGGATGTATAAATACCGTAGCCTTTGTCTTAGCCACGCCCATTTGCGCCGAGTCATGTTAAAATCATCAAAAACAAGTCCAAAACTGACTTCACTGCCTTGGCTTGGGCTATCTCTTGTATACTCTAAGGTAGCAGCAAATCGTAGGTTTGAGAAGTGAATAGTTCAACAGACACTTTACGTGGTGGATAGCGTTACGCAGGGGTGGTGAAACGGATAACATACGCTATCATATGGGTAGCTCTTATTGACAGCTTATTGAGAGGTGGTGAAATAGCCCCTTAGGGTTATAAAGACCTAGTGCGGTAGGTAATAAAAAATATAATGTAAAAATCAAAACGTTAACAAAAAAATAAAAATGCTGTTTTTTTTAGTTGGTTCTGCCTATTTCATTAAACGTAACATGAGGCTTATCTCTATTTGAACAAATTTCTATCTAGATTTGATAAAATCACGTCTCTTTACTTGGCTCTCGTGAAAAAGATAAGTTCTTAACAGATTGTAACTAGAGATAAAAAAAAACCCACTCTAAGCTTATCAGCTACTTAGTGCAAAAACTAATATATGCGACATAAATTGACACAACTCAACGGTGTTTTAGGTTGTATGCTATATTTTTGTTTATAACAATACTGTGAAAAAGTGGTTATACGAATAAACAAAAATATTATGTCGACATGTGCTACGAATATATGTGTAAATACCCTAGCCCTAGTCCTAGCCACGCCCAGTTCTAGCCGAGTCCGGCGAAACGCATAAAAACTGACTACAGCAGCGCTCCCTCTTGTAAATTATTGCTCTGAGTATATAACATATAATAATTTTCTCTTTAAAAGCTAGCGTTCGCACCATAATGAAGCTGACAGTACCAGGGATAAATCAGTTTCTCCGAGTTTTTGCCTCGTACACCATGAGAGAGAAAGAGACAGCAAAATTTCACAAATTATGACACAGCTTTAAAGTATTGTAAGGATGTTCTTCGCGTCCCGCGTTTCCGTTGACTCCGTCCATACGTTTTCACATGTGACATAAATGGATATAATTCAACGGTTTATTAGGTTACATGCTATATTTTTGTTTTCAGCAATACTGCGAAAAAGTGGTTATACGAATAAACAAAAACATTATGCCGACATGTGCTGTGAATGCATGTATAAATCCTAGCCCTAGTCCTAGCCACGCCCAGGTCCAGCAGAGTCCGGCAAAACTCATCAAAGCTGACTACAGCAGCGCTCTCTCTTGCGTATTGTTGGCCCGAGATTGTAACGCTTTTTGTGTGTTTCAGGACGCTAAGAAGAAAGGCATGGATCACCCAGCGTTCGCCCAGGCGGGCACCCACAAGGGCATCGAGCTCTGGAGGATCGAGGTAAGTCATCCAGTGTTGATTCATCCCCGAGGAAGTTTTCTGTACATGGCTTGAAGGAACAATATATGGAGGGATAGCTAATTTGTTTTACCCAACCCATCCGAAATTATAATAAATCACTGTTTCCGTGTTTTTACATCGTACACCATGAGAGAGAAAGAGACAACAAATTTCTTGGACCGCTTCTATATACTGTCGTAATGTTCTTAAGCTGGTTATTTTCGCTGGTTAACGGCGGGACTCCGCCCACATTTTTTATTTTGCCACTAAACTTGACACAACTAAACGGTTTTTTAGGTTAGATGCTATATTTTTGTTGATAAAAATACTGTGAAAAAGTGGCTATACGAACACACAAAAACATTATGTCGATATGTGATATGAATGGATGTATAAATACCGTAGCCTTAGTCTTAGCCACGCCCATTTGCGCCGAGTCATGTTAAAATCATCAAAAACAAGTCCAAAACTGACTTCACTGGCTTTGGCTTGGGCTACCTCTTGTATACTCTAAGGTACATGGCCTGTTCAAAAGAAAAGATGAATTTTGAATTTTCGCGGGCTGTGTACATTCGATTATCGTTTTTTTTTTGTTGTTATGTTGGTACACATATGTTTATCATATGTTAGCATTATCAGCCATTTCGGATCAGTGGTTTGTTTTTGACAACTGGAAAGGTTAGTCACGTTTTTGTGTGTTGTTCGATTTTTTACTTTTGAAAAAAATGGATCAAAGAATATGTATTAAGTTTTGCGTTAAAAATGGAATAAAGTGCTCCAACGCACTTAAAATGTTGACTGTGGCATTCGGCGAGTCTACTTTGTCTCAAAAGAGTGTTTATAAGTGGTACAAACGCTTTACAGAAGGCCGAGAAGATTTTAATGACGATGAGCGTCCTGGAGTTGTGGGAAAACATTTTTAACGCAAAATTTAGATTTTATTCTTTGATCCATTTTTTTCAAAAGTAAAAAATCGAAGAACACATAAAATCGTGACTAACCTTTCCAGTTGTCGAAAACAAACCACTGATCCAAAATGGCTGATAATGCTAACATATGATAAACATACGTGTACCAACATAACAATAACAAAAATCGATAGTCGAATGTACACAGCCCGCGAAAATTCACCTTTTCTTTTGAACAGGCCATGTATATTATAATCAATGAAGCGATGACAAAAATAGGACAAAATATACATAAGAGAAAACATTCAAGCCATGGTCTAGTCAAAGTTTTTGGTAGAGTTGTAAAGAATGATAAAAATCATTTAGACTGCTACCAAAAATTTCAAGACCATGGCTTGAGTTAACAAGTCTTGACATTCTGGACATTGGAGAATTATACCCATATACTCATAAAATAAGTCGGGGACGCCCGAGGAAGACATGGCACGATCAAGTGAATCAAATACTTGAATCGGGCCACGTGAAAAGTCAGAATAACAGAAGAGTATGTACGAGACGGTGTTTGAATGTGAATGAAGCAAGGAGTGTGTGCCGAGACAGGGTTGTATGGCGGTCCGTCCTCTGCCTAGAAACGGGTCAACTTGGTGGTCAGTTAGTTAGTAAATTAAATATATATATATTTTTTTTACATGAATACCGCACAAGAGTCTCAAGTGCTCCCAACCGTCTAGAGCCAGTGAGACTATGACATCCCCAAATAGGGTATGTTGTGAGGCTGAAGGTAGTGGGGAGGGGAAGGAGATCGGGAAGAGGAAGGTTGGGAAGTACCTGGCTATTCAGATCTGGTCACCAAACACGGCTTAAGCCATTTCAAGCAACGTTTCGATTCTGAATGGTGGTCTTTCACCAGGGCGATACTTGGAGTATCTACCACTCTGGAACGTGCCGCAAATATACTTGTTATTATTTTAATATGAACTAAATGTGTTATGACACATATTGATTAAATAAAAGTTATTGGCGCACGCCGGGTTTGAACCCGCGACCTTTGGATTCGTAGTCGAGCGTCTTACCACTCGACCATGGAGGCCGTCAAATATTGATATTGAAAAGATTAATCAATATTGAAAAGGGGAAACGAAAATGAAATGCCAGATGAATCTTTTCGAGTTTCGTTAAGTTTAGTATTTTTTATCTAAAAGTTTTATCGCTGTTGTTAAACGTAGCGATAATTCGGCTAATCATTATTGTTACACGGAGATATAGCGTAGAAAACAACGTAATTAAAACGCATTTATTCGAGCGTAAAACATTTAATTCATATCCGAGTATCGCCATTGTGAAAGGCCACCATTCAGAATCGAAGTGTTACTTAAAATGGCTTTATTCGTGTCTAGTGACTCGATCTGAATAGCCAGGTGCTTATCGACCTTCCTCTTCCCCACCTCCTTCCCCTCTCCAGTACCTTCAGCCTCACAAGATATCCTGATAAGAGACTCTGGTCCCACTGGCCCTAGACGAATAAGAATCTAGTGAAATACCACCATTTAGAGTCGAAACTTTGCTTTAAATGGCTTCATTCACGTTTAGTGACCAGATCTGAATAGCCAGGTACTTCCCAACCTTCTTCTTCCCTTACTTCAAGCGTTGGGACTTTTGTGAAGTAAAAAAAAATGCAGTAAATACGGAACCATCTGGAACCAGTAAGACTATGGCGTCCCCAACTGGGGTATACTGTGGGGCTGTAGGTGGTGGGAAGTGGAAGGAGATGAGAACGAAGAAGGTCATGAAGGATCTGGCTGTTCAGATCTGGTCACCAAACACGGCTAGAGCCATTTTAAGCAACAGTATTTCGATTCTGAATGGTGGTCTTTTACCAGGGTGATTTTTAGAGTATCTACCACTAACTGGATTTTACTGGATTTTGTTAGTTTAATTTGAGGTTATTTTTTAGATTGAATGTACAAATGAGATCCCTGAGGCGTATGTGCGCAAAATCGCGAACGCGTTAAAAACGTGGATATCCTGAAAGAATGCAAGGCTGATGTAAGCGTAATTGATAGAATTAAGAAAGAGACTGGTTTGGGCATGTAGAGCGGACGAACGAAGAAAGTAATGTGAAAATTATATATTTTACGCGAAAGTGAATGGAAGAAGAAGTCGGGGACGCCCGAGGAAGACACGATGGCACGATCAATTGACACAAATACGTGAGCCAGGCCATTTCAAGAGTCAGAATAACTAAAGAGCATGTATGGGACGAAGTATGAATGTAAATGAAGCAAGGAGTGTGTGCCAAGTCAGAGTTTTATGGCGGTCCATCCCCTCTGCCTACCCCTGCGAGGAAACAGCGTGATGGTTAGTCAGTCAGTTAGTTTATTTTGAATTCTTTCGATGTCTGTATAAAGCTGTAATAATCATTTTTTTGTAGCATATCACAATTTTTTAAGCCATTTTGAAATCATTTTTATTTCCGGAAATATTATGATCCCCACATACGCTTATGTTTCCGGAAAGCGGTTCGGCTCGGGTCGGTCTACACAATATATAATTTAATAGTTTCCACGAAATGCTAAACAAAGGTCAAATCCCAAAGCAAATGCCATTAAACTGTCACCAATCAATACGGTCTTCGTAACGCCATTGTCTACGCGTTGAATCCCTTTTATTGGTGTTTGACCGGTTTCTGAAACACCGATTGTCGGTCCGTTACAGCTTTTTAACAAATTTTAATCGGCTGGAAACCACGACGGTCACGTTGTCATGCACGTCAGCTGATTACAATTTGTTAAAAAGCTCAAACAGAACGACAATCGACGTTTAACGGGGACCATTAAATGGTTGATAGCATTCTTCTTTCATTATGTAAAGGTATACTGACAAACGAAAGAGTGCGCCTGACGGTTGAATTATGACGGCGTCAAATGCGGCTAAATTTTCAAGGACGCCAACTTTAGTGGGCATTCTTTCTATATAGGTACTGTCAAGCGAAAGAATGCGGCTGACGACTGAATTTGACGGGGTCAAATGTAGCGAAAGTTTCAAAGACATCAACGTTAGTGGGTATTCTTTCTATGAAGATATAGGTACTGTCAAACGAAAGAATACGGCTGACGACTAAATTTGACGGTGTCAAATGCAGCGAAAGTTTCGAAGATGTCGACCTTAGTAGCTTTTATTTCTGTGAAGGTATACCGTCAAACGAAAGAATGCGGCTGACGGCTGAATTGTGACGGCATAAAATGTGTCAAAAGTTTCAAACACACCAACCTTAGGGGGTATTCTTTCTACGAAGGTAAAGGTACTGACAAACGAAAGAGTGCGCCTGACGGGCAAATTGTGACGGCGTCAAAAGCGACGAAAGTGTCGAAGACTCCAACCTTAGTGGCCATTCTTTCTATGAAGGTATACGATAAACGAAAGAATGCGCATGACGGCTGAATTGTGACGGCGTCTAACGCGGCGAAAGTCTGCAACAACCCGACCTTAATCCATTCGAATCACTTAACGACCTCACGTAATAGAGGTGTCATTAAATTTGTATCATGTGTGTCACCCGCATAAAAAACATATCGTCTTATCTAAATACATAAAGTCACAAAATACGTATCTAATCAAATACTACCTACGTATAATAATAGTAAATTAATAACTTTTATAGCGCCTTTTTCGTGTGAAAATCACCTCATGGGCGCTTGTATATAGGTATCACTAATCGAAAGGTAATAATCTTTTTTTGGGCATTCATTATTTTTTAAACTTAAAATAGTGCTTACACCTATGCATTGTTTGCATACAGCATGTTTGAAACTTGCTATCCTACTTCAGAAAATAAGATTCCGGTGAAATAAAAAAAAAAATGTTACGCTGGAAAACGATTTTTAAGTAGGCGTAAGTAAGAGAGAACGCTGTTTCTCAGTGACTTTTGGCTGGAATATTACTTTCACTGGAAGTGTGTACATATGTACCAATAGACACAATCTTAACATTTTTTTGCTTTTGCAATAATCAAATTTGATGATCGTATCTACCACTTGTCCCATTTTGCTAAAAAAAACCATGAGCAGACGTAAGCAAGAGAGAGAGCTGTTTCTCAGTGACGTTTAGGAAGGATATCACTGTTACTGGACTTTTCACATTTGAGGTTGTCACATTATACATCCTCCCATTTAACACCGTCAAAATCTGATGATAATCTTTGACGGCCTCCATGGTCGAGTGGTAAGACGCTCGACTACGAATTCAAAGGTCGCGGGTTCAATCCCGGCGTGCCCCAATAACTTTTATTTAATTAATATGCGTCATAACACATTTAATTCATATAAAAATAATAAAAAGTATATTTGCGGGACGTTCCAGAGTGGTAGGTACTCTAAGTATCGCCCTGGTGAAAGACCACCATTCAGAATCGAAACGTTGCTTGAGACGGCTTTAGCCGTGTTTGGTGACCAGATCTGAATAGCCAGGTACTTCCCGACCCTCCTCTTCCCTATCTCCTTCCCCTCCCCACTACCTTCAGCCTCACAACATACCCAAATTGGGGATGCCATAGTCTCACTGGCTCTAGACGGTTGGGAGCAGTTGAGACTCTTGTGCGGTATTCATATTAAAAAATGCCCCATTTCGTGTTTCGACATCTGACCGGTCCCGGCTTAGCACAGATTGTCGGCCCGTTTCGGCGTTTGAACAAATCGCGACGGGCTGAAAAGCGTGACGACCGCGTTGTTCTGCTTGTCAGCTCGTCGCGATTTGTTCAAAGACCGAAACGGGCCTAGAATCGACGGTCAACGTGGACCGTAAAAATGTTTAAAAAATAAATAAAAATGGCGCTAATCGTCGAATTGTAAGGATGACCATGTTATATTTAAAATGAAAAGATTTTTGTCTGCACGAGCCCATGCCGTGCAATTTCAATCCGAGAAGATCAGAGACGAGGTGGAACGCAAATAGACTTGAAGATGGGCGCCAGATGGCGGCATCTTCCCGTCTGATAAAATGACATACACATGGTAAAATTAAACCGTGGGCCCAGGATCACAGGGGCCTATCTCTGCGGGTTTCGCATTTTTGGATAGGCGTCTCTCGACTCGTGATTTTCTTGAGAAACGTCACTGAGAAACAGCATTTTGTCTTGCTTCCACCTACTAACTATTTTATAGCACGAAAGAGTCAATAAATCAACTTTGAACATTCAAAAAGTTTTATATTGTGTTAGGATTGCGTGTACTGTTGCATAGGTACATATTTCCACTGAAAGTAATATCGTTGACAAACGTCACTGAGAAACAGTATTTTGTCTTGGTTACGCCTGAATACTGTTATTATGGTGAAAAGGGGACAAAAGTGTACGGAATCATTAAATTTGAAAATACGTCAAAGTTTTATAGCGTTTCAGAATTGTGTGTATTGGTGCAAATCTACTCACTTACGACGATGATTTTCTTGCGAAACGTCACTGAGAAACAGGCCCTTTTTCTCGCTCTCAAATTTGATTCGACAGATGTGAACGGGTCGCTTTTACGACTCGTTCTCGTGTTCGACAGCTCGGCTGTGA
Organism: Drusus annulatus; assembly: GCA_022651775.1. Taxonomy (NCBI): domain Eukaryota; kingdom Metazoa; phylum Arthropoda; class Insecta; order Trichoptera; family Limnephilidae; genus Drusus; species Drusus annulatus. The sequence continues at coordinate 21,009 of JAGWCC010000612.1, forward strand.
TAGAGCGATTTGTCGGCCTCTGTTGTTCCTCCATTCTACAACGTGGGCCTCTTTAAAACCCAGGTTCACTCCTTGCTTTCCTCAAAAGACCCTCCACACAGCATCCTCGAAGATGACATAGGCCCCGAGTGAAATTATTTCCCTGTGGAGTTAATGTAAAAAACGTACTTATCAACCTTTGTCTTCTATTCTGCTTTTCCTTTCCACTACGTTCAACTTCACAACAAACCCCGATTGGGGATGCCATAGTCCTCCTGGCCCCAAACAGTTTTTTTAATAAATGTTTCACAAATGTATTTCTCCTGATTTAAATAATTTTATCAAACTTTAGCGAAGTTAATCTCACGAACAATCTTAATGCCGCCATCTTATCTAATCATTTGTCACTTGTAAGTTAGTACTTTTAATATCACGGTTTCATATTAACTTATACTGGTTTAGTCTTGACACATACGTCAAAAGGAACATGGTGAGTAAATCTTGTAGTAGCGCAGCCGGAATAAAATTTCAAACTTTTTTACGGATGAGCAAAAATTACCAGTATGGTTTTTGCAGACATTAGCGCCCCACACGGCGATCTAACGAATCATGTACAGAAGACGGCTTAGCGTATTAATACTGTCAGATCATTGGTAATGCGGGGCTGATGTAAGCTTAACAAATGAGATCAAGAAAAGGACGCTTAGATGGTTCGAGCACAGGAGCGGATGAACGAAGAAGATTGTTATGTTTATAATGTTTTAGTAAAATCACTGTAAAAAAAAAATTGACAAAAGAAGCGAAGCTAGCAGTCCACAGTGGAGTGCTGATACCAACCCTGATATACGACAGTGAGGCGTGGAACTGGCAGAGGAAGTCTAGGAGTAGACTGAATGCTGTAGAAATGAGATCCCTGAGGCGTATGTGCGTAAAACCACGTATGACCGTGTTAAAAATATGGGTATCCGGAAAGAATGTAAGGCTGATGTAAGCGTAATGAAAAGGTTCAAGAAAGGGACCCATAGATGGTTTGGCCATGTAGAGCGAATGAACGAAGAAAGGAGTGCGAAAATAATGTATGACGCGAAAGTGAATGCAAGAAAATGTGGAGATCCGAAAATAATGCGAGCGTAATGAATAGGATTAAGAAAGGGACGCCTATATGGTGTGGGCATATAGAGTGGATGAACGAAAAATGGAGTGCGAGAAAAATATATGATGTGAATTTTTTTTTCAATTGGTCCCAACCGTCAAGAGCCAGGGAGATTATGGTATCCCTGATTAGGGTATGTTGTGAGGCTGAAGGTAGTGGAGAGGTAAGGACTAACTAAACTAATAATAATTAATTACTAATAATAATAATTAATAAATTAATTATTATTAATTGTATTTGCGCACGCCGGGCTTTAACCCGCGACCTCCGGATTCGTGGTCGAGCGTCTTACCACTCGACCACGGAGGCCGTCAGATACGGTGCAGCACTCGAGCGAGTCTAGACCCTGCATTAACCTCCTTTGTAAAATAATCGAACAACTTCTGTTTGAACGCGATGTGCCCACCGTTGGGAATCCTAGCCATAAAAAAACCAACCTTGAAAGTGAGTCGCGGCGTAAAATCGAGATCGCCAACGGATCCGCTGAAGGTTGTCCATTGTTGGCTGGTAAATGGCGCATACAACATTTTAAAAGAATTATTTTTTGAGTCTAAGCTAACCATCACGGTATTAAGTTTTGTAAGTGTCTTTTGTTTCCATTTCTGCAGGAATTTCACGATATTAAGCTTTCAAAGTGTCTCATTTTAGAGATATTAAACTAACAATTTTGTACAATTACTAAAGAAATGACCTAAGTTACCACGACATTAAGATTTTAAGTGTCTCTTTTTAGAGATATTAAACTAGCTTAAAACTTACCATCACGATGTTAAAATTTGTTAGTGTCTCTTGTCAGATTTTCTGGAGAAACTAACTAAGTTATCATGATATTAAGCTTTTAAGTGTATCTTTTTAGAAACATTAAACTAACTAATAACTAACCATCACGCCATTAAGTTTGAAAGTGTTTCTTGTTAAAGTTTCTGAAGAAATTAACTAAATTAACACCATATTAAGCTTTCGAGTGTCTCTTTTCATTGATATAAAACTTTTTAAGTGTCTCTTGTAAGAGTTTCTGAAATAATTAACTAAGTAACCATCACGATATTAAGCTTTGTAAGTGTCTCTTTTTAGAGAGATTAATCTAATTAACAATTAACCATCACGTCATTAAACTAATAGTGGTGACTAGCATCGAAAATGCGCCAGTTTCGCCGGAAGCAAAATCATGTGTCATAACTGCTACACCACGGCAATGAATGTTTTTTGTCATTAGTTACTCAACGGTTTCAACAGATCTGGCATTCATTGATGCAAACGAAATACAGAATGCTCCTTTCCTACTTTTAATGCTTGCGGAACACAGTGCGATGGAAATACAGGGTGACCAAAAAATAATTATCGGTTACACGTTCGAAAATCACTTAGGTCTGGTAGTTTGGACTTTGGTCACGTTCGACAACGTCACAAATCGGTAATAATTAACGCTATTTAAAAAAATAAAAAAATTAAAAAATGTCGCTTTTAAATATTAGCCCCGGATTATTCACCCGTCAGAGTTTTTTCAATTTTTGGATGGCGACTGATGGACGCTAGTCAAAATTTGATCAAACGCTGATACGGGCCGAGAATAAACTGATAAGAGGCCGCTATTAAATTAAATCGTTATAAAAAACAAATTGTGCTCAGCTGTAATTGATTGTTATTTGTCTTTTTTTTTAAATTTGCCTCTTCAATGGAGGACTGAACGCTGTTGGCGCAAATAAGAAATTGTCCAAATAAGCGAAGCTAGCAGTCCGCAATGGAGTGCTTATACCAACCCTGATGTATGGTAGTGAAACGTGGAACTGGCAGAGGAAGGATGAAAGTAGAATGAATGCTGTGGAAATGAGATCTTTGAGACGTATGTGCGGTAAAACCATGTGTGACCGTATTGAAAATGTGGATACCCGGAAAGAATGCAAGGCTGATGTCAGCGTAATGAATAGGATCAAGAAAGGGATGCTTAGATGGTTTGGGCATGTAGAGCGAATGAACGAAGAAAGGAGTGTGAAAATAATATAAGATGCGAAAGTGAATGGAAGAAGAAGTCGAGGACGTCCGAGAAAGATATGGCACGATCAAGTAAATCAAATACTTGAATCGGGTCATGTGAAGAGTCAGAATAACAGAACAGTATGTATGAGACGATGTATGAATGTAAATGAAGCAAGGAGTGTGAGCCAAGACAGAGCTATATGGCGGTCCGTCCTCTCTACCTACCCCTGCGGGGAAACGGCGTGATGGTTAGTTAGTTAGTTAACCTCTTCAAACATCGGCCCCTGATTATCGGTCCGTCAGTGTTTTTTCAATTGTTCGATTATGAATTAATGGACGCTAATTAAAATTTGGTCAAACGCTGATACGGGCCGAGAATAGGCCGCCCACGGGGCAGTTATTTGAGGTGGAAATTGTTTAAAAAGATTTTTTGTGCACAATAATCTGTGTCCGTAGTTCAGTGTACGTAATAATCTGCGTATTGAATTATTTGTGTGCGGAAAAATCCGTGTCCGGAGATTTGCGTGTGCGGAATAATCTGTGCGCAGTTTGGATATTAAAAAATTACGTATTTAAACAATTGTTCGTTCGTGTGCTTCTTCTTTGGCCACCTGCAAAGTCAAGTATGTAAAATATTTTCGCGGTGTTTTAAGCTTGTCAAAATTCAGGAATATTTAAATAGTTATTATTAAATTTCGGTAAGGAAACAAGGTCAAGTCAGCAACATAAGTGACCTTCTTGCTAGATTTTATGGCGTTGCTCACACCACGTACTACGTGAAGAATATACGTATTGTGTAAACAACGTTGTAGTAATGACTAACCATTTCCGATTAACGTGATTGCGTAAAATGGAGGAAAAATCAGCAGATAATTAGCGCTGACGCATTTATCAATGATTCAAATAAGACTCTCAAATAATTAGGCAGAGACATCTATCGGTCATAATTCGAAACGTTTTAATCATTCTAGCAAAAACTTTTATTCAAAATCCGCAAGATGGCAGTTATCCTAAATCAAAATCCGAAAGATTGAAAGCTAGTTAGACAAGATGTACGATACTAATCGATTGTAGCAAGATTCGTTAACGTAAAAATAAGGGGCTCGACTGTAAAGAAAACAATTTTATTTAATTAGTATTTCATTCATAGCTATTGTGTTTGTAAAAGTCACAAAAAACTCTTAATTTTATTTATTAATTAAGAAAAGAAGCAAATATTTAGTGGATGAGTTTGTGTATATAGGAAGTATGTTCTAGAGAGACAGAAAGGCTGATGAGGATATTGAAAGAAGGGTGAATGCAGGAAACTCCATTAATGGAGGACTGAACGCTGTTGGCGCAAATAAGAAATTGTCCAAAGGAGCGAAGCTAGCAGTCCACGATGGAGTGCTGGTACCAAATCTGATGTATGGCAGTGAGGCATGGAACTGGCAAAGGAAAGATGACAGTAGACTGAATGCTGTGGAAATGAGATCCTTGAGACGTATGTGCGGTAAAACCATGTATGACCCTATTAAAAATGTGGATATCCGGAAAGAATGCAAGGCTGATGTAAGGCTGCTGAATAGGATCAAGAAAGGGACGCTTAGATGGCTTGGGCATGAAGAGTGAATGAACGAAGAAAGGAGAGTGAAAAGAATATATATATGAATATATATGCATTGCCTGTTCAAAAGAAAAGGTGAATTTTGAATTTCAAGAGCCAGTGAGACTATGGCATCCCCGATAGGGCATGTTGTGAGGCTGAAAGTAGTGGGGAGAGGGAAGGAGATTGGGAAGTGGAAGGTTGGGAAGTACCTGGCTATTCAGATCTGGTCACCAACACGGCCAAAGCCATTTCAAGCAAAGTTTCGATTCTGAATGGTGCTCTCTCACCAGGGCGATACTTAGAGCATCTACCACTCTGAATGATGCGAAAGTGAATGGAAGAATAAGTCGAAGACGCCCGAGTAAACATGGCACCAAGAAAATCAAATACTTGAATCGGGTCATGTGAAGAGTCAGAATAACAGAAGAGTATGTATGAGGCGATGTATGAATGAAGGAGTGTGTGCCGAGACAGAGTTGTGTGGCGGTCCGTCCTCTCTGCCTACCCCTGCGGTGAAACGGCGTGATGGTTAGTTAGTTGGCAAATATTAACTAAATATTTTTTTACGTTTTTTGGTACACAATCTAGCTTTAAAAAACGTCAATGAAGATATTTTTTATTGTTAACAAAAAATGGTCGATTTCTTAGATTTTTATATAATTCAAGTGAATTAAATTCAATATTATTATTATTGAGCTCTGCTATTTTAAGTTTTTTTATTTTGGTTTTTAGTGACAGCTGTTTCGGCGCTTAAGGCCATTGTCAAACAGTTTGACAATGGCCTCAAACGCCGAAACAGCTGTCACTAAAAAAGAACTCAATAATAATAATATTAAATTTAATTCAATTGAATTATATAAAAATTAAAATGGAGTTCTACAAATTGAACACAAAAACTATAAATAAAAAAAATTTTTTTAGATACAAAAATATCAAAGTTCACCGTAAAATTAATACATCATCGCCGGAAACGCAAAAGGGCTGAAGTGCCATTTTAGAAAATTTATTACTTTAGTTTTTTCATTCTACAATAAAATTCATAACTCTTCAGCGCCTGGTTGGATTTCGAAATAAAAGTTAACTCAGGTAACTCAACGCTCTCACTGAGTTACCTGAAGCGACAAAAAGCTAAAAAGGTCCCAAACTTGTGTCGCTCGAGTCGAGCCTTCTCCCAAATGGTAAATATATTTTAGATGGCTGAAGGGCCTCAAAAGTCTTCAGAATCAAAATACATTCGATGCAGAAAAATAACTGATCAAAACTGCATGTTTAACTTATTTTTTTACCAAAGTGTCGCTTAAGCCCTTTTGACTGATTTATTTACAAACGGTAATTTTTGTTTTGATTTCTTTTTATTTATTTTTCCTTTTTCCAGGACTTTGAGCCAGTTTTGGTGCCCAGGGCAGAGGTTGGCAAATTCTACTCCGGCGATTCCTACATCATCCTCAACGTGAGTATTTCCCTTAGAGTAACAATATAGAGAGACCGTCCTAATTATGCGTCAAATCGTTCATACTCGCAAAATATAGCTCTCTCTTTATGCTCGTTTCTATAGACATATGAGAAAAAGAGACAAACAATTGTTATTAAGAACATATGATTTGGGGCGTGCTAAAAACCGTGTAGCCATTTTTCAATATATTACTAACTTCACCGTAGTTTATTTGTCAGTTGAATTGACAGACAAATAGCTTAAAATATAGAATAACTTAAGTGAATTTAGTGCAATATTAAAAAAAACGATATGGCTATATGTGCAGTTGTTGGTTGTTTCAACTGAAGTAACAAAGGACCAAAAAAATCAGTTTCCACGGGTATTTATCCAAGAATTCGTATTTTTAGTTTGACCTCAAATATTTAACATGCTAACCTACAAAACAACTAGTTACCTACACCAATATTTAGTCAATCTTTGCATTATTTGTTTCGATATAATAAAATCCCGTTTAAAATGATTTTTAATGCATTCTTAATATGTTTTACTTCGATAGATATACGGGATTCTGACATAAATTTGTATGAATTGGGATTTCCTGATTAGTCCAACATCTGAACGTATCCATGTCTCTTTCTTTCTCATGTAGCAACTCGAAATTGTTCGCGAACAGATAAAGACGGAATAATGTTTATCTTTACGGTTTTCTTCGCATTCGATTGGCTGGAAGCATATACGTCATACCTCATTTCGCAATGTTAGGTCTCTACGTTACTCTCCTTTTGAACGGTCCGCGGCCATCTTGCGCGGCCTGCGGCCATTTAATGCGAATTTGATGGTTTGACGTGACCTTGGAGTAAAAATACATGGATAGGTACCTTTGCGAAACGGTGTAGTCAGTATTGTTGACTTTATACTGACTCGATGGAAAGAGACAAAGATATGTTAAAGGATGTTGGATAGCCTATTAGTTACCGCCCACATGGAATTCGGACGTTTTTAATTAACGAATCAAAAAATGTCCGAATAATAATAAAATAGCCAGGTGATTCCCAACCTTCCTCTTCCCCATCTCCCTCCTCTCTCCGCTGCCTTCAGCCTCACAGCATACCCCGACTAGGGGATGCCATGATTTTACTGGGCTGGGAGCAGTTGGGACTGGGTAGATGATTGTGTTTTTTAAATGTTTCTTTGTGTTTCCAGTCCAAGGAAGACGCTCGCGGCAGACTGTCCTGGGACCTGCACTACTGGCTGGGCAGCAAGACTAGCCAGGACGAGAGCGGAGCCGCGGCCATCCTGACCGTAGCCCTGGACGACAAGCTGGGCGGGGGCCCCGTGCAGCACAGGGAGGTACAGGGGCACGAGTCGCCTCTGTTCCTGGGCTACTTCAAACCAGGTCAGTCTGTCGAGATAAAGCCGTCTCGTTAGCCCGTGGAGCCCTGAAGTCAATTAACGGGATGGCAAGCTTCCGTATGGCGTTAGAAAATATTTCAAAATAATGCCATCTGGTTAGCCCGTGGATCCCTAAAATCAATCATGGGATGACAAGATAAGTACACGCTTCTGTACGGCTTTAGAAAATGATTTAAAATAAATCCATCTGAGCTCTAAAATCAATTATGGGAAAACAAGCTTCTGTATGGCTTTAAAACATACTTCAAAATAAAGTCATCTGGATAGCCAGTGGAGCCCTAAAATTTAAAATGGGATGATAAACTGAGTACACGCTTTAATATGGTATCAAAAAATATTTCAAAATAATGCCATGAGGTCAGTCTGTGGAGCCTTAAAATCAATGAGAAGATAACAAGCTGAGTACACGTTTCAATATGGCATTAAAAGATATTTCAAAATAATGCCATCTGGTTAGCCCGTGGAGCCCTAAAATTTAACACGGAATGATAAGCTGAGTGCACACTTCAATATGACATTAGAAGATATTTCAAAATATAGCCATCTAGTTAGCCCGTGGAGTCCTAAAATCAACGAGGAGATGACAAGCTGAGTACACGGTTCGGTATAGCATTAATGCATATTTCAAAATAAAGCCATCAGGTTAGCTCGTGGAGTCCTAAAATTAAAGAAAGAGATGACAAGCTGAGTAGACGCTTCGGTAAAGCACTAATGCATATTTCTAAATAAAGCCATCTGGTTAGCCCGTGGAGCCCTAAAATCAATGAGGGATGATAAACTGAGTACACGCTAAAAAACAGCATTAAAACATATTTCAAAATCAAGCCATCTGGTTAGCCCGTGAAGCCCTAAAAAAAACGAGGAGATGACAAGCTAAGTACACGCGTCTGTAAAGCATTTAAACACATTTTAAAATAAAGTCATCTGGATAGCCCGCGGAGACCTTAAAATCAATGAGAGGGTAATAAGCACAGCACACGCGTTTATGTGGCATTCAAAAATATTTCAAAATAAAGCCATCTGGTTAGCCCGCGGAGCTCCGAAATTGATAAGAGGACAGCAAACGGTCCCAATCAAGAAAAACATGTATAAATACCTTAGTCGAGTATAAGCAATGCGTCCTAACAAAATTTAAAATGCCTAAACAAATCCTCAGAAAGGATCACTCCCCAGTAGCTCATTCCAACGCTTTGCTTTGTTTCTATGTGCAGCCATCAGGTATTTGGACGGCGGCCATGCCAGCGGCTTCACTCATGTCCAAACCAACGCCGGCTCGGACAAGAGGATGTTCCAGGTCAAGGGCAAGAAGAACATTCGCGTCCGACAGGCAAGTCCGACACCGCCATGTATTGCTATTGATGTGGAGACAGTCCGCATAGCCCCCGAAAGCACTCAGGCCAAAGGCCCATTCCTCTGTTTCCCGTGTTTACCTCATTCCCTTGACAGTAGTCAAGTTTCATGTCCCCTGCCAAGATTATCTTTCCTGTCTCCTGTCTCTTCTTTCTCTTGTTTCTTGTCTCTTATCTCTCCTATCTCTTGTCTCTCCTGTCTCTTATCTCTCCTATCTCCTGTCTCTTGTTTCCTGTTTTCCTTGTCTCCTATCTCTTCTGTCTCCTGTCTGTTATCTTTTTCTATCTCCTGTCTCCTGTCTCCTGTCTCCTGTCTCCTGTCTCCTGATCCCATCAACGCTGGACATTTCTTCACACCTATCGAATATGCTACATTTCAAATGTTACCTTTATAAATCGATCAATACTAGCCCGAGCTCTTCTTCTATGTCTGTAATAACCGCTTCTATACGCTGCGTTTCCAGGTGGAGCCTTCAGTGTCCTCAATGAACAAGGGAGACTGCTTCATCCTGGATGTGGAGCACGACATTTTCGTGTACGTGGGCCCTGCGGCCAAGCGCGTAGAGAAACTCAAGGCCATCTCCGCCGCCAACCAGATCAGGGACCAAGACCACTCCGGCAGGGCCAGGATCGAGATCATTGGTAAGTGCACAAATTCCTTCTCAATGCCAAGATGACACGCCGGCGTTACCATTGAATATTCCAGTTATTTACCTATTTCTATTTGGAAAAAAATATTTAAAAAAAAATTGCGTTATACTTTTAATCATTCTGTTGAACAGAGTAATCTACCAAGTACCAAGGTAATCTTCGCTCTGCAAGCTGAACTTCCAAATGGCTTCTCGTCGCATAGGCGTGTTAAATTGTGAGGTTGAAGCAAAATTGTTACAATAGTATGGCAGGTCCTGCCAGGAACATGAAATGCAATTAAGTATAATAGTTCGGGGCTATCTATCATTGAATTTATAATTTTAAAAAGCAATGTTGTGTGTATCGGTATCATTAATATGTATGTTTCACAATTCCAGATGAGTTCTCGAGCAATGGTGACTTCGACAAGTTCTTCACCGCGCTGGGCTCAGGTTCGAAGGACACAGTGCCCGAGGAGAGTGCTGGAGGGGATGATCAGGTAAATTGCTCACTTGTCAATGACATCCGTCTGTAAGCGAAGATTTTATCCGAACACAATCGCACACTGAATAAATAAGTGTTTTTTTTTAATACCGCATCGAAGTCCCAACTGCTCCCGACCGTCTGGGGCCGGTAGGGCTATGCGTGCTGGTTGGTTGGTTACCACTCTGGTAGACAATCAACATATTAACAGATCCAAAAAAGTTTCTCTGATATTTGTATGTGAGAATCCACTGAGAGTACCCGAAATGTATGCACTAGCTTTGTGATCGCTTTGAAAGAACTACTTCTTTTGGCAACAGTTCCTACTTCATTCATTGTTCATTGAACAAATATTTCAATTGAAGTTAATAGTTCATTTTAGCGTTCATTCATTTCAATAACTTCGTTTCATTGAACAAATACTTCAAATAAAGTTGGTACTTCATTTTAGCGTTCATTTATTTCAGTAACTTCGTTTCACTGAACAAATACTTCAATAAAAGTAAGATAAAAGAGAACTAATTCAATTTGCAGCAGTACAGTCGTGAAGGTGAACTTCAAAACCTATAAAGAAGTACTTCATTATAAGTACTTCAATTGAAGTCCGACTTCAAAGTAGCAATCTAAAGGAATGTTTTTTTGTCAATTTGGCGAGGAACCGGTTCCAGTTCTTTTCAATTTGAAATCTCTACCGACATGTACTTTTTATTTTGGCAAGGAACCGGTTCCAGTTCTAAACTCTTTCAAAGCGCTACCGACTAGTACGTGTTTTTCGGCGAGGAACCGGTTCCAAAAAGAACTGAAAAAATAAAACCGGATAAAATGTGTTTTTTTTAAATTTTTGGCGAGGAACCGGAGTTTGACTTACCGACAATTTTGAAGTGTTCCAGTTATTTTCTTTTTCAAAGCGAAGGGTTCACCGGTTCCAAAAAGAACTGAACAAAATTGGATGAAGCAAATTTACAAAACATTGAAGTTTTTCCCAACGCTAGTATGCATCATAAAGATTTTTGCTCTCTGAGACGCATTACCAAAGTCTCCAGTCGAGAAGGAGTCGGGCCCTCTCAGTAACAGCGTACAAAATATTATATAATTTGATTGACAATCCAAACCTCCTGGAATGTTGTAAGTTGTTTGTGCCAAACAACCACTGCCAGGGCGACACCACGATCTGCAGCGTATTCACGTGGCAGAACAGACGTGTTGGCTCAGCACAGCATGACACGGGGTATGGTTTACTAAATAACATGTCTCTTGATATCTTCAACGTAAGCCTTGAAGATTTCAAGAGACATGTAAACAATAAATCTTAATGCATTTGCTTTTCATGTTACTGTTTATGTCTATTGTAAATGGACGCAGTCTGTAATACACAAAAAAAACAATACAAAAAGATACAACGACCGGTCGGTAGCTGAGTGGACAAACGCGTCGGATTCCCACCCGGGCGTCGTATGTTCAATTCCTCTGCTGGCTAAGTCCTCCATCATTGCACAAGTCAAAATCTTCCGCTTTATTTGATGGCAGTAGGAGTTTTTCAAATATTGTCAGGTTATTCGTAACCCGGGAATGTTTGTCTTTCTTTTTAATAAAATAAAAAAAATTAAAAAAATACTTTATACATATTAATTATCAGCAAATAAACGTTTTTAACGTTTAGTCTTTTTAAATTCATATTATCTGTCACTTTTTTGTTGTTCCTATGTTATAATTTAAATTTTATCGTTTTGTTTTCTCATTGTTTGGTTATTTTATTTTATATTTTGTTCTCTCTCTGTATGTGTGTATGTATAACCGCATACTTAGTATTTTTCGTTAAGTGTAATTTTAATTTTTGTTACCGAATGGTTTCGCTTAGTCCAAGCATCGTCAGGGTACAAAATTAAACTAAACAAAAAATACAAAAGCTTGCGGTTATATTTACATACAGAAAGAAAACAAAATATAAAATAAAATAACAGAGCAATGAGAAAACAATATGATAACGTTTAAATTATAACAAAGGAACGGAGAGAAAGGGACAGATAATACAAAATGAAATAAAGCAGAACGTGAGGTTTTAACGAAGAACTGATTTTGCAGGAGTTCGAGAGGACAGAGGAGCAGACCGTCTCTCTCTACCGGATCACAGATGAGTCAGGGCAGCTGGAGGCGAAACCGGTCGCACAAAAACCTTTCAGACAGGATCATCTCAATGAGAACGTAAGCGCTACCAACTAGCTTTATCACATTATCACCTTCATCTTGCCCATCCTTGTCCTAGACAAGATGGCCCCCAGGCGTGCCCGACTTAGCCCACTTCCAGTAGGTCGAACCTCTCCTCGCACAGCCTCCGGAGACGCTTCTCACAACATTCCTCTGGAATGGCGTACAGCATTTTCAGTGCAAGTCTTCTGGCATTCTTTGTAGGTGGCCAAGTCACCTTAGAAGAGGGGCATGCTCTGGTCACCAAACACGGCTAAAGCCACTTCACGCCACGTTTGGATTCTGAATGGTGGTTTTTCACCAGGGCGCTATCGAGAATATGTCAAAACTCTAGCAATGCACAAATTTAGGTTTTTTATTGTTTTTTTTTTTTAATGTGACGTAGTTTTGTAATTTTCGGAATGTTGTGAGGCTGAATGAAGTGGGGTAAAGGAATAGATGAAAAAGATGAAGGTTGAGAATGTGGGTTCCGTGGTTTCTACAGTGGCGATGCCTACAAATGCATCTCCACTCTGGTAATGCATAAATTGACATATTTTTGTAATTTGCGGAATGTTGTGAGGCTGAATGGAGTAGAGTAAAGGAAGATGTGAGAAGGAGGAAGGTTGGGAAGGTGGGTTTTGCAGTTTCTGTAGTGGCAATGACGCCAAATGCATCTCCACTCTGGTAATGCAGATATTATTGATTTTTTTGATTAAATATGTGAATGCAGGAAACCCTATTAATGGAGGACTGAACGCTGTTGGCGAAAATAAGAAATTGTCTAAAGAAGCGAAGCTAGCAGTCCACAATGGAGTGCTTATACCAACCCTGATGTATGGCAGTGAGGCATGGAACTGGCAGAGGAAGGATGAAAGTAGACTGAATGCTGTGGAAATGAGATCTTTGAGACGGATGTGCGGTAAAACCATGTGTGACCGTATTAAAAATGTGGATATCCGGAAAGAATGCAAGGCTGATGTGAGCGTAATGAATAGGATCAAGAAAGGGAGGCAAAGATGGTTCGGGCATGTAGAGCGAATGAACGAAGAAAGAAGTGTGAAAAGAATATATGATGCGAAAGTGAATGGAAGAAGAAGTCAAGGACGCCCGAGAAAGACATGGCACGATCAAGTAAATCAAATACTTGAATCGGGTCATGTGAAGAGTCAGAATAACATAAGTATGTATGAGACGATGTATGAATGTAAATGAAGCAAGGAGTGTGTGCCAAGACAGAGTTATATGGCATTCCGTCCTCTCTGCCTACCCCTGCGGGAAACGGCGTGATGATTTAGTGAGTTAGTTTTTATTTAATTTTTTTCCAATTGAAAATTTTAGTATATTTTGTTTAATATGACATACTTTTGTAATTTGCGGTATGTTGTGAGGTTGAATGGAGTGGACAAAAGAAAGAGATGAGAAAGAGGAAGGTGGGTTTTGAAGTTTCTACAATGGCGATGCCGCCAAATGGATCTGCACTCTGGTAATGCATAAATTATAGATTTTTTTCAATTAAAAATTTTTGTAGATTTTTTTTTAAATGTGACATACTTTTGTAATTTTCGGTATGTTGTGAGGCTGAATTGAGTGAGGAAAAGAAAGAGATGAGAAAGGGGAAGGTGGGTTTTGAAGTTTCTACAGTGGCAATGTTGCCAAATGCAACGTTTCACAATGTTTTGCAATGTTCCACCACGTTTTTCTTTTATCTGATGTGAATTAAAATCTTTTTTCAGGACTGCTTCGTGTTGGACACTGTTACCGGAGGCATTTACGTGTTGGTAGGAAAATCGTGCAACGCTCGGGTAAGCCTTTACACTACTAGTTATCTAAAATGAACATTACTCTTGGAGGAAGAATGTATATGTTTGGAGAGAGAGCTAAATAATTGTACCCAACCTATACAAATTTACGATGAATCACTTTCTACGGGTTCTTACGTCGTATAGCGTGAGAGAGAAACAGTCAAAAAAAGTCGTCACATGATATCGCAGCACTTCTAAGTACGTAAGGATTTTTCCCGTCCGCGCTAACTTTACATCACCGAGTCCCATAACGTATGTCAACGGATTTTGAGGTTATTTCCCATATTTGTGTTTATTAAAATACTTGCAGTGGTTATACAAATAAATCAAACATGATGTTGATATGTGCTATGCGTGAATGTTCAAATAAGACCAAACTAAGATTATAAAACATCACTTTTCAGAGGTATTTTGACAGTTTTAAATATTTTTGACCGAACTTTAGAATTTTCACATTTTCAATGATATAAAGACACAAAATCAACAAAAAGCTTCCATCGTTATTGAGGCAAACCTTCTGTTATTAGTGTTTGTGTGATGTTTTGACTTTATAAATCATTTTAATGGTGCATTGATATTGTTTTGTTGAATGTGTTAAAATGTGTTTATTTAAAATGTGCGAATTCCATGTGGGCGGTAACTAATAGGCTGTCCGACAACTTTTAACATATCTTCATCTCTTTCTATCGAGTCAGTATAAAGTCAACAATCCTGACTACACTATTTCGCAAAGGTACCTCTCTATATACGTATATTCTTACTCTAAGACAGACATTTTACTGGAAAAAATACAAGATTTCCCAGGTTTCGAATAGCCAGTAAAATGGTAAGGAGATGTTGTTTGTGCAACGATGAAGGACTTATTTGGCAGAGGATTGAACCTTTGGCCTTGGACCGCTTTACCAACTATCGTATATATATACATGAATTCATAGTATGATGTATTTTTTATTTTTATTTATAGGAACGCGCGGAAGTCATGGCGAGAGCACAGGATTATTTGGTGAAGAAGAAATACCCTGATTGGGTAAGGAAAAAATATTTAATTTAAATAAATGACTAATTCAAAAAGTATCAATAATATTTAACAAAAATTTGAAACTGAAAAAAATAATATTTATACGAGTATATTACGACCGAGACTTTTTTTATTTTTTTATTTATTTTACAAAAAAAAGAAAAAAGTTTACATATATATAGAAATTATATCAATGTTACACAATATGGATAGTTACTTAAATATATAAAAAAATAATATTGAAGAAAAGTAATTCGATTAAATAATAGAAGCATATATATATATTAAACATAATACATATTGTAATTTAGAGATATAAAGGTTGATAGTACATTTGATATGTTTATAACTTCTTTTTGTATTACTACGCCAAAGAAGAGAACTAGCTCTTGAGCTTGGCGTAGGAGTTTAAAAAAAAAAATAGGATATTTTTAGAAAAATGTGTCTTTAATAGTCGTTTGAGGTTACATTGTTAATAATTCAACTTGGTAATTAGTTTCCAATAGAAACAAGTTATTGCTTTCTAGTTTAATAAATTGTTAGAAAAAAAAGATTTTAGTTTTTTTTTGAAAGTTGGTGAATTTTTTATTTTTTTTATTTCGTCGGGAAGGCTATTAAAATTCTTTATCCCCTTGAAAAGATAGTTATTATGCATTCGTTGAGTGGCAAAAAAAGGAATTTTTATGTTATATTTATACCTTGAAGATGAATTTACTTTTAGATTATGAGAAAGATTGTCTTTGATAGTTTGTAGTATTGACTGTTTCTTATAGATGTCCTATGAACTCAGAACTACTCTATCCGGATGTAACGCCCCTGCCAATTGAGCTACCAAAACATTTCTAAATACCGCCGTTTTTATCATTTCGATATTTCATTGATAAAGGCAGCCTCTTTGTATCTATGTGCAGAGCTCTATTCGAGCACAGTTGCCCCCCAAATGGGCCTATTTTAAAATTCGGAAACCCCTTTTTTTTTTGTTATGCCGCACAAGATTTTCATGCCCTAGAGCCGGTAGGTCTACGGCGTCGGTGATGTTGATGACTTCTTTTTTTAGGTGCACGTGACCAGGGTGCCCCAAGGAACGGAGCCCGCAGCCTTCAAGCAGTACTTCGCCTCCTGGAGGGACCACGGAGCCTCTCACGCCAGGCTCATCCGTTCTGCCAGCGGTGAGAACCTTTGTCTAAGAGGTCATATCGAGAGAGGATGGACCGCCAAACAACTCTGTCTTGGCACACTCTTTGCTTCATTCACATTCATACATGCTCTTCTGTTATTCTGACTCTTGACAAGGTCCGACTCAAGTGTATGATTCACTTGATCGTGCCATGTCTTCTTGGGGTGATCTGGACTTCTTTTTACTTTTACGTCATGTTTTTAACTCCCCTTTCTTCATCCATCCATTCTATACGTCACATTATTAATCTCACTGATTTTAATGATTTTTTTTACATGATTTTACCGCACATACGCCTCGGGGATCTCATTTCTACAACATTCGGTCTACCTACAGCCTTTATCGGGGTTGGTACGCGAGGTTGTATAATAATGTGTGGTTTTTTGTCTTGTTTCAGACGAAGAGATGTACAACTCAGATGAGGAGATAGCATCCGCCAAGATCAGGAAGGTGGTCAAGTCCGGCTCGGCCCGAGGGTTCATGCCCGACCAGGGACACGGGCATGCCATCGTGTACAGGTTAGTGTCACACATATCACTGTCACACATATCACAGTCATACAGATTACAGGCACTCGGGTCACTGTCTCACAAGGCGCTGTCACACAGATCACAGTCGTACAAATAACAGTCTCACAGATTACTGTCACACAGATCACAGTTACACAGATCACTGCCACATAGATCACTGTCACAGATATTACAGTTATACAGATTACAGGCACACAGATCACTGCCACACAGATCACTGTCACAGATATTACAGTTATACAGATTACAGGCACTCGGTTCACTGTCACACAGATCACTGTCACACCTGTCACACAGATCATTGTCACACAGATACCTGTCATACAAAAACCTGTCACACAGACCACTACCATACAGATCGCTGTCACATATGTCATCGTCGTACAGATCACAGTCACACAGATTACTGTCTCACAGATCACAATCACACAGATTACTGCCATACAGATCACTGTCACACATATCATAGTCACACAGATTACAGGCACTCGGTTCACTGTCACACAGGTGACTGTCATACCTGTCATACAAAAACCTGTCACACAGACCACTGCCATACAGATCACGGTCACACATGTCACCGTCGTACAGATCACAGTCACACAGATTACTGTCTCACAGATCACAGTTACACAGATCACTGCCACATAGATCTTTGTCACACATAACACAGTCTTACAGATAACGGCCACACAGATCACTGCCACACAGATCACTGTCACAGATATTACAGTTATACAGATTACAGGCACTCGGTTCACTGTCACACAGATCACTGTCACACCTGTCACACAGATCATTGTCACACAGATACCTGTCATACAAAAACCTGTCACACAGACCACTACTATACAGATCGCTGTCACATATGTCATCGTCGTACAGATCACAGTCACACAGATTACTGTCTCACAGATCACAATCACACAGATTACCGCCATACAGATCACTGTCACACATATCATAGTCACACAGATTACAGGCACTCGGTTCACTGTCACACAGGTGACTGTCATACCTGTCATACAAAAACCTGTCACACAGACCACTGCCATACAGATCACGGTCACACATGTCACCGTCGTACAGATCACAGTCACACAGATTACTGTCTCACAGATCACAATCACACAGATTACTGCCATACAGATCACTGTCACACATATCATAGTCACACAGATTACAGGCACTCGGTTCACTGTCACACAGGTGACTGTCATACCTGTCATACAAAAACCTGTCACACAGACCACTGCCATACAGATCACGGTCACACATGTCACCGTCGTACAGATCACAGTCACACAGATTACTGTCTCACAGATCACAATCACACAGATTACTGCCATACAGATCACTGTCACACATATCATAGTCACACAGATTACAGGCACTCGGTTCACTGTCACACAGGTGACTGTCATACCTGTCATACAAAAACCTGTCACACAGACCACTGCCATACAGATCACGGTCACACATGTCACCGTCGTACAGATCACAGTCACACAGATTACTGTCTCACAGATCACAATCACACAGATTACTGTCACAAATGTACCTCTCACACATATCACTGTCGCACAGATTACAGATACTCGATTCACTGTCACACAAGTCACTGTCGCACAGATCACAGGCACTTGGTTCACTGTCACACAGGTCACTGTCACACAGATACCTGTCACACTGGATCCGTAGTCGAGGATTGTACCAGAGCGCGGTCTGTTTTTCTTTATTCGTGCTTACCTCAGGAGAAGTCAAGCGTGTCTGTCTTGGATTGCAGGGTGGAAGACATGGAGCTGGTGGAAGTGGGTGACTCTTCGGACCCCGACCGCAGCGACGAAAACGGAGCCAAGTACGGTCACTTCTACCAGGGTGACTCTTACGTCATCAAATACGAGATTGACTCTTCGGAAGGAAACAGCGGGTATCTGCTCTACTACTGGCTGGTGAGTTTTCGCTCTAAGTGCAATTTATTTTTGGAGTTTATTTTTCAATCATGTGATTCTTGAGTAATATAAAAATAATATTAACAAAGTTCCAAATCTCCGCCATTGACTTTTTTCTATTGCTATTTGTAACTGGTTACAAAAGTAGCGATAGCCCATTTTAGATGTCGCATCCCCAAGACGCAGCTGTTCTAACGTGTTACGAAAATCTTGCTGTGCGAAAACAAACTCTAAAGATAGTAACTTTACAGCGCATTCTCGTATGAATTCATTAAGTTGGATCTATCCATTGTTCGTTTAATTTTGCTAAATCGGGGTATTCTCAGGTTTCCTGAGGTCTGTTGGCATTTGACATTTCAAAGCTGTAAATCTCATTTTGGAGTTTATTTTTCATGCGATTCTTGAGTAGTATAAAAATAATATTAACGAAATTCCACATCTCTGATATTGACTTTTTTCTATGGCTATTTGTAACTGGTTCCGAAAGTAGCGATAGCCCATTTTAGATGTCGCATCCCCAAGACGCAGCTGTTCTGACGTGTTACGAAAATCTTGTTGTGCGAAAACAAACTCTAAAAATAGTAACTTTACAGCGCATTTTCGTATGAATTCATTAAGTTGGATCTGTCCATTGTTTGTTCGGAGAATTTTGCTGAATCGGGGTTTTCTGAGGTCTGTTGACATTTGACATTTCAAAGCTGTCGATTTTGTTGCTGAAACGCATTTTTAAACTGTTTAAAATACTTTACTGATGTGTGCCCAAAGATTTTTTCTGGATAAAATTAGTGTCTAAAGATTCGTTTGTGTTAGTCACAGCGCCTTTGAGGTGATTTTTCATAAAAACGGTACTATACAAATATAATCTAAATATTAGTTGATCTGTCGATGGTTGTAACTATGAAGCAAAATAGTTGGGGGGGGGGGTGCTGTTGGAAACGTCTTATTTTGGATGTGCAGAGATTATGGAATTAAGGATGTAAGGAAACCAATTCACTCACCGATGAAGTTCAAGTTCTTGATTATTCTTACACATTGTATTATTAACGAACGCCACACTTAATTTAATATTATTTGAAGAACGACGACAAACCGGGCGAGATACCAACGAACGAACACGTTTTTTCACAAAAATCTCCTCTGTTTCTTGATTGTCACTCAAACTCGGTGTTGTTAATTACGGATATCGAATACGAGTATAGTGAAATGAGTGGATAAGATAGGGACTATCCTTGACATCCAACAGAGGGTAACGCAGGTACAAGAAAGTAAGATTTGTTAATTTTTTATTAATAATGCTTTCCTTCTAGGGAAAAGATTCGACCATCGACGAAAAGGCCGCAGCCGCTATGCAAGTCGTCGCTTTGGACAATGAGGTGAGTCACTTATTTCCACACACATTTGGTAATTGACATCGGAGCCATTTAAATCTGTTGATTTTCAAGTAGGTTGTCTTGTAGCCTTCAGAATCCACTCATTTTTAACTGTGAATAATTTCCTTTGTGAATACGTACTACCGCACGAGTGTTTATACATACCTAATAAAGTACCTACCTCTACTGTTTTTCAGCAGACATTATTCTTAATTTGAAACGGGTGGATTAAAGCAACCAATGTTTTTTTTCTAGGCAAGTTAAGCTACATTTTGTGATCTTTCATGGGTAACAACTAGTAATTTTACTATTTAATCACGATTATTAAAAAATAAAATTAATTAGTAATTTGTGACATTATATTTTCCAATTCACTCTTATTAAAGCAGTTCTTTCTCTCTTACGTCTGTATTTATTAAAAAACGTTTTATGTTTCTATGGTATTTCTGAAATATTTTTTAATTATTATAGTTGGGAGGGGCCGCAGTACAGGTCAGGATTCCTCAAGGAGAAGAAAACAAGCACTTCCTCAAGATCTTCCACGGTCAGTAGTATTTTTTTTGTTTGTTTACTGAATGTGCTGAAAATATACTATACATTGTTTTTATGTTTGCGACCTCCGGATCGGCAGTCGGGTGTCTAAACCACTCGGCCACTGAGGTTTGATACATAACCCAAGATGTCTGTTTCACGGTTGATAAATTCTCGCATCAATGTGATTTTGAGGTTTTGTCGAAAATGTGTATTTTGAATTGATTCCTTGTTTTCAGGTCGCCTCATCACGCACCTGGGAGGCCACGGGTCAGGGTTCAAGAGCCTGAATCAAAAAGATTCCTACGATACAGACGGAATCAGGCTATACAAGGTCAGTACTCGAATACGGGATAGCTTGTGTGGTCAGGATTGTTGATTTCTTCCTGACTCACCTTTTTACATCCATTCATGGCACACGTCGACATGATGTGGCGTTTATTTGTACAGCCACTCTTTCCCAGTATTGTTATCAACACAAATATAGGATATAACCTCAGAAACTTTTGAGTCATGTCGCATAACAAAACGTAGTGGGCGGAGTCGCCGGAGATGCGGGAGACGGAAAACATGCTTACATACCTAAAAGTGGTGCGAAATTATGTGACGACTAGTCTTGTCTCTTTTTCTCTCACGGTTTACGATGTAAAAATACGAAGAAAGTGATTTATAGTAAATTTGTATAGGTTAGGCAAAAATTTTAGCTCTCTCTCCATATATATTCTTACTACAAGCGAACATAATGTTAACATTCTCCCTCACCACATACACACCCTGATTGCGGTTGCCATAGCCCCACTGGCTGCGGACAGTTGGGACTCTAGTGCGGTATTAACAAATAAAAAATAAGAAACTTACGCCAAACTAGATAAGTCAGGGAATCCTAACAGCAAAAGAGAGGTTTGATAAATTCTCAACAGACTGAAAAAAGCCAATGAAGTTACAAATATATAGACACGTTATAGCCTTAGAATATTAACACATAATGTGGCAAGTAACGAACACACTTATGAATCATCATTATGTATGACAAAGATAGACATTCATAAAATATGTGTGTATGAGCGAAACAGACTGCGGACTGCATCGGACTGCGTTCCATACTTGCAAATTCAGAAAGTCCATTCTTTTAATTTCGCTCCCATGCCCTAAATCGAAAAAAATAATAATAATAAAAAAAATAAAATAAAAAATTAAATAAAAATAAAAATAAATAAATAAATAATAATCATAATTTTAAGTTGATAATTGTGTCTATCTGATGGGACCTGCCAGGTAAGTATGTTCCTGTATATTTTCTTATTTAAACTAGGAATTAATATGTAATGACAGAAAGTAAGATCTGTACAGCGCCCTTGAGGTGATTTTTCACAAAAACGGCGCTATACAAATCGTCCAAATATTATAATTATTATTATTAGTAGCGTTGAATGCTCGGGTAAGAATGAGATGGCACTTCGCTTACTCGCTTATGCGAAGACGTCATCATGCTGGTCAACAGTGGAGATAGTTGTGTTGTCTAAAATAATAAAAAAGTAATTTGCGCGTACTTAGAAATGAAATGTTATTCCTTGGCTTTTAGTAGTCTTTGTAGTGTAATTGAAACATTTTCTCATCACACACGAGGGCATTTTGGCACTGATTTTTGTGATTTGATCAGATATAGTAAACGACCTCAAGCGGCGCGTGACAGTTTAGTACTAAACGGTTTAAGCACCGAGCACACCAACCAGCGTGGTTTTTGCTGGCCACTTTGAGAGGGCTACAACGTGTCTATATATGTAAAACGTCACTAGAAAAATCACGAAAAAGTGACATTCCTGACGTAAGCGTAATTTTAAACTTCACAAAACGCGCCATAGTCCTACTGGCTGCAGAGAGTTAGGACTCTCGCGCGGTATAAGATAAGATTTTGAGATGTTTTTGATAATTCCAGATCGAAGGCAGCGAGAAAGAAGACGACATGCGCGCCGAGCAAGTTCTGGAAGAATCGTCCAGTCTCACGCACGACGACGCCTTCCTTCTGGAAACTCCAGAACAAATCTACGCTTGGATCGGAAAGGTGAGCATTCTATCCTGTAGCAGTACACATTGATAAATATCTAATTTAAATTCAAATTAAAATGTTCCTAAGGAAATCAAAGAGAAATCTGACCAAATTCTCAGCTGACGTTTTGTCTTTTTCAACTCATATTATTTGATTATTTATAAATTAACGGACTAACGTCCAATTACAAAAATACATATAAAACACGAAATGGAAAAAAGAGCAACAGAGAAAGAATAGCATAAACATAATGATAAATGAAGCGATGAAAATTATTTTTTTAAGGTTATTGTAAAGCCGCCTCTTTCATTAATAAAACCAAACCCAAAGTCACATATGTCCACTATGAGACTCAATAAGCGTCCAATCTGGACACTTATAGTATATATGCCATAGACTTACTTCAAATTGTACCAGTCTGAAGATGCCCGTCATAAGGTGAAACCGGTCAGGTCTTAAATAAAACACAGTGGAATAAAGTTAAAAATTTGGTATTTATTTATTTTTAAATTAACGGACCAAAGTTCAAATACAAATAAGACATATAAAACACAAAATGGAAGAAAGAGCAACAAAGAAATAATAGCACATACATAATAATAAATGAAGCGATGAAAAAAATTGCACAAAATAAACATAAGAGAGAACATTCAAGCCACGGTCTAGTCGAAGTTTTGGCAGAGTCTTAAAGAATGACAAAAATCATTTAGACTGCTACCAAAAATTTCAAGACCATGGCTTGAGTTAACAAGTCTTGACATTCTGGACATTGGGGAATTATACCCATCATTAGTATTGTGATGATTGAGGAACTTTATCTGTCTCTTTCTCTCTTTTTCAATAAGATTGTTGACGAAGTCTGAACAAGCGTGGTTATTTAAACATCCAGATGTTTTTTTATTCTCACATTGACAAAACTGTTTTTTATTAATTTATATAAAATGCACAATAAATAGATTGTGGTGGTTGTGCACATTGGTACTCATATTCACCACAATAATGGTCATGGCAGCAGATTAAATAATTTAGAAGCACTAGAAATAAAGACAGCCATTAAAATTGATAGTCGAATTCTTAATAATCAGGTAAATTTGTCCAGTAGTCCAATATTAGGTATATTTCCCGTAAACTCTTAAATGGCTGATTCACACCAACGTCCGGTTCCGCTCAGTGCCGATATTGTTCCGCAAGAAAACTTATTGATATGGTATGAATATCAATCAAGGAGTATGTACCAAGACAAATTTGTGTTTATAGTTTTTTTTGTGTTTAATTTGTAGAACTCCTTTTTAATTTTTATATAATTCAATTGAATTAAATTTTATATTATTATTATTGAGTTCTGCTATTTTAAGTTTTTTATTTTAGTTTTTAGTGACAGCTGTTTCGGCGTTTAAGGCCATTGTCAAACTGTTCTTAGTTTGACAATGGCCTTAAACGCCGAAACAGCTGTCACTATAAACTAAAAATAAAAAACTTAAAATAGCAGAACTCAATAATAATAATATTAAATTTAATTCAATTGAATTATATAAAAACAGTTTTGTGTGGCAGTATATCCTTCGGCCCACCCTTGTGATATTTAACCACTTAGTTGGTTAAATAATTATTTTGAAGTGTAAAAATACTTACAACGCAGATTTTTTTTTTTAAACCATTTTTTTATCACTAAATAATATTTTTAATAAGTAATAATTAATAAAAATATTGTTTAGTGATAAAAAATGGTTTTTGATAATAAAAAATCTGCGATGTTAGTATTTTTACACTTCAAAATAATTATTTAACTAAATAAGTAGTTAAATATCACAAGGGTGGGCAGATGGATATACTGCCATACAAATTTGTCTTGGCACATACTCCTTGATTGATATTCATACCATATCAATAAGTTTTCTTGCGGAACAATATCGGCACTGAGCGGAACCGGACGTTGGTGTGAATCAGGCTTAAAACCTCTTAATATTTCTTAATCATCTTCTCAGTTAACGCTTTGTCTTTACAATTAATATTATCTGTCTCTTTCTCTTTCTTCCTTCGTTATAATTGCATTTTTATATTTTATTTTTCTTATTTTTTATAATTTTATTTTATATTTTGTTGTCCTTCTGTATGTATATATAGCCACACACTATTAGTTAAATTTTGCACCCTGCTAATGCTTAGGTCAAGCGAAACCAGTAGGTCAAAAAATTAAAATAATATCCGTGGTCTTGTACAAAGCTATTTTTTCATTTCTTTAAATGTGTCAAACCACAAAGTGATTGCTTTCTACGACAGTATGTTTCTCAAGTATTGTCGTGACAAGCTAAAAAAACTTGTTTTCTTTTTTATCAGTAAGAACTGTGATTATAAATTTGATTAAACGCTGACGGGCCGAGAATTGGCCGTTACCGGTGACTGTGTTGGTGTAGCGATAGTCAAAAAGATAAACGCGTTCTCTAAAGTTGGTTTGTTCTAAGCTTCCCTCGCATTTTTTTGACGGACGTCAAATGGCCGATCGGCGCCATGTGCAGAGTGGCCGTGAATTGACTGTTACAAATTGAATGATTCCAGGACTCGTCCCAGGACGAGAAGGACGCCATCGGACACTTCGCCACCAGCCTGTTTGGAGACAGGGAGGTGGAGACGCTCCAGGAAGGAGAGGAGACAGAGGAGTTCTGGAACGCTCTAGGTAAAAAAAATAACCTATATATTTCGTCATCCGGTTGGGCGAAATTGTGAGGCGGATCAAAGAAGGGGCTACAAAAAAGTTTTTTTGCTTTGTTTACTGTCAGCTAATATATAACGACCGCGTACCCGTCCAAGCAGTTAAGTTCCTTGACTCCGTATCTAGAGGACACAGGTTCGAAGCCCGGCGCGCGCAATCAAAGTTTTTTTTCTTTATATGTGTCGTTTAACTAAGTAACCATCACGCCGTTTCCCCGCAAGGGTAGGCAGAGAGGATGGACCGCCATACGACTCCGTCTCGGCACACACTCCATGCTTCATTCACATTCATACATCGTCTCATACATACTCTTCAAATGGCCAGACTCCAGTATTTGATTAACTTGATTGTGCCAAGTTGTCTTCTTCGCGCCTCCCCGACTTCTTCTTCCATTCGACTTTCGCGTTATATATTATTTTCACACTCCTTTCTTTGTTTATTTACTCTAAATGCCCAAACCATCTATGCGTCCCTTTCTTGATCCTATTCACCACGCTTACATTAGCTTTGCATTCTTTTCGGACATCCACTTTTTTAATATTACATAACATTATAATATTTACATAACACTCTGCAGAGTTATTAGTTATTTTTATTAATTATATCCTTCGTATATTCGTTACTATATTCGTTCACTGTTAAAGCAAAGTAGTTTTTTCATATAATATAATGATAATAATTGTAATAATATTTATGTGATTGGTTTAGCGCTACTTTTTAAATCATATTATTATCATTTTTGTGTACCGTGGTTTTACACACATATGCCTCAGTAATCTCATTTCTACAGCATTCAGTCTGCTTTCATCCTTCCTCTGATAGTTCCATGCCTCACTGCCACACATCAGGATTGGTATCAGCACTTTTTGTGGACTGCTAGCTTCGCTTCTTTGTACATTTTTTTTACTAGCGCCAACAACGTTTAGTCCTAAATTAATGGAGTTTCCTGCATTCGCCCTTCTTTCAATATCCTCATCAGCCTTTCCGTCTCTCTAGAACATACTTCCCAAATACACAAACTCATCCACTTGCTCCAAGTATTCATCATTCACAACTATATTGAACGCTGTTCTCGTACTCTCTCTTTCAAACACCATGACTTTGGACTTACATTCATCATCAACTCATTCTGCATACATACTTGGTTCCTCCTAGATACGAGACACTGTAGATCTTCCATACAGTCAGCAATCAGCACCGCATCGTCCGCATACAATAGGCAACATAATTTCAGATCGTTCATTAATTCAACAACGTTTAGTCCTCCATCAATGGAGTGTTCTGCGTCATTTCACATAGTCGACATCACATAATACATGCCGTTGTCACCGAACAAACAATCACTATAATCAGTCACCAATACACACAATACCTCTACACTCCTAGGTCCCAGACCGGTCAATAAATTTGATAATTGTAAGAGTTTGATCAATTCGCCCGGAGTGAGAGATCGGCATCTCTCTTCAGAGACGCTATTAAATAATACTCTTAGTATCGCCCTGCTCAAAAATTGATACCCGCTTTCTAAAATTTGCTACCTGGGAGTGTTTTCAATAGTTTGAAAAAATATTTTTTTTACGACCTCCGTGGTCGAGTGGTAAAACGCGCGACTGCGAATTCACAGGTCGCGGGTTCAAACCCGGCGTGCGCAAATAATTTGCATTCAATTAAAATGTGTCACAACACATTTAATTCGTATAAGATAATATACGAGGCCTGTTCAAAAGAAAAGGTGAATTTTGAATTTTCGCGGGCTGTGTACATTCGATTATCGATTTTTTTTTGTTATGTTGGTACACATATGTTTTTAATATGTAAGCATTATCAGTCATTTTGGATAAGTGGTTTGTTTTTGACAACTGGAAAGTTTAGTCACGTTTTTGTGTGTTCTTCGATTTTTTACTTTTAAAAAAAATGGATCAAAGAATATGTATTAAATTTCGCGTTAAAAATGGAATAAAGTGCTCCAACGCACTTTAAATGTTGACTGTGGCATTCGGCGAGTCTACTTTGTCTCAAGAAAGTATTTATAAGTGGTACAAGCGCTTTACAGAAGGCCGAGAAGATGTTATTGACGATGAGCGTCCTGGAGTTGTGGAAAAACAAATCATGGATTTTATTCTTTGATCCATTTTTTCAAAAGTAAAAAATCGAAGAACGCACAAAAACGTGACTAACTTTTCCAGTTGTCAAAAACAAACCACTAATCTAAAATGGCTGATAATGCTAACATATGATAAACACACGTGTACCAACATAACATAAAAAAATCGATAGTCGAATGTATACAGCTCGCGAAAATTCAAAATTCACCTTTTCTTTTGAACAGGTTATGTATAGTATATATGCGGCACGTTCCAGAGTGGTAGATACTCTGAGTATCGCTCTGGTGAAAGACCACCATTCAGAATTGAAACGTTGCTTCAAATGGATTCAGCCAAGTCTGGTGACCAGATCTGAATAGCCAGGTACTTCCCGACCTTCCTCTTCTTTGTCTCCTTCCCCTAACCCCTACCTTCAGCCTCACAACATACCCCGATTTGGGACGCCATAGTCACATGACTCTAGACGGTCGGGAGCAGTTGAGACTCTAAAAATAATATTATTTTGTGTTTTGTTTTGCAGGAGGAGAAGCCGAGGAAGTGAAGGAATCCTCCACGACCAAACAGAAGATGCGTCTGAGGGTGGGCAGAGAGCCTCACCTGGTGCAGATCAACGTTGGACTTCAGGAACCAAGTCAAGCTGCAGGAGATCGGAGGCTATACGCAAGAGGTACCTACCAGCATGGTTCCAACAGAAAGTTATACTAAGAAGCGAAACTGCCAGTCCACAATGGAGCGCTGATACTAACCCTGATTATGGCAGTTTCTTCCTCTGAAAGTTGAAAGTAGTGAATGCTGTAGAAATGAGATCCCTGTGTGGCTAGCGGTCCACAATGGAGTGATGATACCGACTCTGATGTGTGGCAGTGAGGCGTGGAACTGGCAGAGGAAGTATGCAAGTAGACTGAATGCTGTAGAAATGAACAACCTGTGTGCTAAAACTATGTGTAATAGTAAAAATATGTTGACGATAACTAAAGTTGTAATGTTGACGATAACTAATGTTGTAATGTTGACTGTAAGAATGTTTTTCTTATTTCCAATATTGTAATGTTGACTATAAGGATGTCTTTCTTATGTACAATGTTGTAATATTGACTACGAAAATGTTTTTTCTTATTTCCAATGTTGCAATGTTGACTATAAGAATTTTTTTCCTAGTTACAATGCTGTAATGTTGACGGTATGAATGTTTTTCTTATTAGCAATGTTGTAATATCTACGGTAATAATGTTTTTCTTATTAACAATGTTGACTTTATGAATGTTATAATGTTAACGGTATGTAAATTTTTATTATTTACAATGTTGTAATGTTGACGATTTTAATGGTTTTCTCATTAACAATGTTGTAATGTTGACGGTATGAATGTTTTCTTGGTTAAAATGTTGTAATATTGACGGTATGAATGTTTTTCTTAGTTACAATGTTGCAATGTTGATGGTATTAAAGTATTTCTTAGTCACAATGTTATAATGTTGACGGTATGAATGTTTTTCTTATTAACAATGCTGTAATGATGACTATGTGAATGTTTTTCATGTCTATGAAGTTGTAATATTGATGATAAAATCAAAGTTTATCTTATTTTCAATGTTGTAATGTTGACGGTATGAATGTTTTTCTTAGTAACAATGCTGTGATGTTGACGATAGGAATGTTTTTCATATTTTCAATATTGTAATGTTGACGATGTGAATGTTATCCTTATTTCCAATGTTGTAATGTGGACGACATGAATGTTTTTCTCATTTCCAATGTTGTAATGTTGACGGTATTAATGTTTTTCTCATTTCCAATCTCGTAATGTTGACGGTATGAATGTTTTTCTCATTTCCAATGTTGTAATGTTGACGGTATGAATGTTTTTCTCATTTCCAATGTTGTAATGTTGACAGTATGAATGTTTTTTCTCATTTCCAATGATGTAATGTTGACGGTATGAATGTTTTTCTCATTTCCAATGTTGTAATAATGATGATACAAATGTTTCCAGGATCTTGACGATGACGCGACGTTCCTGCTGGATTCCGGCGAGGAAATCTATGCTTGGCTTGGAAACCAGGCCACCAAGAGGGAGAGGCAATCCGTGCAGACAGCCATCGCGGTGAGGAACATCTTTTTTCTGGAAACCAACTAAGCACCTACTCTTTTCTATTTTTATGTGACTTTCGGACAAGACTGCCTGGAGCCAGTGCGTCGATGGCATCCCGAATTTAGATCCCTAAATTGGAGCGTTTTGTGAACCCGAGGAAAGTAAGGAGAGGAGAGGATGGTTGGGAATAATGAACATGATTGAGCAAGGGACGCTTAGGTGGTTTGGACACGCAGAGGGGATGATGCAAAAGCGAACTGTAGAAGAATTCGGAAACGTCCGAGGAAGACACGGCACGATCAAGTAACGGCTTCCGCAGTCGAGTGGTAAGACGCTCGACTCCGAATCTAGAGGTCACGGGTTCAAGCCCGGCGTGCGCATATACATTTTGTTTGATTAATATGTGTCATAACAAATTAAATTTCATATATATTATATTTGCGACACGTTCCAGAGTGGCAGATACTACAAGTATCGCTCTGGTGAAAGACCACCATTTAGAATCGAAACATTGTTGCTTGAAATGGCTCTAGCCGTGTTTATTGACTAGATTTGAACAGCCAGGTTCTTCCTGACCTTCCTCTTTCCCATCTCCTTACCTTTCCCACTACCTTCAGCCTCACAACATACCCCGATTGGGGATGCCACAGCCTCACTGGCTCCAGACGGTTGGGTGCAGTTGGGACTCTGGTGCGAACCATAACAAAATAGAAAATAAAAAATTGAATTACAGAATAACAGAAATAACAAAAGAGTGTGTGTGTATAAATGTGAATGAGGCAATGAGCGATTGTCAAGAAGTAGCTGCGTGGCGGTCCATTTTATCTGCTTACTCCTCCAGCATGCAGTTATACGATGATTATAATATTGTGATTTTTTTTCAGGAATACCTCAAGACGGACCCTTCAGACCGCACCCCGGACAACGTGGTTGTTGTCTACGTCAAGCAAGGACACGAGCCCATCATCTTCAAGAGGATGTTCGACGAGTGGGACGTCGATATGTGGACCGTGAGTGACATCTGTCGGAATCTTTACCGAACAAACCTCAACATGTCTATGTCTTGTGAACGCCTCACGAATTGCTAGTTCTTTAAAATGAACCCTTCGCAGTGAACACTTCAATCGAAGACGAACTCGCAAAAAAGAGATTTTAATTTATCTGGTTATTTGTTCAGTTCTTTTTGGAACCGGTTCCTTGATATTTTTTCGAAGAGTACTTCCCAACCTTCTTCTTTTCCACCTCGTTCCTCTCTTCACCAACAGCCTCACAACATGCCCCGATCGGGGACGACACAGTCTCGCTGGCTCCAGACGGCCTCCGCGGTCGAATGGTGAGACGCTCGATTACGAATCCAAAGGTCGCGGGTTAATCCCGGCGTGCGCCAATAACTTTTATTCAATCAATATGTGTCATAACACATTTAATTCATACAAAAATAATGTATAGTATATTTGCGGCACGTTCCAGAGTGGTAGATACTCCGAGTATCGCCCCGGTGAAAGACCACCATTCAGAAACGAAACCGGTCGGTAGCTGAGTGGAGAACGCGTCGGATTCCCACCCGGGCGTCGTGCGTTCAATTCCTCTGCTGGGTAGGTCCTCCATCATTGCACAAGCAACATCTTCCGCTCCTTATGATGGCAGTGGGAGTTTTTCAAATATTGTCAGGTTATTCGTAACCCGGGAATGTTTGGAATGTAAAAAAAAAATTATAAAAAAAAAAAAAAAAAGAAAAAAAAAAAAAATAAAAATAAAAAAAAAATAATTTAAAAAATTTTTTTTTATTATTTAAAAATTTATTTTTTTGTTTTATTTTAATAGCTGTAGCTGGGTAGTCGCCGACCTTGCTCTTTTCCCTCTTTTTTTTTTTTACTTGTGCTAATTTTGATTTTGTTTTTTTTTTTTCAGAATCAAATATCCTACGATGACATGAAGAGTCGTATTTTGGAGCAGAACGAAGTTTAATGAAGTACGTTTCTCTAACGAACAAATAATTTCAGTTCTACAACTAACGTTAATAAAATATATATATTTTTAGCTTTATATGCTCATTAAAAGCAGCACAAATTTTAAACACCCTGTGTTCTTATTGAAAAAAAAAATTGTTACAAAAATAAATGATTTAAAAATAAATTATTCACTATGCTATTTTATTTACAATCTGGAAAAAGTGCAAGACTGATGTGAGCGTAATGAATAGGATTAGGGCATGTAGAGCGAATGAACGAAGAGAGGAGTGTGAGAAGAATATATGATGCGAAAGTGAATGGAAGAAGAAGTCGAGGGCGCCCGAAAATACATGGCACGATCAAGTAAATCTAATACTTAAATCGGATCAGAATAACAGAAGAGTGTGTATTAGACGATGTATGAAAATTTAATTAAATCGTTAATTTGTTCAAAAAAAGTTAATAATTATAATAAAATTGACAGTAAAAATATTGTATTAAATGTTTAAAAAAATTAAATAATTAAAATAAAAAAACACATATTTACAAATGCGATTTTGAAAAGAACAAATGTTACTAAAATACATTTATTTAATTTTATTTAACTAACCAACCATCACGCCGTTTCCCCGCAAGGGCAAGCAGAGAGGACGGACCGCCAGACGACACACTCTGTCTCGGCACACACTCCTTCATTCATACATCGCCTCATACATACTCTTCTGTTATTCTGACTCTTCGCGTGGCCCGATTCAAATATTTGATTCACTCGATCGTGCCACGTTGTCTTCCTCGGGCGTCCTCGACTTGTTCTTCCATTCACTTTCGCATCAAACATTCATCTCGCACACTCGTTTCTTCGTCCGTTCGCTCTACATGCCCAAACCATCTAAGCGTCCCTTCCTTGATCCTATTCATTACGCCTACATCGGCCTTGCATTCCTTCCAAATATCCACATTCTTAACACGGCCATATCTAACATATCTGTACATTGACAAACAAGTATGAAATTAAAAAAAGTAGGTACTAGTGCCGTAGAAGAAAAATATGAAGGCATATTAAAAGTAACATTAGATATAATCTTGTGGAATTAATGTCAGTGAAATAAGTTATAAGTTTTCCAAAACATTAATGCTGTACCCGAGGAAACAGGGCACACACTGGGCTGGCTTCCAAAAACTGTGAAGGTAGTGGTCCCAATCTGCGCGAAGTGTTCAGGCTAAGCGGTTGTCGGTCTCGTTGTGGCGAAGGATGCTGGTGATCTGCCCTCTTTCCCTCTCTCCCCGGCCGGCTGT
Organism: Drusus annulatus; assembly: GCA_022651775.1. Classification (NCBI taxonomy): domain Eukaryota; kingdom Metazoa; phylum Arthropoda; class Insecta; order Trichoptera; family Limnephilidae; genus Drusus; species Drusus annulatus. Next base: position 53,785 of record JAGWCC010000612.1, read on the forward strand.
CTCGCTTTGACACCAACTTTCACCTCAACTTCAAATCGCTTCTCTATCATTTTTATTAAAGTCTCAATAACAGTTCAAAAATACAATTTACAAAATAGTGCCCGGTTTTTGGGGGCTTGATTCTTAGTAGTAATCTTATTCTAAAATTAACATTTTTAATTTTACAATGATTGTGTATCCGGGAGTCGAGTCCTCACAAAGATATACTTTATTCGGTCGTGTGATTGACCCGACTCCCGTGATAATGTAAGAAAGATTCATTTCTCCCGCTTGAGTCGGCTCGAGATCCGCGGGGCTGGGCCGTGATTGGTCGGCGCTAAGCACCTCGCCATCGCGGTACTTTCCAGCTTATTCGGGTGGGGCCCAGCCCGACGGACTAATCTTTTTGCGCCATTGTGACCCAACAAGCCGGGGGAGAAATATACATTCATTATAATTTCTTATGAATAATATGAAAAGTAATCTTAAATCTAACTTATCAACTACACATTATCGTAGGCACTGCTGTCGTGGCTCTGTACGTCCGACACAAATGCAAATGCGTGTATTATACATAAATTAGTAATAAATTATCCATATTTAACATAGTTATAAGGTAAAGATTTTTTTAACCATTAGTATGCCGGAGGTGCCAAAAGGCACCGGGCATTCACCATCATCTTTTCAAGAGTTTTTTATCATTGAAAACCTGTCTTTAGCATATTTAAATTAACCGTAATTGCTTGACAACATAATAAGCACTCAATAGAAATATTTTGCATTGCATTAAGTTCGGTGCAAGTCAAGTAATAAATATTTTAATTTTGCTTTCGTCAGGGCAGCAGAAAAAAGTAGATTTTCAAAGTGACATTACTGTTTGTTTTTACAGGATAACCTAATACAATTTAGCTTTTATTTTTAAGGAAATTTATTCAGCCGTACGTAAATAAAATAAACGACAACAAAATCTTCACACTTTTGAATCGAACTTTTTTTTGTGATATGAGGGAGAAAAAAACCAACTCTACGAATATAAAAAACCGTTCCAAAAAATCCACTAAAACCATTAATATATAGTTTGAAAAAATACATAAACACATTATCTGAGAAGATAGCGCAATTGACAAAAAAATCATTCAGTAAAACACGAGTGAGTTTTTACAAAATTACAGTCAGCAGAGTATGACATTATAGAGGTTAATATTACTTTTATTTATAGAAAGAAAATTCCGCAGGCCATAGTTTCCCTGACAAAGTGTTTAGTGCAGCACGAGAATCTCAGCTGTTCATAACCTTCTGGAGCCAGTGAGCCTGGGGTATACATAATTGAGGTATGTTGTGAGGCTGAAGGTAGTGGAAAAAGAAAGAGAAAGGTTGGGAAGTACCTGGCTTTGCAGATCTGGTCACCAAACACGGCTAAAGCCATTTCAAGCAACGTTTAGACTCTGAATGGTGGTCTTTCACCAGGGCGATACTTGGAGTATCTACCACTCTGGAACGTGCCGCAAATACAATATTTATTATTTTATGTTAATTAAATGTGTTATGACACATATTGATTGAGAGAAAATTTTTGCGCACGACGGGTTTGAACCAGCGACCTCTGGATTTGTGGTCGAGCGTCTTACCACTCTGACTACGGAGACTTTCAGTTGAGTAGAAGTTGAGTTAGATGAGCGTGATCGTGCGTTTTAAGGGTTTTTATGGTTCAGACAAAATGACGGCTCAACAGTCGCTAAGTTTGGTCAGAAATGAAATTAAATTGCATCTGACCTGCTTCGTTGCAACTTATCCAGTTCAACGTTCCTTGCCGTAGACTCAGAAACAATGAATTGCTGTTCCTCAATCATCGCTCTACTAATTATGGGTATCATTCTCCACTGTCCAGAATTTTCAAAACTTGTTGATTCAAGCCATGGCCTTGAAGTTTTTGGTAGCGGTCTAAATGAATTTTGTCATTCTTGACGACTCTACCAAAACCTTGTTCAGGTTTTGACTTGAATGCTCTTTCAGTTGTACGATATATTAAGTCCTATTTATGTCATTGCTTTATTATAATACTACGTGTTGTGCTGCTGTTTCTCTGTCGCTCTTTTTCCCATTTCGCGTTAGATATTTTTTGTAATTGGCAATTGGTCTGTTAGCTTATAAAAAAATGATAACAGCCAGCTGGACCCACTGCCTCAGGACGCTAGGCAAGTTCTGATTCATTTTTAAACTCATAATCGGGATGTAAGTTCTTGAACTTTGCTAAATTGTCCACAACTTGATCTTGGCGAACTGACGCTCCTTTGCTTATTAAATACTCCACCATTTCCCATTCTTCATCCCGTATTGCTGTTGAGAGAGCTACGCCCTCTGGCGCGTTCACATCAGAACCTTTCTCCACCAGCAGCCGCGCCAGCCTCCAGCTGCTGTTCCTCGCTGCTTTGCTCAGGGCGGTCTTCCCCTTGTCGCTCCTCTTGTTGGGGTCCGCGCCCAGCTCCAGAAAGTACTCCACCGCTGAGGGGTTGTTTTGCTTGGCAGCTTCCATCAGCACCGAGACACCTTTTCCGTCCGCGCAGTTAAAATCGGCACCGCTCTTCACTAAGAAGCGTATTACCGGCGCGTGACCTTCTCCAGCTGCCTTGTGCAAAGCGGTTTGGCCGGTTTTGTCTTTGGAATCGATGTCCGCGAGGCGTCCTTCTAAGAGATACTCCACTGTCGGCAAATGGCCTCTCAATGCGGCCCTGTGCAGTTCTGGCAGCGCCCTTTCCTCTTCGGCCTTAAGTTCTACATCGGCCAATTGCAGGACTTGCATCTCGTTGTTGTAACCAGAATCCAAGTCAGCGCCCTGGCGAATGAGAATTTCAGCTGTCACATAGTGTTCATTTTGAATTGCTCTGTATAATGCGGACAAGCCATCTTTACCGACTGATTTGACGTCTGCGTTATTTTCTGCAAGATGTTTCACTATTAGATAGTGGCCTTCGTCTGCCGCTTTGTGCAGGGCAGACAGCCCGTTTTTATCAGCGGCATCGACGTCAACACCATGCTGGATGAGGTATTGGACAATCTTCAGGTGACCTTCATCTGCCGCTTTGTGCAAGGCAGACAGTCCGTTTCGATCAACAGCATTGACGTTAGCGTCGTGCTGAATGAGGTGTTGGACTATCGCCAGGTGACCTTCTTCTGCGGCCTTTTGCAGGGCGGAGGTATTATTTTTATCCACAATGTCGACACTAGCGCCATTTCGTTGGAGGTGTTGTACTACCTGTAGGTGACCCTCAGCGCTCGCCCTATATAGCGCGGTACGTCCCAAATAATCGACAGGGTTCAATAAAGCGCCACGCAGTATGAGATATTTCACTATTTCTAGATGGCCTTTTGCTGCCGCCAACTGTAGGGCAGTGTAGCTAGCGTTGTTTACAGATCTCGCTTGTTTTGGATTGACTGTGCTTGTGGAGTTGGTATCGAGACGTTGGCTCGCTGTACTCACGGAGCTGGTTTGGAGATGTTGACCCGATGTGCTCGCTTGTGCTGACAGATCAACTGTACTCATGAGGCTGGTTTGCAAATGTTGACCCGATGTGCTCGCTTGTGCTGACAGATCGACTGTACTCATGAGGCTGGTTTGCAGATGTTGACCCGATGTGCTCGCTTGTGCTGACAGATCGACTGTACTCATGAGGCTGGTTTGCAGATGTTGACCCGATGTGCTCGCTTGTGCTGACAGATCGACTGTACTCATGAGGCTGGTTTTCAGATGTTGACTCGATGTGCTCGCTTGTGCTGACAGATCGACTGTACTCATGAGGCTGGTTTGCAGATGTTGACTCGATGTGCTCGCTTGTGCTGACAGATCGACTGTACTCATGAGGCTGGTTTGCAGATGTTGACCCGATCGGCTCCGCTGTGCCGACTGATTGGCTGTGCTAATAGAGTTTATTTCGGCTCCGACTCCAATAAGGTATTGAACGACTGGCAAATGACCCATTTGCGCCGCCATTTGTAGGGCCGACTGTTGGATTTTACTTAGGTAGTCGACGGCAGCGCCGCATTTTACGAGATACTGGACGACGGCCAGATGGCCCATCACCGCCGCCGCCTGCAGCGGTGACTGACCTGTTTTATCTACCCAGTTGACATCGGCACCGTTTTCAACCAACTTCTGTACCATGTCTAAAATGCCTTTTTCCGCCGCAATCAATAAGACAAAGTGTCCGGATTGGTCCAGCGCGCCGATGTCAGCTCGGCACTCCAAGAGGTACTCCAGGACGCGGCGGTGCCCTCCCTCGGCCGCGAGCATGAGAGCGGACTTGCCGCCTATGTCGCGCGCGTTGACGTCTGCTCCGCCCCCGCACAAAGTACTGGACGACTTCCAGAGCGCCGCGGTCGGCTGCGGTCAGGAGAGGCGTTTGAAGTCTGCCGTCGCCTTCGGCCATCAGCGCGGCGAGAGGGACGGGGGATATCTCGCAAAGCAGCTGGACGACTCGGAGGTGCCCGCCGTACGCGGCCCAGTGCAGGGCGGTGGGGCAGTCGAATTCCGCGGGCACCACATCCTTCACCAAGAATATGTGCTGGCATTCGGTCGGGTTGAGTTGGTCGCATAAGGCTTTAATCTCATTCAGGTTTTCATTGCGCACGGCTTTGAAAAACTGCGCACTCACTTCTGATAGCACCTTTGTGGCTCTCTGGTGCAATCTCGCACTGTCACCTGATCCTTTTAAATATTGAGAAATTTGCGATTTGGACGCGTCTCGATTTAGCAAACTCGCCAAGACGACCTTTTGCTTGAGCTCTGCGGAACACGCTTCGACGCTTCGGAAAATGCTTTCCACCATTCTGTCGAAGACTGATCTATCCATTGTTCCGTCCCGCTGGACTCCGTGTTGCGCCATTTCGTAACTGTAGTTTTGCGTTTCAAACATGCCTCGTGTAACCGCTTTGTGAAAAAATCGATTCGATAAGTATCCATCGAGTACATTAAGCGCGGTGTTTCGATCAATATCGCGCTGCACGAGGAAGGAGACGAAGGCCTCCTGGGCGCCGGCCTCGAGTGTGTCCAGACGGCGGAGGAAGAACGCGACGATGTGTTCGTTCTTCTCCCGGGCCGCGACGTGCAGAGCAGTTTCGCGTTTCGAGTTCCCGGACACGGCGCAGTTTTGGATCCACAGACCGATGTATTCTGCGTTCTGCCTCTGCACGGGCTCCGCCATCGGCGCGCCCTGCAGCGCCTCGTTCAGGAACAAGCGGATGACCTGCCTGCTCGGGTGCAGCAGTATGTCTGGCAGAAGTATGTCTCTGAAGAGCGGCTGCTTGTGGCGGGAGCCCCGCTCCCCGAGCCAGTGCGCGACGGCTTGCGCGCAGAAGTACTCCGCATAGGTCCGGTGGACAAATTGGATTTCTCCATTTCTCTTCGATTCTATCAGGCCCTGCCTGTTCAACGAGTCGATCAAATTTTGCGAAATGGAGTCGAAAAAATTATTAAAGAAGTTATTAAAGAAATTTTTGAATCCGAGTTTGTTGTGCGCCTCGTTTATATGTTCGAAAATTAGTTTCTCGTGGTCTTCACCCGATTCTCCTATCGAAGTTTTTTCGTAAGAATAAATATCATATTTCATTTTGATAAACTTTTGGTACAGTTTGGGTACACTCAGAGAGTCGATTTTATCAAATTCAAGTTCTCCCGACGGATTCCCGCGCGGTCTGTACACCTCGGCCAGCATCCTCAGATGCAGAGGGACTCCCGTGAAGGAATCCATATTCGTGCGGAGCACTCCCTCCGCCTCTCGCAGCAACTCTTCGGCGTACACTCGAAGTCGTCCCTCTTCTTGTGCTACGGGACCTCCCAGCTCAAGGGCCAGGCAGGATTGCCAAAACTTTACCAAAAACTCTTTCTGTTCTCCTCTGAGGAGCTCATCAAAGCGCGTAGAGAATAGACCCAGTTTATGTTCTATCGATTGTTCCAAGTATTTGCGCACCGTCAAGAATATTTGCACAGTTGGCCTACTTTTCAAGAAATTCAGGAGCCTGACAATCTTTTCTATGGCGCTCTCTTGACCTTTGATATAATCGTGTAATTCGTCGAACCCGTCGAACATCAAGGTGAGGCGCTTGGACTGCGTCTGACTTTGTAGCAAGTGCTCTATCAGGTCGCGCGCCGGATCGCCGCCAGCCCACGTGCAGCCCTCGCCCAACAGAAAACTCGCCACGTTTCGAACGGTGAGCCCCTGCGGCAATCTGTATATGCGTTCTTGGACTTGTTTCAGTTGGATGTGGATGACGAGCGGCGACTCCGCGCGCCTCGCCAGCCTCGCCAGAGACGTGGTTTTGCCCGTCCCGGGATCGCCCGCGATGACCACCAGGTCGCGGTCCGTTCGGCCCAAGGTGTCCTCGTCCACCGGCTCGAAGAAGTCCGTGGTCACGCAAGGGCGAAGGCTCTCCACGGACCCGTGGGAGTATCTCCACTCGAGCTCGTGACTTCCCTTATTTAGAACGATCTTCATAAAATGAGTATTTTTTTTTGAATTTTTAATAATATCTATCTCTTCTTCTTTTGTAGTTGCAACGTGCACCTTCTTTAAGAATTCTTCTCTGTTCATTTGGCTCCCCATCAATCCGGAGAGTGAAGTTTTAGCTTCTTCGCTGCAAATAACGAACTGGTCTTCAACACGTCTTTCGGCAAACAAACGCACATCGATACGTGCTCGGTGCATAAACTTCCTGGGTAAGTAAAATCCTTCGTCAAATATACATTTGCAGTATATATCTCCCCCGAGCACATCGAGCAAATAGATAGTTTTAAATCGGTTCCTGTTGCAAGTTTCTTCAAAGAAAAGTTGCGCATTTCCTTCGGCAAGGATGATCCCCTTCCCCCTGAGCTGCCTCCAGCCGCCCCCCGTCTCCAGTTCCTCGTGGCTCAAGCCGCTCACCACCACCAGGATGTTGGTGTCGGGTGTCTCTACACAACTCAGGATAAACTCTAAACTAGTTTTGATGTTCAATCTAAAGAAAGGCACCCGCAATTCGCCGAGGGTGGGACGCGTGTCCGTTATTTTAATTGCATATTTTTCGACAGTCGCAAACATTTTTAAGCATTCCGAATTTAGGCACTGATTGATATCATCGTAAGAACAGTCTTCTCCCAAGAACTGCGGAAAGCTATAGGCTTTATGCCCGACAATTATGACGTCGTCTCGCGCAAATATTTTTTCCCGTGACTCGCGAGTTAGGTTGGAAAAGATTGCAGTCAGAGTCTACGGTTTTAATGTATTTAGGTAGGTCGGGCGTATCTATCGGTCGAGACGCTATAAAAACAAGTTTCATCGCGTTGGAATGAGCGTGTTCAAACAGTGTCGCGCGGTCCTCCTCGGCGACGGGAGACGAGGTGCCGTCTACCACCATCATGTATTCTCTGTCGACCGGCCAACTATAGATCGGAGTGAGCGCCTGCAGCTGGGCCCATCCCAGGAACGTGTAGTGACTCGGTCGGATGTATTCGATCGAGCGGTCTGAGGGGTCGCCGCTTCTCTGGATCTGATGCAGAATGTTCCGGAGCCGGGCCAGCTGGAAGTCGCCGTCTCCCCTGTGCGCGACTACGTAGAGAACTCGCTCGTCCCCGGAAATCAGAAAATTCCGGAAGCCCATAGAATCTGCGAAGTCCAGACAGCACTTGGGCAGCGAGTCGAGGTAGCTCTGTCCCTCCGCATAGTAGACAAAGTCAGTTTGAAGAAAGAGTTTGATCTGATCGCGCATCGCCTGGCTGAACTGCGGCTTTAGCCACCGCATCAGCTGCTTCAAGCTCTTGCAGAGCACCGCCAGCGACTCTCCAGACTCTCCGGTTATGGTCCGGTTGTGATGATCCATAGCGAAAGGGGGGAACAGTCCGGCCATCTCCACTTTGAGGTAGTTCTTGACGAATTCAACGAGAATGTTTTTTTCACTGTTCTGTTCCTGCAGTCCGTGCAACTTGTAAAGCATTTGCAATTCATCTTCCGAAAAGATTCTAAAACTCCTTGAAATTTCAGCATTTTCTGGGGACTTCAGCTCCACCACATTGCGCCGATGGATTTTTTCCAGCAGGTACTCGGCTTCGTCAGCTTCCGCGTGTTTCTCGTCTAGTTCGTTGTATTCCTTTTTGCTTTTGGCCCAATCCAATACTTCGCCGATTTTTCTATTTTCTCCTTTAAAGGCATCGACAAAATTACTCATTGCGTGAGTCTTGAGTGTGTACAAAATTGTGTATTTATTGATAAAGTTGAATTTGGATACGTCGATATAAACGTGGTAAATCTTCCCGAGATGCACCCCGCAGGTGTTGATGAGGTTCGGCTCCGACAGGTACAGAGTAATGTCCAGCTTGTCCAGGAACGCGTCCATCGCGTACCTGTCGTAATGGTCGTCCAGCACTCGGTCCAGCATGTCCCGGGCGCCCGGGCTATCGAAGCCGACGGTCTTGGCGTGTATTCCGGCCTCCAGGTTCTTTTCCAAGCGCTTTTGGCTGATGGCTAAATACTTGACGGAGAAAGCGGTGATCTGGGCGAGCCAGGCCCCCAGGGAGTGGCCCGTGATGGCGAGCGTATAGTGCCTGCGCTGTTTGTTTGCCGCATTTATGACTTGACGTATTTGGTCCACGAAAGTTGTGGCGGAGTTCATGCAGGACGTGTAGTTTGTGCCGAAGATTCCGCTTATGTCTGTAAACACCGCTCCGAAGCAGAAGGGGTCGGTACCGCAATGGGCCACCGCCACTTGCTGCGAAGCGATGTGCACGAAGGCTGCCCCGAAGTAGCCGTTGAGCATACCCTTGTTGGTGGCGGTGGTGAGGAGTCTCCAGCCGTGGAGCCCCATGCGCCGCGGAAACTCACCCCAAAGTAGACTGGTTCCGTAGTCTGCGTCTGAGTCTCCAAACTTCTTCTTGGCGTAGACCAGGCTCGCAAATGCCACCAAGGTGCGGTCGCTCGGGTGCGGCTCCGCATCCAAGATGTCTTCTGGACGCTGCTCGGAGGATTCGAGGAGGGTGTCTATCAGTTGCTTTAGCTGCGCGTCTTCCATCAGAAAACGTGTGTCAACTTCCATGGCTCTCGTTACTAAAACAAAGTGTTGATTTTTTTTAAATGCTACCGAGGAACATCGTATTTTGGTATTCCACAGGGCACCGTTCTAGGACCAATGTTATTAATTTTGTAAGTAAATTATTTATTTGATGGTAAAATTATTTCAAATGCAGACGATTCAACCTTATACTAACCCTTTTCGGCAATGTGTCTGCACACTGCAAACACCTTTGTATTCAATGAAATGAAAAAATAACTTAACCACAGATTTTACTTCAATTTTTATGACCGACCTGTTTCACTTAGCCTTAGCATCATCAGGGTATAAAATTAAATCAAACGAAAAAATACACCGTGTGCGGTTATACATACATACGGAGGGAGAACACAATATAAATAAAAGAACAGTGAGAAAACAATAGAATAACATTTAAATGTTATTCGTTTGTTATTTATTTTTTTCATCGCTGCCGGAAACCATCAAAATTATGCCCATCAATAAATTAAAAAAAGCCTGTAAAAATTATTTAAAATGCATGTAAACTAAAATAATAAGTAGTGTTTAAGTTAAAATATTATGAGTCAAAAATAAAATGAAATAATTAGATACTTGTAAACTTAAATGTACAAAGTAACTAATTTAAAATAAAAAAATAAAAATAAAATTATAACAAAGAAACAGAGAGAAAGAGTAATATTAATCAGGTAAATTTGTCCAATAGTCCAATGTTAGATTTACGAGGCCTGTTCAAAAGAAAAGGTGAATTTTGAATTTTCGCGGACTGTGTACATTCGATTATCGTTTTTTTTTGTAATGTTGGTACACACATGTTTATCATATGTTAGCATTATCAGCCATTTTGGATAAGTGGTTTTTTTTTGACAACTGGAAATGTTGGTCACGCTTTTGTGTGTTCTTCGAATTTTTACTTTTGAAAAAAATTGGATCAAAGAATATGTATTAAATTTTGCGTTAAAAATGGAATAAACTGCTCCAACGCACTTAAAATGTTGACTGTGGCATTCATGGCACTTTATTCCATTTTTAACGCAAAATTTAATACATATTCTTTGATCCATTTTTTTCAAAAAGTAAGCACCGAAGAACACACAAAAACATGACTAACCTTTCCAGTTGTCAAAAACAAACCACTAATCCAAAATGGCTGATAATGCTAACATATGATAAACATATGTGTACCAACATAACGAAAAAAAAAATCGATAATCGAATGTACACAGCCCGCGAATAATCAAAATTCACCTTTTCTTTTGAACAGGCTCTGTATATCTCAAAAATCATAAAATTTCTCATTATTCCTTAATCATCCTCTCATTCGACATTTTGTCTTTTACAATTAATATTATCTGTCTCTTTTTCTCTATTCGAAAAATAAAATTTGAATATATAAATGACCCACAATATGGTTTTACGATAACCTTCTGTCCTAATTAGTGAAAAACATGTGCCGTCCCATTTTAAATACCGAAATAATCTTTTCTTAATATTTGTGCAAAGAAAAATGGAACGAGTCGAAAAAATCATGTTTTGAGTTAAGTGCTCAGAATTGTACCTTACATACATATCTGGCAAGGAAAAATGAGATGAGTCAGAAAATTAAATAACGTGTAATAGTTTTTAAAAAAAGGACAAGATTACATTTTTTTTTTACAAGAGTTTTAACTGCTGCCAACCGTCTAGAGTCAATGAGTCTATGGCATCCCCAATAGGGGTATGTTGTGAGGCTGAAGATAGTAGAGAGAGGAAGGAGATGGAGAAGAGGGAAGTTGTAAAGTACCTGGTTATTCAGATTTGGTCACCAAACACGGCTAAAGCCATTTCAAGCAACGTTTCGATTCTGAATGGTGATCTTTCACCAGGGCGATACTTAGAGTATTTAATTTATATTATTTTATGTGAATTAAATGTATTGTTAAGTACACATAAATTACACATTCCTTTTAAACACACTCAAAATCCACACCCTAGAAAACAGAAGGAAAATAGCCGACTTAACTTTTAAAATAATTCACTCCGAATTCGACTGTTGTGAACTCCTGCACCTTTATCAACTTCAGAGTACCTCGGCGAGCAACTCGGCAAAATATGCTTTTCTGCAACAATAATGTCACTACCAACTACCACATACATGCACCCATTTCTCGCTTACATACACTCGGGAATGAGTACACCTCAATTATTGATATCTTTTATTTGAATTTGCCGCTATTTAAAAGACTTTTAAACGAAATATTCACTTTTCATTAATGTATTGGAACCTTGAAGTAACAATATATGGAGGGATAGCTAATTTGTTTTACCCAACCCATCCGAAATTGTTATAAATCACTTTTTAAGAGTTTTTACACCGTACACCATGAGAGAGAAAGAGACAACAAATTTCTTGGACCGCTTCTATATACTGTCGCAATGATCTTAAGCTGGCTATTTTCGCTGGTTAACGGCGGGACTCCGCCCACATTTTTTATTTTGCCACTAAACTTGACACAACTAAACGGTTTTTTAGGTTAGATGCTATATTTTTTTTGATAAAAATACTGTGAAAAAGTGGCTGTACGAATACACAAAAACATTATGTCGATATGTGATATGAATGGATGTATAAATACCGTAGCTCTTAGTCTTAGCCACGCCCATTTGCGCCGAGTCATGTTAAAATCATCAAAAACAAGTCCAAAACTGACTTCACTGCCTTGGCTTGGGCTACCTCTTGTATACTCTAAGATTGGAACTATTATTAATTATTATTTTTGTATTTTTATTTTTTTGCTATTCATTTCTCAAAACGTTTTACTGTATTATTTCATGTATATCCTTTTAAACTGTACTAATGCACTTACTTTGTTAAATTACTACGTAAAAGCCCATCAGGGCGTTAATAATAAATAAATAAAATATAATAAAATAATAGAAGATTATGAACATTAAAGTAAATGGAGTGGTATCTATACAAGGCAGTGTAGTCAGTTTTTGATGATTTTTACCTGACTCAGCAGACCTGGCTAAGGCTAAGGCTAGGGTATTTATACATATATTCAAAGCACATATCGACTTAATGTTTTTGTTTATTCGTATAGCCCCTTTTTCACAGTTTTGTTATCAACAAAAATATGGCATATAACCTAAAAAACCGTTTAGTTGTGTCAAGTTTAGTGGCATAGTGAAAAATGTGGGCGGAGTTCCGCGGTGAACCGGGAGATCAGGAGCCCAAGATCATCGCGACAGTACATAGAAGCGGTGTATTATATTTGTCGCCTCTTTCTTTTTCATGGTGTACGACGTAAAAACCCGGAAAAAGTGATTTATCGCAAGTTTGTATCGGTTGGGTAAAAATAATTAGCTCTCTCTCCATACATTGTTACTCCAAGATTATGACATATATTAATTTAGATAAAAGTTTTTGGCGCACGCCGGATTTGAACCCGCGACCTTTGGAGGCCGTCAAAAACATTCAAAAAACAAAATTCCTAAATTTTTTTTTGGCTCTCCCGAACATCTGCGTTAATCGACTTATTCCGTTCTCCCTTGCGCACGCAGATATATTACGCACTAGCGTTGGGAAAAACTTCAATGTTTTGTGAATGCTTCACGAACTGCCAGTTCTTTTAAATGAACCTTTCGCAGTGAACACTTCAATTGAAGACGAACTCGCAAAAAAGAGATTTGAATTTATCCGCTTATTTGTTCAGTTCTTTTAAGAACCGGCTCCTCGCCGAAAAAACACGTACTAGTCGGTAGGGATTTGAAAACTAAAAGAACTGGAACTGGAACTGGCTCCTCGCCAAAAAAAACGCGTACCGGTAGAGATTTAAGATGAAAAGAACTGGAACCGGTCCCTCGCCAAAATAAAAAGTACTAGTCGGTAGAGATTTTAAAACGAAAAGAACTCCCAAAAAATCACTTTCATTCAGATCAAAGTACTTTGAAGTGGGACTTTAATTAAAGTACTTGTGGTGAAATACTTCTTTTTAGGCTTTGAAGTTCATTTTCACAACTGTACTGCTGCAAATTGAAGTAGTTCTTTATAATCTAACTTCCATTGAAGTATTTGTTCAATTAAATGAAGTTTATGTAATGAATGAACGGTAAAATGAACTACCAACTTCAATTTTTTTAATTTTATATGAATACCGCACAAGAGTCTCAACTGCTCCAAGCCGTCTAGAGCCAGTGAGACTATGGCATCCCCCAATGGGGTATGTTGTGAGGCTGAAGGTAGTGGGGAGGGGAAGGAGATTAAGAAGAGGAAGATTGGTAAGTACCTGGATATTCAGATCTGGTCACCAAACCCGGCTAAAGCCATTTCAAGCAACGTTTCGATTCTGAATGGTGTCTTTCACCAGGGCAATACTTAAAGTATCTACCACTCTGAAACGTGTCGCAAATATACTATTTTTATATGAATTAAATGTGTAATGACACATATCAATCAATAAAAGTTATTGGCGCACGCCGGGTTTGAACCAGCGACCTTTAGATTCGTAGTCGAGCGTCTTACCGCTTGACCGTGGAGGCCGTCAATTCAATTGAAGTATTTGTTCAATGAACAATGAATGAAGTAGGAACTGCTGCCAAAAGAAGTAGTTCTTTTGAAACGGTCACAACGGTATTACAATATGCCATAATTATGCGGGGATCAGCTTTCAGCAACTCCCATAGAAACTGTTCAAAGACTTACTGTAAAAATGACACCAAGAAAGCCTCCAGACTATCCAACTGTTCGCTGATTCGAGAAGCTCAATGCGTTTGAAGACCTATACCGTCAGCTTTCTGTCAAAAGTGTTTATTCAGAGATAATCGACTCGAAATTTGACCTACCTTGTATCAGTTGAATACAAACTTTCGTGCTAACCGTGCAATTCTCGAGAACTAAATCCATATTGTGAATTAGTTTAGGATAAGGCTCAGATAAATTAAATAATGTAGATACGTTACTGAGACAAAGCGCGTGACTGCACTAAGCTAAGCCAACGCGGCACACCTGAGATTTACTGCGTTTAGTCTCGCACAAACATTCGTTTGACAAACAAGCTGTCACCAGCTGCCACAAACGCATCGCTGTAAGCTCTTTTCTGGGATAAAATGCCTTCCTGTGCTTTTGACAAGGGTAAAAATCATGCGGGACCAAAAAACAAATCTCATGGAGTTTCTTTTCATGCGAAGTACACACAAATCACTTATTATTTCAATTAATACAATTATTCACATACCAAATGGTATAAGTGAGATAGCGAATGCAGAAATATATAAGTGTGTGGAAGACAACCTAGCGACAGTATACGAGTACGTCGCATGCTACTTCGCTCGTAAGTTCGTTAGGGAAGAGAGGGCTTGTAACGCGGAGAATGTAACGCGGGACGTTCATATAGCTATCTCATTCATACACACATATTCTGCTTGGTATGGCTATCCTTTTCATGCGTTATGAGTTTTCAAACAGATATCAGAGCGTGCCAAATTTATCGTTCATTTTGTATGAATATGACGTGTCTTGTATTTTATGTCTATGGGATAAGGTTTGCAGTTTGGGAGTCGCTTATCTGAATTATCTATGGCCCGCCGTTCGAGCTCCAGATAATTAATTCAGTCAACAAGCTAAAGCATAGATAAGACATGGGCCGGGTCCACCATACGTTCAAACTAGCGATGCAACCGTTCAAACTTCACACATTTCTCACTGCGTGAATGCTTCAATTGTGGTGCTTCGTACGCACGCACGATCGCACACAGTTCGACGTACACGCACACTGATGTAATCTTGGAGAGGTACCTTTGCGAAACAGTATAGTCAGGACGGTCGACTTTATACTGAGTCGATAGAAAGAGACAAATACATATTAAAGGATGTTGGATAGCCCATTAGTTACCGCCCACGTGGAATGCGGACATTTCTAATAAACACATTTTAACACATTGAACAAAACAATATCAATACACCATTAAATTGATTTATTAAAGTCAAAATATCACACAAACACTAATGACAGAAGGTTTGCCTAAATAATGATAGAAGCTGTTTGTTGATTTTATGTCTTTATATCATTAAACATGTGAAAATTCTAAAGTTTAGTCAAAAATATTTAAAACTGTTGAAATATCTCTGGAAAGCGATGTTTTATAATCTTTGTTTGGTCTTATTTGAACATTCACGCATGGCACATTCACCGTCATGTTAGATTTATTTTTATAACCGCTGCAAGTATTTTAAATTATAAAATAAAATCCATGATTTGTTTTTCCACAACTCCAGGGTGCTCATCGTCATTAACATCTTCTCGGCCTTCTGTAGAGTGCTTGTACAAATTTTTTGAGACAAAGTAGACTCGCCGAATGCCACAGTCAACATTTTAAGTGCGTTGGAGCACTTTATTCCATTTTTAACGCAAAATTTAATACATATTCCTTAATCCATTTTTTTCAGCCCGCGAAAATTCAAAATTCACCTTTTCTTTTGAACAGGTCTCGTTGATCAAAAAACACCGATTCTAAATATATATCCATATTATTATTATTAGAATTGATAAATGCTTCGTGAAAATTGGTTAAAAGGCTATTAAATATAAACGCTTCATGATTAGTCGAACGAACTTCTACGTCAAATGTACTGTTTACGTGCGATGTGATGCCGCCTTCATGGCGTTACACCATTGTTTCACGTAATAAAGCTGCACTTCTGGTAACTATGATAAATTGCAGTAATGCTTGTATTTTTACACATCGGTACTATGCGATGGTAATACGTATTATCTCCTGACATTTTATAAGGTTTTGTTAAATTAAAAGCGGTAAAATTGAAAAAAAAGCACCAGCTAACAAAATACGCGACTGACAGCTGGATAACGACAGTTTGAGATGTCAAAGATAAATACCGTTTAATGCGCTGTTTTATGGCGGGATATACAAAAAATCCAACGGTAAAAATCAATTTTTGTATGATATTTTGATTATTTAAAAATAAATTAAGTAGAATATATTTTTTAAAAATCCAAACAAATTGCCCTTCTGACGGTACGGATGACGTCACGCACCCTTCCGCTCCCTACCTCTGAGATACTGCCGTTTTGGCAGCGTTTAAAAAAATCACACTTTGAGAATTAATTTAACTATATAAACGAACTTTGAAAAAATAAAAAAATACTGGTATTTTAGTTTGAAGGTGAATATTGAATAATTTATTTTTTTAAAGTAGACTCAAATTCCTTATTCGATCTTTTTTCAATACAATTGCTCCGACAGGAAAGAATGTTCCCAGCTCATCTAAAAAAATCTTTTTGTTCAGTCTAATAAAATCAGACAAACATTTGATTGAATTAGAAGTTATAAATACTCTCAACAAGGAGCAATTTGTTTTAGATCCAATCCTGGATAAGACGCACCTGTGTGAGATAAGGCGACATTTTAATTTATCAATTTTACAGCGAAAAAAAATAATTCGAGAAGATAATGTAATAAAATACTGAGTAAACAATATTTTACCTAAATGATGATGCATGTATCTTTCTTTGATACGAATTTTCTCAACACTTGAATGAGATACGGGATTAAATAAAGTCAATAAAGAGTAGTTATTTAATAGAAAAAAAGATGTCATAGCTGAAATCGATCTCCGATACGAATGGAAAGGTAAAATTTATATAAAACAGGGACGAAGCGTACTGGGAATAAATGGAACATGATTCCAGGTCGCTATGCAGTGCAGCCACTTTCTCCCCCCTGGCGGTAGAAACAAGGACTAAAGTCACTCTCGGTTCGCCGGTCTACCGCCAGAGGGCAGTGGCGCCGCTTTTATACAAATATAGGAAAATTGGAAATAATTTCACAGCTAAATCAAAATATTATTGATTATAAATAGTTTCCTTTGCGATAAGTAAGACCGTACAAATGTAAACTTTTTAAACACCTACCTACCTAATAAAGCACCAACCCATACTGTATTTTATCGGACAATAGTCTAGATTTGAAATAGGTGGATTAAAGCAACTAATACTTTTTCTTGGCAAGTCAAGGTACACGCCATGGTTTTGCACAGGTGACACACAAATATTTTATTTGTTGTAATATTTTTTTGAACAGTTTCCAATAGTTGAGAAAATGGTATCTGATTTCCGACCCCTAAGGCTCGCATTTTGCCCGAAAAGTTGTATTTTTTCAAACAAATGTTACTTTTGGACAATTTAACATAATATTATCTTCAATTCATCATTCTTAACAGAAGTTCAAAGATTCACTCCCCTCGGTTCCATAGAGCCTGAAAAACGGCATCTTATTTCTGAAACCCAAGGCTTGCATTTTGCCAGCCAAGTTGTATTTTCTCAAACAAATTTTACTTATGGACAATTTTTTCATTCTAAACGTCTTAAGTTCATCATTTTTAACGGAATTCCTAAGATTCACTCCATTCAGTTCCATTGAGTCTGAGAAAACGGCATCTTATTTCCGACCCCAAGGCTCGCACTTTGCCCGAAAAGTTGTATTTTTACAAACAAATGTTACTTTTGAAAGTTTTTTTCAATCATTCATCTTGAAAACATCTAAAATAACAGAATTCCAACGATTTACTCCATTTAGTCTATTGAAACCTGAAAATACGGCATTTAATTTTCGACCACAAGGCTCGTGTTTTGTCCGCAAAGCTGTATTTTTCAAACAAATGACGATTTTTTCATTGAATCGTTTTAGTTCACAAAATCAAACTCAATACCAAATATACACTCCATTGGGTCGCTTAGAGCCTGAGAAAACGGCATTTTATTACAGACCCAAAGGCTCGCATTTTGGCCGCAAAGTTGTATTTTTTCAAACAAATGTTACTTTTGAGGGTTTTTTTCATTCACTCGTCTTGAGTTCATCATCCTTAACGGAATCTGTAAATTACCTTCATTCGGTTTCAAAGAACCTTAAAATACGGCATATTATTTCCGACCCCAAGGTTCGCGTTTTGCCAGCGGAGTTGCATTTTTTTAAACAAATGTTACTTTTGAGGGATTTTTTTCATTCACTTTGCCAGCGGAGTTGAATTTTTTCAAACAAATGTTACTTTGAGGGATTTTTTCATTCACTCGTCTTGAGTTCATCATCCTTAACGGAATCCGTAAATTACCTTCATTCGGTTTCAAAGAACCTTAAAAAATACGGCATATTATTTCCGACCCCAAGGTTCGCGTTTTGCCAGCGGAGTTGCATTTTTTTAAACAAATGTTACTTTTGAGGGATTTTTTCATTCACTCGTCACCAGTACATCTTTTTAAAAAGAATTCCGAGGATTCGTTCCATTCGGTCCAATAGAGCCTTAGAAAACGGCTAATTATTAACGACCCCAAGGCTCGCATTTCGTATTTTTCTTTACAAATGTATCTTTTGAGGGATTTTTTTCATTCAATCTTCTTTATTTCATCATTCTTAACGGAATTCCAGAGTTTCAAACCATTCAGTTTCAAAGTGCCTGTGGAAATACCATCAATCTGATAGACAAAATCCGAGACTTAATGCCGTTTTCTCAAGCTCTAGGGTATCCATTGAGATGAAACTTTGCAATTCTCTTGAAAAAAACAAAGTGCGTCGAATTGATTATAAAAAACTGCCATAAATAAGATTTGTGAAAATACCATCAATCTGATAGACCAAATGCAAGACTTGTGGTCGCATTTAGAATGCCGTTTTCTAAACCTCAGTGGTATCGATTGAGATGAAACTTTGCTGTTCTATTAGGAAAAATAAAGTGCGTCGGATTCAATTGAAAAAACTACCATTTACAAAATTTTTGGAAATACGATCAAGTTGATAGACCAAATGCGAGGCGTTCTATCAAGAAAAACATAAACCGCGTCGGATTCATTGGAAAATACTACCATTTACAAAATTTTTGGAAATATGATCAATTTGCTAGACCAAATGCGAGACTTGGGGTCGGATTAAGAATGCCGTTTTCTCAAGCTCTATAGTATCGATTGAGCTAAAAAACTGTACAGTTCTATCAAGAAAAATAAACCGCGTCGGATTCATTGGAAAATACTACCATTTACAAAATTTTTGGAAATACGATCAATTTCATAGACCAAATGCGAGACTTGGGGTCGAATTTAGAATGCACTTTTCTCAAACTCTATGGTACTGATTGAGATTTAACTTTGCAGTTCTATTAAAAAAAATAAACCGCGTCGGATTCAATGGAAAAAACTGCCATTTACAGAATTTTTTGAAATTCGATCAATTTGATAGACCAAATGCGAGACTTGGGGTTGGATTTAGAATGCCGTTTTCTCAAGCTCTATGCTATCGATTGAGATGAAACTTTGCTATTCTATTAAGAAAAATAAATTGCGTCGGAATCAGTGGAAAAACCAGCCATTTACAAATTTTTGAAATACGATTAATTTGATAAACCAAATGCAAGACTTGGGGTCGGATTTAGAATGCCGTTTTCTCAAGCTCTATGGTACCGATTGAGATAAAACTTTGCAGTTCTATTAAGAAAAATAAATCGCGTCGGATTCAACGGAAAAAACTGCCATTTACAGAATTTAAGGAAATACGATCAATTTGATAAACCAAATGCGAGACTTGGGGTCGGATTAAAAATGCCGTTTTCTCTAGCTTCTTTGGTTTCGATTAAGCTGAGACCTTGCAGTTTATTGAGAAAAATAAACCGCGTCGGATTCAATTGAAAAAAACTGCCAATAATATTTTTTTTGAAAATCCGATCAATATGACAGACCAAATGTGAGACTTGGGGTCGGATAAAGAATGCCGTTTTCTCAAGTTCTAAGGCGTCGATTGAGCTGAAATTTTACTGTTCTATTAAAAAAAATAACTGCATCGGATACAATGGAAAAAAACATCCAATAATATTTTCTTTGGAAATTCGATCAATTTGATAGACCAAATGCAAGACTTGGGGTCGGATTTAGAATGCCGTTTTCTCAAGCTCTATGGTATTGATTGAGATGAGACCTTGCAGTTCTATTAGTTAAAATAAACCGCGTCGGATTCATTAGAAAAAAATGCCATTTACCGATTTTTTTGCAATTTGATAGACCAAATGCGAGACTTAGGAATGGATTTTGAATGCCGTTTCCTCAAGCTCTATTCAACCGATTGAGATGAAACTTTGCAGTTCTATTAAGAAAAATAAACCGCGTTGGATTCAATGTAAAAAACTGCCATTAACAAAATTTTTGGAAAAACGATCTGTTTGATGGACCAAATGCGAGACTTGGGGTCGGATTTAAAATGCCGTTTTCTCAAGCTCTATTTTATCGATTGAGATAAAACTGTACGGTTCTATAAAAAAAAATATACTGCTTCGAATTCAATGGAAAAATCTGCAGGTAATATTTTTTTTGGAAATTAAATTCTCCAATGTTATTACTTGTTAACTCAAGCCATGGTCTTGAAATTTTTGGTTGCAGTCTAAATGATTTTTGTCATTCTTTACGACTCTACCAAAACTTTGACTAGGCCATGGCTTGAATGTTCTCTCTTATGTTGATTAAACCCTATTTTTGTCATCGCTTCATTTATTATTATGTACATAGCCTGTTAAAAAGAAGAGGTGAATTTTGAATTTTCACGGGCTGTGTACATTCGATTATCGTTTTTTTGTTGTTGTTATGTTGGTACACGTACGTTTATCATATGTTAGCATTATCAGCCATTTGGATTAGTGATTTGTTTTTGACAACTGGAAAGGTTAGTCACGTTTTTGTGTGTTCTTCGATTTTTTACTTTTGAAAAAAATGGATCTACTAGTAGTACTATTTTTGGTTGGTGTCCAGTCAAATTCCTGTCTTTGCTTTTGAACAATGGCTACCCATTTAGTTTTGCGTAATCCATCCATAGGAAACCTTTATTAAGGAAAATTATGCAAAATAATAAATTATTCAACAATTATGCTAGTACTTACTCCACTACACAATTTGTAAAATTGGTTGTCTCGTTTTTATTAATTTTATTTTTGGGTTAAACGAAGCAAATTTATTTTGTATGGTACGTTAAACATATAGTGGTGTCTACATGAATTTATTGAGGGTTTAACAGACATTATTTAATTATTTGTTCGATTAGTCAAAATTCGTTAGATGTCCGGTTAGGCCCTCTCTTCCTTAACAAACTTACGAGCGAAGTAGCATGCGACGTACTCGTGTACTGTCGCTAGGTTGTCTTCCACACACTTATGTATTTCTTCATTCGCTATCTCACTTATACCATTTGGTATGTGAATAATTGTATTAATTGAAATAATAAGTGATTTGTGTGTACTTCGCATGAAAATAAACTCCATGAGATTTGTTTTTTGGTGTCAAAAGCACAGGAAGGCATTTTATCTCAGAAAAGAGCTTACAGCGATGCGTTTGTGGCAGCTGGTGACAGCTTGTTCGTCAAACGAATTTTTGTGCGAGACTAAACGCAGTAAATCTCAGGTATGCCATGTTGGCTTAGCTTAGTGCAGTCACGCGCGTTGTATCAGTAACGTATGTACATTATTTAATTCATCTAAGGAGAGAACTAAATCTTTTTACCCAACCTATACAAATTTGGAATAAATCACCTTCTCGGGTTTTCACGTCGTACACCATGAGAAAGAAAGAGACAGCAATTTTTCCAAATTATCAGACCGCTTTAAAGTATTGTAAGGATGTTCTTCGTGTCCCGCGTCTCTGTTGACTCCGCCCAGCATTTTCATATGCGACATAAATGGACATAACTCAACGGTTTTTTAGGTTATACGATATATATTTTTGTTGATAACAATACTGTGGAAAAGTGGTTTTACGAATAAACAAAAACATTATGTCGACATGTGCTATGAATGGATGAAGCCCTAGTCTTAGCCACGTCCAGGTCTGTCGAGTCTGGAAAAAATCATTGAAAACTGACTACACTGCCTTGGATTGGTACCACTCGATGTACTCTAAGATCGCGCCACTTTTAGGTATGTAAGCATGTTTCCCGTCTCCCGCGTCTCCGGCGACTCTGCCCACTAAGTTTTGCTATCCGACATGACTCAACGGTTTCCAGGTTATAGTTATTCTATATTTGTGTTGATAAAAATGCCCTGAAAAAGCGGTTACGTAATAAAACGCTACATCGTGTCAACGTGTGCTATGAACGGATGTAAAAAGGTGTGTCCATGAAAGCCCTAGACACTGGTAAACGAGGTTTGTTCAAAAGAAAAGGTGAATTTCGAATTTTTTCGAAAAGTATTTATTTATTCATCAATATCCATTTTCCCCCTTCAAAGTAATCCCCTTCAGATGTAATGCACTTATGCCAGCGCTTCTTCCAATCAGTGGCGGCTCGTGAGTTTTAGTGTGTTGGAGTGCCAAGATTGAAAAATATGACATTGTTAGTGTGTTGTAGCCGAAAATGATTTTTTTTTTTCAAGATTTATTTTTTGTATGAAGATTTTCAGGATTTTTCAGTTTTGGTGGTGCACTGCACGGATTTCTGAAAAATATTCATACAAAAAGTTGAAATTTCGAAAAAAAAAATTGTTTTCGGCTACAACAACATCAATGATGACGTTTTTTTTCAATCTTACCACTCTAGGACACTAAAATGTCACGAGCCGCCACTGCTTCCAATCCTCGAAGCACTTCTGGAATGCGCTTTTCGGTATGGCCATCAGCTCGTTCTTCGATTCTGACTTTATCTCATCAATTGTGGCAAAACGCTTTCCTTTCATTAGTCTCTTTAGTTTCGGGAATAGGAAAAAGTCGCAGGGAGCCAAATCTGGTGAATACGGTGGTTGAGGGATGATTACGGTGTTGTTTTTGGCCAAATAATCACGAACAAGCATTGACGTGTGAGCTGGTGCATTATCGTGATGCAAAATCCATGATTTGTTTTTCCACAATTCCGATCGTTTGAGCCGTATCGCTTCACGCAAACGTTGCATAACTTCCTTGTAGTATTCCTTATTAACCGTACGACCTGTTGGCAAAAACTCATGATGCATCACGCCATTGTAATCGAAGAAAACAGTGAGCAAAACCTTCACATTTGATCGAACTTGGCGTGCTTTTTTCGGTCTTGGCTCTTCTGGCCGCTTCCATTGGGATGATTGGGCCTTGGTTTCGACGTCATAACCATATACCCACGTTTCATCACCAGTTATGACCCTTTTGAGCAAATCTGGATCGTCGTTGAGGTCATTCAACAACTCCTGAGCGATACTAATGCGACGTTGCTTTTGCTCAAACTTTAGCAATTTCGGAACAAACTTCGCTGCCACACGTTTCATGCCCAAAACATCCGAGAAAATCGCATGGCATGAGCCGATTGATATGCCAACATCCTCTGCAACTTCCCTAATAGTGATTCGACGATTTCCAAAACCATTTTCTTTCACTGTTTCGATGTTTTCTTCGTTTGTTGACGTGGTTGCAACTTCAGGACGCTCATCGTCATTAACATCTTCTCGGCCTTCTGTAAAGCGCTTGTACCACTTATAAACACTTTTTGAGACAAATTAGACTCGCCGAACGCCAGAGTCAACATTTTAAGTGCGTTGGAGCACTTTATTCCATTTTTAACGCAAAATTTAATACATATTCTTTGATCCATTTTTTCAAAAGTAAAAAATCGAAGAACACACAAAAACGTGACTCACCTTTGTCGAAAACAAACAACTAATCCAAAAAGGCTGATAATGCTAACATATGATAAACATATGTAAACCAACATAAATTTTTTTTTTTCGATATTCGAATGTACACAGCCCGCGAAAATTTAAAATTCACCTTTTCTTTTGAACAGGTTTTACCGCTCGGAGGCTGTATTCGCGTTTGGTGACCAGATCTGAATAGCCATGTACTTATTTCCAACCTTCCCTTTCCTCATCTCCTTCTCCTTTCCGCTACCTCCAGCCCAACAAAATACCGCAATCGGGGATACGATAAAAAAGATTAATAAAACCTCAATATGGTCATCCAAAATTCGTATCGCTGTCGAGATAAGCGTGATTTATATGCATCGCTTTTTTCATAATTCAGTCTCACTTCAGTTTCTCTATTATACCTCCTGCGCCATAATATCTCGCCACTTGTTGCTTCCGTTCAGTGGTTCGGTACGTCCTTCGCGCAGAGCGGCATAGATCCTTGGCTCTCGGTTTCCGACTCCGGCATAGCCAAAGCGCCATCTGAGATTTCCATCGGTGCCAAAGTGTTTTTGAAAAACGTTTTTCAGTTTGTTGGCGGACAGCCCTGTGACAGTTCAGTGACATTATTTGAGGTAAGTTTATTGTTTCCATATTATCGGCCCTCTGCAACAGCGACCGAATTTCCAGATGCACGTAACCCCTTCTCAGTAATCATTTAAACATATTTTAAAACACCTTCTTTTTATATGAATACCGAACAAGAGTCTCAACTGCTCCCAACGGTCAAGAGCCAGTGAGACTATGGCATCCCCAAATAGGGTATGTTGTGAGGCTGAAGGTAGTAGGGAGTGGAAGGAGATAGGGAAAAAGAAGGTTGGGAAGGTACCTGGCTATTCAGATCTAATCACCAAACACGGCTAAAGCCATTTCAAGCAACGTTTCGATTCTGAATAGTGGTCTTTCACCACGGCGATACTTAGAGTAACTACCACTCTAGAACGTGTCGAAAATATACTGTATATTATTTTTGTATGAATCAAATGTGTTATGACACATATTAATTAAATAATAGTTATTGCTTTATTATCTACCATAACAAATTTACTTTCTTTCACTAATACCATTAAGCCAGTGAGACTGTGGCATCCCCCAAAAGGGGTATGTTGTGAGGCTAAAGGTAGCGGAGAGGGGAACTAGATGATGAAGGGGAAAGTCGGGAAGTACCTGGCTATTCAGATCTGGTCACCAAACACGCCTCAAGCCATTTCAAGCAACAGTGTTTCGATTCTGAATGGTGGTCTTTCACCAGGGCGATACTTAGAGTATCTACCGCTCTGGAACGTGCCGCAAATATACTTTTTTATATTTAAAAAAAATTATTTTTGCATGAATTTAAATCGTGTTATGACACATATTAATTAAATAAAAGTTATTGGCGCACGCCGGGTTCGAACCCGCGACCTTTGGATTCTCGTAGTCGAGCCTTTTACCACTCGACCACGGAGGCCGTCATTCTTCTTTATGAATGAGTTTTGTTTATTGAACATATATATATTCTATGAAAGCTAATTTCGGGTCAAAAATGAGACTAAAAGTTGATATCATGGTGTATAGTGTGGGTCAAGAAATAGAAGGAATTCGTATTTTTTATTCATCACAATTATATAATAATGACTAGGAGCCGCAGACAGGGCTGTAATCAGTACTAGGGAAAAACATGTTGTAAAAAAAACAAACACAAATAAAAACGATCTAAAAATAATAAACATTTATTTTTAGATCGTTTCCTGATTTAAACAGGCAAAAATTCGATTATGTTGTCGAAAAAAATTATTTTTTAAATTATTGTAAGTTATCGTTTCCTGCAAAGTTTCCTGCAGTTCAAAGCAACCTATATTGGGGAAATCCATCACATTCAAGCTACTTTCTCGTCACAATACTATCAATAAGGTGATAAACAAGGCTTTCCTATTGTGAATTCCTTAGAGTAGATAGAGTGGTACCTATCCAAGGCAGTGTAGTCAGTTTTTGATGATTTTTACCTGACTCGGCAGACCTGGGCGTGGCTAGGATTTATACATCCATTCAAAGCATATGTGGACATAATTTTATAGTTTATTCGTAAAACCACTTTTTCACAGTATTGTTATCAACGAAAATATAGCATATAACCCTTGGAGTAACAATGTATGGAGAGAGAGCTAATTATTTTAACCCAACCGATACAAACATGCGATAAATTACTTTCTCCGGGCTTTTACGTCGTACACCATGAGAGAGAAAGAGACAACAAATATAATACTCCGCTCTATGTACTGTCACAATGATCTTGGGCTCCTGGGTCACCGCGGGACTCCGCCTACATTTTTTACTGTGCCACTAAACTTGACACAACTAGAAGGTTGTTTAGGTTAGATGTTATATTTTTGTTGATATCAATACTGTGAAAAAGCGGTTTTACGAATAAACAAAAACATTATATCGATATGTGATTTGAATGGATGCATAAATACCCTAGCCTTAGTCTTAGCCACGCCCAGGTCCGCCGAGTCAGGTAAAAGCATCAAAAACTGATTACACTGCCTTGGGTAGATATTAATCTATATACTCAATCTATAGATATAACCCAAAAAACCGTCTAGTTGTGTCGAGTTTAGTCGCATTTGAAAACACGTAGGCGGAGTCACTGGAGACGAGGGAGATCAAGATCTTCCTTACAGTACATAAAAGCGGTGTGTTATTTTTGTTGTCTCTTTCTCTCTCATGGTGTAGGACGTAAAAACCCGGAGAAAGTGATTTATCGCAAGTTTGTATAGGTTGGGTAAAAATAATTAGCTCTCTCTCCATACATTGTTTCTCCAAGGTAAATTCGAATAACATGTACACGATGCAGGATCAATTTGTTTTGACATCAACATCACTTTTAAAATACACTATGAGAATCCGTTCTATGCTCGGAGTAGGAATCTAACGGAGGGATGGCTAATTTGTTTAACCCAACCCATCCGAAATTGTAATAAATCACTTTCTTCGAGTTTTTACGTCGTACACCATGAGAGAAAAATAGACAACAAATTCGTTGAACCACTTGAACGTATCGTAAGGACAATCTTAAGGTCCTGGTTCACGGCGGGACTCCGCCCACATTTTTTATTATGCCACTAAACTTAACCCAGCTAAACGGTTTTTTAGGTTATATGCTATATTTTTGTTGATAGAAATACTGTGAAAAAGTGGCTATACGAATACACAAAATCATTATGTCGATATGTGATATGAATGGATGTATAAATACCGTAGCCTTAGTCTTAGCCACGCCCAGGTGCGCCGAGTCAGGTTAAAATCATCAAAAACAAGTCCAAAACTGACTTCACTGCCTTGGATAGATACTACTCTACCAACTCTATGGTTCTATGTTTTTCGGAGATAAACCAAACCTCTTTTTAAAAATTCACTTTTGTAAATAAAATTATCGTTCAACATCGACAGATTTCAACGTAGCAAATTTTAATAGCTGAAATCAATGAAAATATTTAAATTTTCACTAATACACGGTAATCCATCACAGCCACGATTTTGGTATAATCTTTTTTCTGGCCACTCTTCATTCCTCTATGATAAATCGAACGATTCAATGATAGAAAGGTCCCGATTCTAATCTTCTAGTTATTTTATTAGATTTGGAATTGTTCCGAAATATTCTGTTATAAAAATAAGTTTACCCTTAATACTCGTATCTTCAAATGAAAATTACGCTCGATTTTTTCCAAGGGCTCCTTGTCATTTAAAAAAGAAACTTCATTTTTGATTTTTCTAATATCGTCAATTTCCCTACAAAACACTTTATTCAAATACACTTTTGGAAAAGTATACGAGGCCTGTTCAAAAGAAAAGGTGGATTTTGAATTTTCGCGGGCTGTGTAGAGACAAAGTAGACTCGCCGAATGCCACATTCAACATTTTGAGTGCGTTGGAGCACTTTATTTCATTTTTAACGCAAAATTTAATACATATTCTTTGATCCATTTTTTTCAAAAGTAAAAAATCGAAGAACACACGAAAACGTGACTAACCTTTCCAGTTGTCAAAAACAATCCACTTATCCAAAATGGCTGATAATGCTAACATATAATAAATATATGTGTACCAACATAACAACAACAAAAAACGATGATAGAATGTACACAGCCCACGAAAATTCAAAGTTCACCTTTTCTTTTAAACATGCTATGTATTCACTTGTAGAACAATTACAACACAAATATTTAGAAGAACAAAAACTTACATTGTTAAGTTTTGTTTATATTTTGTTTATATTTTTACCGCACAAGAGTTCCAACTGCTCCCAACCGTCTGGAGACAGTAGGGCTATGGCATCCCCAATCGGGGTATGTTGTGAGGCTGAAAGTAGTGGGGAGGGGAAGGAGATAAGAAAGATGAAAGTTGGGAAGTATATGGCCATTTAGATCGTTACAAATATATAGACACGTTGTAGCGATCTCAAAGTGGCCAGCAAAAACCACGCTAGTTGGTGTGATCGGTGTTTAAGCCGATTTAGTATTTAACTGTCACGCGTCGCTTGAGGTCGTTTACTATATCTAATCAAATTACAAAAATAAGTGCCGAAATGCCCTCGTGTGTGATGGGAAAGTGTTTCAATAACACTGCAGAGACTACTAAAAGCTAAGAAATAACATTTAATTTCTAAGTACGCGCAAATACTGCAAATTACTTATTATTTTAGACAGCACAACTATCTCCATTGTTGCCCAACATAATGACGTCTTCGCGTAAGCGAGTAAGCGAAGTGCCATCTTATTCTTACCAGAGTATTCGACGCTACTAGCAAGTAGGGAACGCAGTCTGATCCTACATCTGTTTCGTTCATACACACATTTTTTATTTTTACAAAAAAAGAAAAAAAGTTCACATATATATAGAAATTATATCAATGTTACACAATATGGATAGTTACTTAAATATATAAAAAATAATATTGAAGAAAGGTAATTCGATTAAATAATAGAAGCATATATATATTTTTTAAACATAATACATATTGTAATTTAGAGATATAAAGGTTGATAGTACATTTGATATGTTTATAACTTCTTTTTTTTTGTATTACTATGCCAAAGAAGAGAACTAGCTCTTGAGCTTGGCGTAGGAGTTCATATTCTATGAATGTCCATCTTTGTCACACATGATGATAGATGACCGATATTCGAATGATAAATTTACTGGTTACGTAAGTGTGTTAGTTTACTCACATTGTATATTTATAACGTCATTACTAAATATATGTTACGTGTGATAAAAATTTCTTCGACAATATGCAAACCAAAGCATAGATAAGACGCACCTGTGTGTGATAAGACCACATTTTTTTTAAAACTATTGATGACTCAATGTAAAACTTGTTAAAAAGTTATCTTGTCAACAATCTTTATTCCATTTTATCAACCTTAAAACGAAAACAAATAACTTAGATAAGATAGTGTGAAAAAATACTGGATTAATAATTTCTTATATAAATGTGATTGTACGTATGTTTGATTAGAGAAGTTTTTTGTAGAAAAATATTTCATACCTGAATATAAACTCCAATCCGAATGAAAAGGTAAAATTAACATACAACAGGGACGAGGCGTACAGGAAATAAATGGAACACGATTCCAGGTCGCTTACAGTACAGCCACTTTCTCCCCCCTGGCGGTAGAAACAAGGACTAAGGTGACCCTCGGTTCGCCGGTCTACCGCCAGAGGTCAGTGGCACCACTTTCTCTCCCCTGGCGGTAGAAACAAGGACTAAGTTCACCCTCAGTTCGCCGGTCTACCGCCAGAGGTCAGTGGCACCACTTTCTCCCCCCTGGCGGTAGAAAGGAGGGCTTCGTTCACCCTCGGTTCGCCGGTCTACCGCCAGAGGCTAGTGGCGCCGCTTTTACACAAATATGAGAAAATTGGAAATTATTTCACAGTTATATCGATAAATAATTTCTTTTGTTAGTACGAAATACCGACCGTATGAGTGTGAACTTTTCAAATTCCCACCTACCTTATAAAGTACCTGCCTATAGTGTATTTTAGCTGACATTATTCTATATTTGAAATGGGTGGATTAAAGGAACTAATATTATTTATTGGCAAGTTAAGTTGCATTTGTGATTTTTCACGGGTAAAAACTAGTTTTATAATAATAAAAAAAATCATTTTTTTATTTCTTTACATAGTGTTTTTTCCACTTTATAATAACACCCAGTTTGCTAGAATGCATAACCTCAAAACTCGACTCCAAGCCATCCATACCCCCTAGCGACGCCGGGCGCAACCGCTAGTTTATAAAAATATTTATTGTTATATTATTACACTCTGTTGTTGATTAAATTGAAATATTTTAATCTCGGTGGGTGCGCCTATCTTCCGATTGCAAAAATATATTAATTTTTGTTTCCCAATCTGCTAATTTAAAATATTTTTACCAGTTTCAAGAGAAAATGATAATTTTACAAATTTTCAAATTAGAATTATCTTCTGACACCTTTGTGCTTTACTTTGTTATTAATTATCGAAACAACAATAATTAATATCACAATAAAGCATATCTTAGAATAAAAATAATTTCTTTAAGAACCCTTAATTTATAAACATATATTATATCATTTCAAAATAATAAAAAAACAATAACACCAAACTTTCTTGAATATTTAAATACAAAATATTATTCACTCGACTCCAGTTGACGCAATTTATACAGATTTCCATAAAGCTTTTGACACCGTTGACCACTGTATCCTCCGTACCAACCTTACATTACTAGGAATGCATGGAGATTTACTTAAGTGCCCAGAATGCTACAGCTCATACCGGAGCCAACTGGTAGTATTAAATGACTTTACATCGACTCCCACTTTAGTTACTTCCGGCGTTCCCCAAGGATCTAATCTTGGGCCACTCTTGTTCTTGATATTAAGAAACGACCTTCCGAACTGTCTTAAATTCAGCCATGCAGATGATTTTAAAGTATTTCACCCGATCGAATCCCTAAATGATTGTTTATTGCTTCAAAATGGTTTACCAGCAATATATTATTGGTGCTCTCTAAACAAAATGTCATTGAATATCAAAAAAGTGTTACTCCATTACCTTTTTTAGAAATCGTTCTCAAATAGCGTTCGAATATTAAATTGATGATATCATACTTGCTTCTTCGGAGTTGTATTCGACATCAAACTCAACTTTAACTCTCACATTGAAAACATAGTGTCCAGGGCATATCCTCTTCTTGGATTTCTGTATCGAGTCACTAAACCATTCAAAAAGCCAATGTGTCTCAAATATGTATACGCATTTGTAATTCGCAGCATTCTTGAGTTTGGTTCTGTAGTTTGGAATCCAATTTACGAGAATAACAAAATGAGGATTGGCTGAGTTCAAAAGTAACTAGTCCGAGCATTGTCTCATAGAGCTGGACTGTCCACACTGCTTGACGACTATCAACGTCAAATTTCTTTAGAAAATTAAAAATAACCACGTTAAATCTTCCATATTATCTGCAATTACATTTAATTATAATCCCCGTTATTAATATTCATAATAACCCGGAGAAAGTGATTATCCCAAATTAGTATAGGTTAGTTAAAGAATTAGCTCTCTCTCTCCATATATTGTTACTTCAATCGATCAATCTTCCATGGTTTGAACCCAAGTTTGTTTTTCTAACTAACTAACCATCACGCTGTTTCGCCGCAGGGGTAGGCAGAGAGGATGGACTGCCATACAACTCTGTCTTGGCACATACTCCTTGCTTCGTTCACCTTCACACATCGTCTCATGCATACTCTTCTGTTATTCTGACTCTTTACGTGCCCCGATTCAATTATTCGATTCACTTGATCGTGCCATGTCTTCCTCAGGCGTACCAGACTTCTTCTTCCATTCACTTTCGCATGATGTATTTTTTCACACTCCTTTATTCGTTCATTCGCTCTATATGCCCAAACAATCTAAGCGTTCCTTTCTTGGTCCTATTCATTACGCTCACATCAGCCTTGCATTCTTTCCGGATATCCACATTTTTAATACGGTCTTAAATGGTTTTACCGCACATATGTCTCAGGGATCTAATTTCCACAGCATTCGGTCCACTTTCATCCTTTCTCTGCCAGTTCCATGCCTCACTGCCATACATCAGGGTTGGTATAAGCACTCCATTGTGGACTACTTGCTTCGCTTCTTTGGTCAATTTCTTATAAGCGCCAACAGCGTTCAGTCCTCCATTAATGGAGATTTTTGCATTCACCCTTCTTTCAATATCCTTTTTTTTATTTAATAAATCAATAATCTAAAACACAATTACGAAACAGAAAAAGCCAGAAAATAAAAAGACATTGGTCACAGCTGAGACTCGAACTCGGATCCTCTACTCTATCCGAGTAACGCCTTAACCAATTCAGCTAGTGTTATTTATGAATATGAAACATTTCACCCCCTTTTCTAAAACCCTAATTGAACCTTCTCCCAACCCACTGTAGGGGCGAGATCAACGAAATTGATATATTCTCCAACTCACCTTTGAAGTTTAACCAAATCTTATATACCATTTTTACTTTAAACGAAAAACAAAAAAAGTACATACGTTTACATGTACAATTTTCTCTTGTGTTTTTTTATTTTTATAATGTTATTTTCCTAAATTTGCAGTTGTTATGTTAGTATTTATTTTTATTTACGGCTATTTTCCTTATGTTGTTATTATTTTTATTTCCTTAGTGTATTTTTAATCGCATGATGTGAACATTTTAGAAATGGATTGATGACCTACATTAAAGTATCAGGGTCATGTTATCACTGTCAAATATTCCAAATAAATAAATAATAAATAATGAATATTGTTTAAAAAATATATGTTCTAAACTCAGAGTATATAGAGTGCTGTCAATCCAAGGCAGTGTAGTCAGTTTTTGATGATTTTTACCTGACTCGGCGGACCTCGGCGTGGCTAAGACCAAGGCTAGGGTATTTATACATGCATTCATATAACATATCGACATAATGTTTTTGTTTATTCGTATAACCACTTTTTCACAGTATTGATATCAACAAAACTATAGCATCTAACCTAAAAAATTGTTTAGTTGTGTCAAGTTTAGTGGCATAATACAAAATGTGGGCGGAGTCCCGCGGTGACCCAGGAGCCAAAGATCATTGCGACAGTACGTAGAAGCGGAGTATTATATTTGTTGTCTCTTTCTCTCTCACGGTGTTCGACGTAAAAACCCGGAGAAAGTGATTTATCGCAAGTTTGTATTGGTTGGGTAAAAATAATTAGCTCTCTCTCCATACATTGTTTCTCCGAGGTTCTAAATATTTCTCCCATTTTTTTAAATTTCATACAAACTGTTTTCGTTGTTGGCATCGTCAAACCGTTTAACAATTCCTTCAGAAGGCCAACTAGCTGTCACGAGTAAAAATAATTATTGAGCATATTTTTTCTGAAAAAAAAAAAAAACTCTAAAATATTTTCAAACTGAAAAGCGATAGTTTTTATAGCGCCGTTTTGGTGAAAAATCACCTCAAGGCGCTGTGCAATGCTTAATCCCTAGGCTCCGTCGTATTACTGACCGTAGATAATCTATGGCGTACAGCTTCGGGCTGTATCCATCAATCAGTATTACAAACCTATATGTGCATCTTTTGCTAAACATCTTATTGACAAAGTTTGTTCCTTCAATTTAAGCGCCGGTGCTCATATTCGTCACAAAAATTATCATTGAAGAAATAAAGGAAGTCACTAAAATTAATAGCCATATTCTTAATAACCAGGTAAATTTGTCCAGTAGTCCAATCGAAGCCTGTTCAAAAGAAAAGGTGAATTTTAAATTTTCGCGGGCTGTGTACATTCTATAATAAAATTCAAAAGTAAAAAATCGAAGAACACACAAAAACGTGACTAACCTTTCCATGGAATAAAGTGCTCCAACGCACTTAAAATGTTGACTGTGGCATTCGGCGAGTCTACTTTGTCTCAAAAAAGTGTTTATAAGTGGTACAAGCGCCTTACAGAAAGCCGAGAAGATGTTAATGACGATGAGCGTCCTGGAGTTGTGGAAAAACAAATCATTGATTTTATTCTTTGATCCATTTCTTTCAAAAGTAAAAAATCGAAGAACACACAAAAACGTGACTAACCTTTCCAGTTGTCGAAAACAAACCACTAATCCAAAATGGCTGATAATGGATAAACATATGTGTACCAACATAAAAACAACAAAAAAATCGGTAATCGAATGTACACAGCCCGTGAAAATTCAAAATTCACTTTTTATTTTGACAGGCTATGTATTTCCAGTAAACTCAAAATTTATCATTATTCTTTAATCACCTTCTCAGTTGACGTTTTGCCTCTTTCAATTCATATTATCTGTCTCTTTCTCTATGCTCTCTATGTTCATTTGTAATAATTCAAATGTTATTCTATTGTTTTCTAATTATTCAGTTATCTTGTGTTATATTTTGTTCTCTCTATGTGTGAACATATAATCGCACACTTTGTCTTTTTTGTTTAGTTTAGTTTTGTACCCTGGTGATGCTTAGGCTAAGCGAAACCGATCGGTCACAAAAATTAAAATAATATCCGTGCTCTTATGCGAAGTTATTTTTTTCATTTCCTTAAATACGTCAAACCACAAGGTGATTGCTTTCTACGAAAATGTGAAAAATAAATAAATTAATGCTTTGTTTGCAATTTCATACAAACGACGTCAACACGCTGTCGCGACACTTGTCTCGACCTTAGAGTATACAAGAGGTAGCCCAAGCCAAAGCCAGTGAAGTCAGTTTTGGACTTTTTTTTGATGATTTTAACATGACTCGGCGCAAATGGGCGTGGCTAAGACTAAGGCTACGGTATTTAAACATCCATTCATATCACATATCGACATAATATTTTTGTGTATTCGTATAGCCACTTTTTCACAGTATTTTTATCAACAAAAATATAGCATCTAACCTAAAAAACCGTTTAGTTGTGTCAAGTTTAGTGGCGAAATAAAAAATATGGGCGGAGTCTTGCCGTTAACCAGCAGAAATAACCAGCTTAAGATCATTACGACAGTATATAGAAGCCGTCTAAGAAATTTGTTGTCTCTTTCTCTCTCATGGTGTACGATGTAAAAACTCGGAAAAAGTGATTTATTACAATTTCGGATGGGTTGGGTAAAACAAATTAGCTATCCCTCCATATATTGTTACTTCAAGGTCTCGACACTTGTCTCCTTTCATACCGCTAATAAAAGTTATTATTTCGTCTTCTGTGGTAACTTGAAATGTTGCCATTTTATTTTCAGTATCAATATTACAGTCTGGAATTGTTATATTTG
The DNA here is from genome assembly GCA_022651775.1 of Drusus annulatus. Taxonomy (NCBI): domain Eukaryota; kingdom Metazoa; phylum Arthropoda; class Insecta; order Trichoptera; family Limnephilidae; genus Drusus; species Drusus annulatus. Next base: position 88,798 of record JAGWCC010000612.1, read on the forward strand.
GGTCTATCTGTATGAGGTTGGCAAGAATTTTGCCTACGTTTGCAAAAAAGGTGTTAAATATATTTGCACCTTTCAAAGGGTTTTCTATGCAACAAATTTTTGAGTTATCGTGAGTAATAGTACTGATTTTATTATTCTTATACTTTTTCTTATCTATTATCTCCTTTATAATTGTCCAAACTCTTTTACTATCATTTTCAACCTGGTCCAACTTCTGTTTATAAAAGCTTTCTTTTGTATGTTTTATAATATATGAGAGTTTGTTTTTGTATGCTTTAAAATGTTTCAACAAATGTTCATTATTTGGTTGTTGGGTAGTTAGTCTGTAAAGAGCTTGCCTATGTCGTAGAGATACTATTAAACCGTGACTAATCCACGCTTTCATAGGTTTGACTTTGATATTATATTATTTGTTGAGTCTTTTATGAATTTAGATATTTTTTCATTAAAAATTTTACAACAAATATTGACATCATTACATTGATATAATTTAATCCAATTTTCTGTTTCTAATTTATATTTTAACGTACTCATATTAAGTACTTTTTAGAAACATCGTTTTGTTTAGATACTGGCAAAATTGGGTTACTGAATTTATAGTTAAAAATACATGAATAATGATCAGTGATAGTTGTATAAATGACAGCGGATATTATATTTTGGATATCAGAAATATTTGTAAAAATGTGGTCTAAACATGAAGGTCGTTCCTAGTATATGAGTTTATGCACGGTAAATAATTAAGTTCCGCTAACATGTTGAGATAATCATTTTTATCCTTACTGGAGTAGTCATTCGCAATATTTATATTCATATCTCCAACAATAATATTTTTTTTATTTCTATAATTTAATAAAATATTTTTTAATTCATCTATAAATTGTGATATTATCGATGTATGAGTGCGATAAATAGCAATAATGTTGTAATATTTATTTTGTTTTTAAATTCAAGAGACGGAAAGGCTGATAAGGATATGGAAAGAAGGGTGAATGCAGGAAACTCCATTAATGGAGGACTGAACGCTGTTGGGGCAAATAAGAAATTGTCCAAAAGAAGCGAAGCTAGCAGTCCACAATGGAGTGCTTATACCAACCCTGACGTATGGCAGTGAGGCATGGAACTGGCAGAGGAAGGATGAAAGTAGACTGAATGCTGTGGAAATGAGATCTTTGAGACGGATGTGCGGTAAAACCATGTATGACCGTATTACAAATGTGGATATCCGGAAAGAATGCAAGGCTGATATGAGCGTAATGGATAGGATTAAGAAAGGGACGCTTATATGGTTTGGGCATGTAGAGCGAATGAACGAAGAAAGGAGTGTGAAAAGAATATATGATGCGAAAGTGAATGGAAGAAGAAGTCGAGGACGCCCGAGAAAGACATGGCACGATCAAGTAAATCAAATACTTGAATCGGGTCGTGTGAAGAGTCAGAATAACAGAAGAGTATGTATGAGACGATGTATGAATGTAAATGAGGCAAGAAGTGTGTGCCAAGACAGAGTTGTATGGCGGTCCGTCCTCTCTGCCTACCCTTGCGGGGAAACGGCGTGATGGTTAGTTAGTTTTTTTTTTCAATATTCAATATGTTGACATTGTTAATATCGTGAATCTCTTTAATGTTGATTACATTATACTGGTTAGACAAAAATATTGCAATGCCACTGTTTTTGTTTATCTTTGTAGTTGTTACATACTCGTAGTATGAGAATCCGGGTATAGTATAATTCAATTCGCCGGCGGAATGAGTTTCTGTTAACACTATGCAGTCCGGAAAATAATCTAATGCTTTTAAAGATATAATTAATTCATTCAAGACTTCTTACATTCAAATTGAATAAAGTAAATCCTTTATCAGAGCAAATAAAATTAAAAGCTCTTATGGAATGACATAATTTAATCAATTTTATAACTTTATTCCACTTTTATTATTTTGACTGGACCGGTTTCAGCCTATGACGGCCATCTTCAGACTAGTACAAGTGTTTGTTAACCTACGGCTTATATACTATTTTTGGGGATGTCAGGGGTAGTAAACAATGATTTTACTTTAATTATATTCATCATAGCCATACCATAATGCTGGGAGTAACCCAATAATTAGAAAATTATGTTGTACATCTGGAAATCACAATTGAGATGGGAAAACCTAAAGTAAACTCATTAACAATCAGTATTCACCAACCTTTCATTATATAAATACATTGTCAATTCATATTTATAGAAATGCAACTGTAACCCATCTTAAATATTAAATAAAATAAATAAATATTCCAGATAGATATATAAAACAGTAATACCAATAAATTAAAAGTAACTTTTACCCTGTAACTATTAAAAGCATGCAACAATACTGATGAATATAATTGAGTAAAATCATTGTTTACTACCCTGACATCCCCAAAAAATAGTATATAAGCCGTAGGTTAACAAACACTTGTACTAGTCTGAAGATGGCCGTCATAGGCTGAAACCGGTCCAGTCAAAATAATAAAAGTGGAATAAAGTTATAAATTTGTTTTATTAAATCATTAAAATGGAATTCCACCACGAATTAACAGTTTCAAAATTAGAATAATAATTTAATCACATAAAAATCATTCATTTTTTAATTTTTAGGTTATATGAGAAGAAAAATAAAAATTACCATATTTACTCATAGTCGATTCGTTCTCTGGCAATTTGAAGCATTTTTTCCGGTACATACATTTGATGCCATAAACTCTATGTTCTGTGGAATAGTTCATTTCACGCAGCAATTGTTGCAAATTGAAGAGGACGTGTTCTTTGGTGCAATGAGGACACATTGGGGCTGCGTCCTGGCGAGACATCTTAAAGCTGTGTGGCCGAATTTAAGGCAGTGGTAGCATTGTGTCAGTGGGTTACAATCTTCGACGTATACTCTTTGAAATTTTATGTTTAATTTTTTTTTGTCTAGCAATGTTTGTCTTAATTTTCCGGTTGTTTCAATGATGTAGTTTGTAGTGTCGTTTTCTTTACCTTCATTTTATTTGTTTTTTAATTCCTTAATAAGTTTGATGCTATTTTTGTCATCTTCAGTAATACCTTCATTTTGTTGTACGATCCCATCTACGATTTCCTCTTCAGTTAATTGGCATTGAAGTCTTTTCAACATTGAAAAATGGTTTCTTTTTTTTTTTTTTTATTTCTTCGGCCAGTATTTCTTCTCCGATTACCTTGTTTATCTCCCTTTGGTTAATTTTTCATCTTCTTCCTTCTTTTGACTTGTAATTAATATTTTTTGTTCACCAATTTTTTTAACACCACTAACTCCGACTCTTATTTTATATAATATTTTTCTTAGTTAATATTTTTGTGTACTTTTGCTTTTATGTCTTCGACTTTCAAAGAGTGTTTTCGATGTTATTAAAATGGCGTGTTTTGTTTCAAAGTCGATTTGTTTTGTATTCACTGATAAATCAGTCATAAATCAACAATATTGTCACTTAAGACATGGGCGTAAGTTTTTCGGCCATTATCAAGAAATTCCTCCAGTTTGCTGGTGTAATGTAGATTATTCATAATTATATCTTCTTTTACAATTTGATTATTTTCTTCTGCATGCAAATTGGCTCGCTTTGGATGCTTTCTTCTAGAAGTGTTACGTTTAGCTCCAGTGATATCTTTATTTTGGAGTCCTTAGTCGATGTGATTTTGTTTTTGAAATCTTTAATGTTTCTAGAAATTTCTTGTATTTCCATATTTGATGATAGACCGCCCAGGTGGGCCAGTTATGTTTGTAAAACTATACTTTTTTATTACACTTGTCACCAAATCATACACAAATACAAACGACTGCACTCCTTCGGTGTCTTTGTCTTTTCAATTTCATTTTTTATTGAAGTAATTCACTAACGTGGTTTAAATATTTATGTTTTAATGAAACACAATACCCGTTTTCCTGCCATAAGAATTGTTGATTAAACTTTTTGAAAAGACTATGAGATATTTAAAGAATACCTTATTGAAATAATTTTACTGTTTTTCCCCTTAGGGTATACAGAGTAGACGGTGGGTGCCAACCACTCTCTCTCTAAATCTCTCCCAAATTAATGCATTTTTAACATATCTCTATTTAATATGTAGCAAAAGTTGATTTATAGTCAAATAAAACATTTCTCGATCCGACCACTTGTCACTAAGAAATGTTTTTAACCTTTGTTATGTGACACTTGTTTTGCTACACTATGTACGCTTACTGTAAAAGCCCAAATCAAAATAAATAAAATATAATTAATTTTATGAAAATATGACTATAACTACTTGATGAAATAACTAAATTTATTTTTGACTTGACTTTCATTTATAAAATTGTCAATGGAATTATAGACAGCCCTGAGCTATCGAACCTTATTTCCTTTCACACACCAACGAGAACTACTCGATCCAACATTTTATTTAGTTGTAACAAGAACATTAGGACTGGTTTTTTAGATACTCGCTTGCACCTTGCAGAGGTGGCTGATGTGTTTAACTGCACGGAATGTAGATACAAGAAGGCTATAAAATCATATTTCTTTAATCAACACTATTTTTTACTTCCTCTACAACTATTCCTTATTTTGTCTGCGCATATAATTCTCATTTTTTCACTGTCAGTTGCAATCCTTTTAATGTAAAAGCCCTCTCAGGCGTATACAATACGATAAATAAATACATATTGTTTCAGGAGATTCATATTCCGCACCTTTCCGAACATGGACGTCGATCGTGGCTTGGTGGTAAAGCGTTCGGACGAACAGTTGGAGGCTTTCCTTCTGGAGTCCTCGGAGGGCATCCCGCGGACATCCTGGACACGGACGCTCACCCCAGCGACCTCACCCTCGCGCTCTTGGCGGCCGAGGTCTACACCGCGCAGGCGCGGGCGGAGACCGACGACAGCTACGGGAGGAGGCTGACCCTGCCCGAGGACTGGCGCCTCCTGGCCGCCGGCTGCAACCGGGGCCTCGCCAACGGGTACTTCGGCGCGGCTTTCGTCCACACCGGGCTGCAGCAGGTGGCTGTGGCCCACCGGGGCACGATCCTGACCGACACGGGGGCGCTGTGGACAGACGCCTCCGGGATCGTGGCCAACCGCTACACGGGCTGCGTGAACTCCGCCGTCACTTTCGTCGACCGCATCAGGCGAGTTATACACACTGTCAACACTCTGCACGGGCGAAGCTACAGCCTCGCCGTAACGGGTCACTCCCTCGGGGCCTGGCTCGCGCAGATAACAGCCTTCACGGTCCAGCGACTTCAGGTGTCATGCGGCAAACTGGTCCAGAATGCCAGCGGCGGGTTGCACGCCAAAGCCGTGGCGTTCGACAGCCCGGGCGCCAAGGACATGCTGAACAAAAATCAAGGACGACTATTACAACAGATACAAGAGTGGCGCTCCTGGCCGCCTGGACATTACGGTGTACGTCTCCGCGCCCAACCTTGTCAACACGTCGGGGTGCGCATCTCGGTACGATTTACCGTATTCTATTTGATGTGTCTTATTTTAACAGGATAGAAAGAAATACCTTTCAGTACAGTGTCAAGACTCACAAAATCTATAATTTTGTGAACGCTTTAAAATCAAATCCGCAAACTTTATGCCTTGTGTTGGACTGGGCTAAGGACAGAAATGAATATCGTTTACTTTTCAAAGGTGAAACGTTGACCAATGCCAATAATTACCACGTAGAGGGTAAAATTTGCAGAGAAATTCTTAGATAAAATAAAACAACGGTACTGCGCCGTATCTTTAGGGCCGCAATCAGATATGACTAGCTTCAAAACTAGATTAGACGCCTTTTCTAAGGATCAGTTAGAAATTCTTGACTATTTGACGATTATTCAAAAGCAAACGGATATTAGGGTTTTAAATGAATTTCTCGTACGCGAAAAAGTCGATGTCAAAAACGATAGATTATTTCCTAATTTTAAAATAGATCAAGTCGATCGGACGATTACCTGCGACTCTAGGCAGCAGCTAGCGAAACTGACAAACCGGCTGAAGCAGCTGACGCGGTGGCTGGGGCCAGGCTTCTCGCAGGCCGTGGCGAAGCAGAGCCGAACTGCCGACCCGATGTTCCTGGCCGGGCAGACCTACCTGGACTCCTTGAAGAAGACCAACCTCGACTTCACCGATTCCGTGGGCCTTCGGGAGTTCTTGCTTTCGGACTGCGATCGAGTTCTCTGGGTAGTTAGCGAAGACGGCGCTTTCGAGATGAGCCGCCTTCGAAATTTATTCATCCAAATTACGGAAAACTTTGGCGGGCCAAATCCAATTTACAAATATACAACCTACGGCTATTACACTTTCATAGACTGGCCAGGCCTGCAGAAGCTTTATCGCGACTCACCCGACAGCCTAAATGACCTGATGGTGGTTGACGGGAGCGCACCTTCAAATATAACTTCAGAAATCCAACTTTTCTTAGTTAATTATGCACCCTCTTCTCCCACTTTCAAAAAACTAGTTTGTGTCTCCGCACAGCCTTTGGAAAATGTGAAAACATTTAAAGCCGAACGAAAGATTAATGTCTTCGACTTATCGGACGAGTCGCAAAAAGTTTTACTTCAAAGAAATTTAATATCAACGGGCGATGCACCGCTGAGCTTTCGACGTTTTTTGGGAGAAAACATTTCGATTCTTGAAATCAGTCAATTCCTTAGTTCGGATTGCTTCAGGGAGATCGCGACTGACGGAGACTACGTTGTGGCTGTAAGGGACACGCGCCCCAACCTGAGCGATCTACAAATGCCAATATTTAAACTCGATTTACAAACTAGCGTAGAAAACATTTTAACTTGCGTCGACTCACCCGATACTCTGGCGGTAGTGGGCGGGCTGCGGCGCGAGGACCTGGAGCCCGGAGGCCCGCTGGGAGCGGCTCGCGAGGGAGGGGATCCGCGTGGCCGAGGAAGAGGCGGAGCGGGTCTTCCAAGAAGCGTGCGACCAGAACCCAGATAAATTTGTCTATCGGTTCCAAGTGTCTGGGGAAAGTGTGTACTGCGTACAAATATTTAATATGAGCTTTTGTGTATCCAGGAAGTTCCTTCATAGAGCACATATTGACGTGCAAAAGTTCGCGCAAACTAAACACGCCGATGACCTGTTCGTCACGTGCAGCGACGAGGGTGAGACGTCCCTCTCGGCAGTAGTCGGAGGTTGTAAGGAAGAGCAAACTTTTAACAATAATGTTCAGATTGCGACGACAAAACAACAAGAGGCAGAAATAATTCAGAAATTTAAAACAAAAAACATTCATTTCGTGAAGGTGTGTCACAGCGAGACGAGCTGCGAGATTGAATGGCGATATTCCCACGGCTCTGTGAAGAGCCTGCGCCCTTGTGTTTCCACCGACCACTTCCAAGCGATAGACGAGCGCACCCTGAGCGAAACTGACCGCAAACTGGTGATCGTAGCAGACGAGCCCGGGATGGGCAAAACAACTTCTCTGGCATCGCTGTCGAGGGTTATCGAATCAGTTTGGGTCTTATACATTGACCTCAAAGGCTTTCAAGCGCACATAGACAGATTGTCAGACGAGCTCACTCCCCGAAGCGTGGCGAGTTTCCTTCTGAGCGAGCCCTGCGCCAGTGCCAGTGCCAGTGCCAGTGCCAGGGCCAGTTCTGCCAGCAGTATCGAACACAAACATGTTAGAATATTTCCTAAGTGGGGCGTCTTCCAACCGGATCGTCGTAATCCTAGACGGATTTGACGAAATAGATAATTACCATAAAAATAACGAGAACGCTAGAGACAATGTTGTTAGACTCCTCGTCTTCTTAGTCAATACACCGACCGTTCAAATATTCTTGGCGACGCGAACATATCTGAAAGAATCGATAGAAAGGAAATTAAATCAATTTTCTACATCATTTTTAGCCTATTAACGAAGAAAATCAACTAAACTTTTTGTATGTGTTTTGGCGTACCTGCCTCTCCCTCGAGTCGGGAGATTGCACCAGGAGAAGCGACTTAAGGAATACGCGGGAGAGGTGCTCCGCAAGGCCAATGAAGCGCTCGGTCCAGACATGAACCGCTTCATGGGGGTTCCTCTGCAGCTGAGGATGCTGGCCGAAGTCTTCCGGCCGCGAAGGGATCAGTTAGACCTGTCTTGAGGAAGTTTTATTCGCAGAAATCGACATCACCAGTGCGCCGAATCTGTACAAGAATTATACAAGACTGAAATTTGATATTTATTTACACAATAAGACAAAAATAGGAGAAGTGTTGAACGAAAAAGATATTGAAAAAAATTACATCAAACCACTCACCAAAACACACGCCGAACTCGGCTTGAGAACGATCTTTCCTGATTTTTATGCTAGTCACTTTGAAGCCATTACGGACGAGGAGTTGGTTGATTTAAATAAGATCGGCTTAATACAATCCAAGGGAAACGGAGACTTCCAGTTCGTCCACCGCACCTATGCGGAGTACTTCTGTGCACAGATGGTCGTTCAGCGCCTCGACCAAGCAGAGCGCCATCCGCACGACAGCGCTTTCAAGTACGATCTGATCAAAGATATACTTCTGCCTGAAATCCTGCTGCCACCGGATGGCCGCGTCATCAGGCTGTTCTTGGACGTAGAACTAGGCGAGTTGGCAATGTCAGACGCAACACTCCAGTCGAACGCTGGGCACATCGCTCGACTGTGGTTGGAAGACAACGGGGTGTTCAGGAATGAGCGCCACCAGACCGCTCTGCACGTCGCGGTCCGAGAAGGGAACCGACACATCGTCACACTCCTGCTGAGCGGATTGTGCGTACAAGGTACCCAGGAAGCCTTCGTCTCCTTCGCTACCCAATATGACCTTGACAATAAAACAGCGCTGCATATCGTAGATAAAACAATTATTTTGGAAAATATTTTAAAGTGTATCGAAGCGTGCTCACCTGAAAACATAGAAAAGATTTTGTTCGTATATTTATTCAATCAAAACATTTCTAAGTCGTATGGTAGACGTTATTTTAAGAAATTGGCTTGTTCAAATACCTCGAAAGTATTTAATAAAATTTTTAAGAGAGTTAAAACGGTTCAACTTCTAATTGGTCCGTTCTGGAAGGCTTTACCCGATGATATTGAAGTTTTGGAGGAAATATTTTCGAGCGATTTAAGAAATGATACCGAACGTTACTGCTTACTCTTAATGAAACATGAGTACGAGTATAAGACCGCCCTCCACCTCGCCGCGGAGTATGGTCACCTCGAGGCCGTTAAACTCTTTGTGAAGCAAACCTTCGTCGACTTTTCCGTGTTGATGTCACGGGGCGCCATCAAGGATAACCCTTTACATGCGGCTGCTGAGTGTGGTCACCTGGCCATTGTCAAGTTCCTAGTGGGGCGCGGCGCAGACATTAATGCGGCCGATAGCTGCGAATTCTCTGCTTTGATGTACGCGGCTCGCGAAGGTCACACGCCGATTGTAGAATTTCTCATTCAAAGTGGCGCTGCGATTGACTACAAGGGTGTGTATAAAATGACTGCACTACATCTAGCGGCAGAGTACAACAAGATATCGGTGGTCAAATGCCTCATTGAAAGTGGCGCTGACATCGACAGTAAAGATTCAGGGCTCCAAACTCCACTGCATCTAGCGGCGAAGGGCGACTACAGAGAGGTAGTCAAATATCTCATTGAAAATCGCGCTGATATCAACTGTGAAGATATGATCGAAAGGACTGCGTTAAGTCTAGCGGCCGAGCGCAACAATTTATCGGTAGTCAAGTATATTATTAAAAGTAATGCTAGGATCAACCCAGTTAATAATGACATCAACGTCGCAATATTTGCAGCGGCTGGCGAGGGCCGTTTACGGATTGTAAAATATTTATTAAAAAACGGTGCTGACGTCAACTCAACACAACATCCTCACGGTTGGACTTTAACTATTCTAAACGTGGCGGTTTATTTTAACTGGCGCCGAGTAGTCAATTTCCTCCTGCAGGAGACGAAGGCTGATCTCCGTGGACAGTGGAACACATCTCTGTTGGACCGTTTGGCACAGATGGGATATAGTGAAGACTTTTTAAAAAAAAGGAGCATTAAGCTGGATTCACACCAACGTTAAGAAAAATCTGCGATATACACATCAAAATAATTATTTTACTAACTAAGTAGTTAAACATCACAAGGGTGGGCAGAAGGATATACTGCCACACAACTTTGTCTCGGCACATACTCCTTGATTGATATTCATACCATATCAGTAAGCTCTCATGCGGAACAATATCGGCACTGAGCGAATCCGGACGTTGGTGTGAATCCAGTTTTAATTCGTGGAAGTAAAATTCGTTTAATTTTTTTTTCCCAAATTTGAATTTATAAAGTGAAATAATTTCATTTCAGTTATCACTTATTTATTGAAAGATAAGTTAAAAACTCTTCGTTGTTGTTGAAAAACACCGCGATAAAATGTACAAACTTACCTGTGCAGTCGGGGGGCGGTTCGTTCAATATGTGTATCGGGGTTATCCAACTAACTAACCATCACGCCGCTGCCCCGCAGGGGTGGGCAGAGAGGACGGACCGCCATACAACTCGGTCTCGGCGCACACTCCTTGCTTCATTCACATTCATACACCGTGTCACACATACTCTTCTGTTATTCTGACTCCTCACGTGGCCCGATTCAAGGTATTTGGTTTTTTCGATCGTGCCATGACCTTCTCGGGCATCCCCGACTTCTTCTTCCATTCACTTTCGCATCGTATATTATTTTCACACTCTTTTCTTCGTTAGTTAGGTCTACATGCTCAAAACATTTAAGCGTCCCTCTCTTGACCCTATTCATTACGCTTACATCAGCTTTGCATTATTTCCGGATATCCAAACTTTTAACGCGGTCGTACATGGTTTGCACGCACATACGCCTTAGGGATCTCATTTCCACAGCATTCAGTCTACTTTCATCCTTCCTCTGCCAGTTCCATGCCTCACTGCCATACATCAGGGTTGGTATAAGAACCAATAACGTTACATATATATAGACACGTTGTAGCGCTCTCAAAGTGGCAAGCAATAATCACGCTAGTTGGTGTGATCGGTGTTTAAGCCGATTTAGTACTAAACGGTCACGCGTCGCTTGAGGTCGTTTCGAGCAAGTATGGAACGCGGTCCGAACTTCGGATCTGTTTCGTCCATACACATATATTCTATGAATGTCTATCTTTGTCATACATGCCCGATATTTGAATGATGAATTTACTGGTAACGTGTGTGTTTTGCTTGCCACATTTTGTGTTAATATTCTAAGGCTAAACGACCGTAATTAGAAGAAAATTTCGAACTTTTGTGTGTATGGGCAATTTTTCCATCGAACGTGACGGCTAAGCGTATTAATACTTGGATAATTTTTATAGCGCCTTTTTGGTAAAAAAAATCACCCCAATGCGGGCATGAACCTAGTTTGCGAGGTCGTAATATATTGTATTTTTTTTAAATAAATATTTTATTAAATAAATAATATTAACAGTAATAATAATGATTGGCTAACTTTATAGCACCGTTTTTGTGAAATAAAATTACTTCAAAGGCGCAACCAGAAAGCCTTCATGAACTTTTGTGTTATCAATGTAAATCCAGATATATGTATACGAGGCTTGTTCAAAAGAAAAGGTGAATTGTGAATTTTTGCGAACATTTGACTGTCGTTTTTTTTTGTTATTTTATTACTCATATGTTTATCATATGTTAGCATTATCAGCCATTTTCGATTAGTGGTTTGTTTTTGACAACTGGTAAGGTTAGTCACGTTTTTGTGTGTTCTTTAATTTTTTACTTTTGAAGGAAACGGATCAAAGAATAAAATCAATGATTTGTTTTTCCACAACTCCAGGACGCTCATCGTCATTAACATCTTGTCGGCCTTCTGTAAAGCGCTTGTACCACCTATAAACGCTTTTTTGAGACAAAGTAGACTCGCCGAATGCCACAGTCAACATTTTAAGTGCGTTGGAGCACTTTATTCTATTTTTAACGCAAAATTCAATACATATTCTTTGATACATTTTTGTCAAAAGTAAAAAGTCTAAGAACACACAAAAACGTGATTAACCTTTCCAGTTGTCAAAAACAAACCACTAATCCAAAATGGCTGATAATGCTAACATATGATAAACATATGTGTACCAACATAACAACAACAAAAATCGATAATCGAATGTACACAGCCCGCGAAAATTCAAAATTCACCTTGTCTTTTGAACAGGCCTCGTATATTTATAAAATGTAATTTTGTAATTTCTGCTTTACATCCAGGTTATGATTTTTACTGACCCCCTCGTGTCCTTGGTTTCGACATGGCGAGAAGTTCTTAGAACCTTTTTAATTCTGCGTCAAGCGCTGCCTGTAATCTTTTATCTTAGCTAGTGATACCCTGATATACACAATTGGAGATTATTACGAAAAAATAATCGATATTTTGAATAATATATTAAGACGGCTTAAAAGTTAGCAATCAAAAACGACAATAAATTTAACTTTCTATTATTTTAATACCAGCAATCCTACCAATGATGTATCTGAAAAATTTCTGTGGGTAGTTAAAAAAAGGTCAGAGGTTTATTTATTTATAAATTAATGGACTAAAAGTCCAATTACAAAAAATACATATGAAACACGAAATGGAAAAAAGAGCAACAGAGAAGGCATAGCACATACATAATAATTAATGAAGCGATGACAAAAATAGGACTAAATAAACATAAGAAAGAACATTCAATCCATGGTCTAGCCAAAGTTTTGGTAGAGTTGTAAAGAATGACAAAAATCATTTAGACTGCTACCAAAAATGTCAAAACCATGGCTTGAATTAACAAGTCTTGACATTCTGCACATTAGAGAATTATACCCATAATTAGTATTGTGATGATTGAGGAACAGCAATTCATTTTTTCTGAGTCTACGGCAAGAAATGTTGAACTGGATAAGTTGCAACAGAGAAGGTGAGTCAGTAAAACAATTAATAATTTTGTAAATTAAAATTGAAGTCTTTCCTGCGCTTTTTCAATGAAGACATTTTCAATAATTTCCAGTGAATACAATTTTACAACTGTGATCCTTTAAGTTCCATGAAAAACATACTGACATTTTGGTAAAAGGTGCAGTTTTGAAATCAAAAAATGCATTCTTAAACGTTTTCCTAAAATTCCCGTATGATTTTCAAGAAATCAGCGCCATTCGCCGCCTGGATTGGACCGCTCCAACTGCGCCTACAAAGGGCCGGCCTTGTGTCTACTGATATGTGCAACGAGTCTGTCGCTCATTTAAATAACTTATTTTTGCTTTTTTCTCATCGTAACAACACTAACTTTGTTGTTAGAAAACTGTATGTTTTTTATGTTTAAGAATTATGTTTTTATTATTGAATTTCACTTTATTTATGCTTGTAGGTTTTTAAAATGTTATTTCAAATGTATTACTTTCATTGTTGTTAATAAAATATATAAATTTGTGTTATAATGAATTTGTTACTTTATTTGATCAATTACTGCTTTTTTTGTAAATATCGTTTAATTGATTTTTTCCCTATTGTTACATCTGTATCAATTTTAAAACTTAAACACAATGTTTAGTGCGCCATGGAACTGGCAGAGAAAGGATGAAAGTAGACTGAATGCTGTGGAAATGAGATCCCTGTGTGGCTAGCAGTCTACGACGGAGTGCTGATACCTACCCTGATATTTGGCAGCGAGCCGTGGAACTGGCAGAGGAAGGATGAAAGTAGACTGAATGCTGTGGAAATGAGATCCCTGTGTGGCTAGCAGTCTACGATGGAGTGCTGATACCTACCCTGATATTTGGCAGCGAGCCGTGGAACTGGCAGAGGAAGGATGAAAGTAGACTGAATGCTGTGGAAATAAGATCGCTGTGTGGCTAGCAGTCCACGATGGAGTGCTTGATACCTACCCTGATGTATGGCAGTGCGCCATGGAACTGGCAGAGGAAGGATGAAAGTAGACTGAATGCTGTGGAAATGAGATCCTTGAGACGCATGTGCGGTAAAACCACGTAGGACCGTGTTGAGAATGTGGATATCCGGAAAGAATGCAGGGCTAATGTGAGCGTAATAAATAGGACCAAGAAAGGGACGCAAAGATGCTTTGGACATGTAGAGCGAATGAACGAAAAAGGAGTGAAATAATGCAAAAGCAAATGAAAGAAGAAGTCGGGGACGCCCGAGAATGACACGGCACGATCAAGTGAATCAAATACTTGAATCGGGCCGCGTGAAGAGTCAAAATAACAGAAGAGTATGTATGAGACGATGTGTGAATGCGAACTTAGTAAGGAGTGTGTGTCAAGAGAGAGTTGTGTGGCGGTCCGTCCTCTCTGCCCACCCCTGCGGAGAAACGGCGTGGTGGTTAGTTAGTTACGTATTCTTTTTTAAATTTAGTACCAGAAGGGTTCAAACAACTCGTGGTAATTGCTATCTGGCGACATATCTGTGTCAAGTAGACATATGTTCGAGAAGTTGTCGTGCCCGGCGTTGCTCGCCTTATGGATGGCTTGGAGTCAAGTTTTGAGGTTTTGAATTCTAATAAACTGATGTAAAATTGCAAAGTGAAAATAAAACCGTATTCAAAAATACCAAAAAGCTTTTTCTTAACCAAACAAACTTATTTAATGCAGATATGACGACTGCAATCACATGGTGGTTGGACATTGTATTAAATAAAGGAATACTTTGTTTTCTTCCTTCTTTGTATTATATACTGTCTCACTCTATCATTAACTGTTGTACCTATATATACCTGTTGACTCTGTATTTTTTCTTTAGTTTTATATGTGCCCTGACGAAGCTTGATCCAAGCGAAACCAGTTGGCCTTCATCGTAATAAATTCTGTGGTTTTAAAACAAAGTATTCTTTTATTTAATAAAAACTAAATTGTTTTAAATTTTAAATAAAAGTAACTAACCTTCTTCAGGGCTGAACAAATATGTATTCAGTTCAGCCCCGAAGAAGGTTCAGGTAGAGCCGAAACCGGTTGGCTTATGTATATATGTATCCAATAAAGTGGTGTTAAAACTAAGTTACTTTTATTTAAAATGTAATTATGTCTTTCCACAAAGTTAGTGCTTCGTGTCAAAGTGTAAATTGTTTTGTTAACCTCGTGACATTCCGGTACATTGAGTCGAGGTTTATATGTGATTGGTAAATATACCACGCACGAGTCCCTACTATCTAGAGCCTGTCGGACTATGGCATCCCTAATTGGGGTGCGTTGTGGGGTTGAGTGCAGCGGGGAGGGGGAGGAGGTGAGAAAGATGGAGGTTGCTAAGTCTTGTGTGGTCGAGTGGTAAGACGCTCGACTACGAATCCAGAGGGCGCGGGTTCGAACCCGGCGTGCGCAAATATTTTCTATTTGATTAATATGTGTCATAACACATTTAATTGATCTAAAATAAAATATAGTATATTTGCGTCACGTTTCAGAGTGGTAGATACTCCAAGTATCGCCCTGGTGAAAGACCACCATTCAGAATTGAAACGTTGCTTGCAATGGCTTTAGCCGTGTTTATTGACCAGATCTGAATAGCCAGGTTCTTCTCAAACCTTCCCCTTCCTCATCTCCTTCGTCTCTTCACAATCTTCAGCCTCACAGCATACCCCTATTGGGGATGCTGTAGTCCTACTGGATCTAGACAGTTGGGAGCAGTTAAGACTCTTGTGCGGTAATCACGTAAAAAAAAAGTATCTGGCCATTCAGATCTGGTCGCCAAACACGGCTAAAGTCATTTCAAGCAACGTTTCGATTCTGAATGGTAGTTTTTCGCCAGGGCGATGCTAAGAACATCTACACCTCTGGAACGTGCCTCAAATGCAGTATGCATTATTATTATTTAAATTAATACTTTTTATTTGCTCAAAACAATTGCGATCTCAGTGCAATAATATGCAGGGGGAGCGCTGGGCTAGGGCTAGGGTATTTATACATGCATTCATAGCACATGTCGACATAATGTTATTGTTTATTCGTATAACCACTTTTTAGAGTTAGGAAGTCATAAAAGTGATCCAGCAAATGATACACTGCAAAAGAAACCTTCATATCAATTTTAAAAAGGTCTGGTTTTCTTCAGGCACACAAGGGTTAACTGTTAAGTGATAGATTTTGTAGGTTATCAAACTTATTTAGAAATCTTGTACAGTTTACAAATCTTTCATTGAGTGTTTTTTTTTTTTTTTCATTTTCTAAAATGTAATTCGATAATAATAATAAGATTCTTATTTATCATTAAGTGATGAATCATTTAAAGTTACTGACTCTAACTCTAACTCTTGTCCCTTATACCAATAGGACGGCGCATTGCGCCTTACTCTGTTACCTCATGTGGGTGGAAAAATGCATTTACGGACTATTGAATTTAAGTTCAGGAGTTTGCGTAGGGAAAAAAATATGTTTGTAAAAACCCTACAAAAATAACATGAAAATTACCGGGTCATCAACGTCTTCTCCCTCTCGACACAGCTTTCATTGAGTGTAAAAACACCCAATATCGCCTGGATATTGGGTGTTTTTACACAGCGCGTGTAAAAACACCCAATATCCACACATTTTTTAATTAATTATTTTTAGAAAACCGGTAGTCAAAAAATAAAAAAGTTTAAATTTATTAGTAAAATATAAACCTAATAGCTGATGATAAAATACTAAGCACAATATCAATACTAGTCTAAAGATGGCCGTCATAGGCTGAAACCGGCCGTCATAAAATAAAAGTGGAATAAAGTTATATATTTGTTTTATTAAATCATTAATATCAATATTGATTAAATGGAAACATTTTTACTGATTTCTTACGACTTTTTTAAATTGGATGTTGGGTGTTTTGACAATCGTCAATTCAAACAACATTAGTCACAAATATTTTAACATGATAATATTTTTATTCTGGGCAGCTCTCACAACAGCAAAAATATTCTTAGAAACGTGATAACTAGCGAACTACTTCAAAGAACTACTTCTTTTGGCGGTAGTTCCTACTTTATTCATTGTTCATTGAACAAATACGTCAATTGAAGTTGGTAGTTCATTTTAGCGTTCATTCAACAAATACTTCAACGGAAGTTAGATTACAAAGAACTACTTCAATTTGCAGCAGTTCAGTTGTGAAGTTGAACTTCAAAGCCTATAAAGAAGCACTTCATTACAATTATTTCAATAGAAGTTTGACTTTAAATGATTTTCGGGTTTTCTTTTCGCCGGTTCCAGTGCTTTTCACTTTCAAATCTCTATCGACCAGTACGTGTTTTTTTCGACGAGGAACCAGTTCCAAAAAAAACTTAACAAATAACCGGATTAATTAAAATCTATTTTTTGCGAGTTCGACTTCAATTGAATTCAATTGTTCACTGCGAAGGGTTCATTTTAAAGAACTAGCAATTCTTAAAGCATTCACAAAACATTGAAGTTTTTCCCAGCGCTAGTGATAACCATAACATACCATATATTAAATCGACAGGACACAAATAGAACAACAATTATTTCAAACAAAGATAAAAATGGATTAAAAAAAAAACAAAATTACCAAAAAACAACAAGAAAAAGTAAGCAAAGCAATTAAAGTGTGCAATTCTTGTTCGTTCCCAAATGCGACGTTACTAGGTGAAATTAAATAAGGTACCTCTAGTACTAGCCTGGTATTTTATGAAGGAATGTCTTATCGCTTACTGCAAATCGTAATTTTATATGTTTATGCTTACATTTGTATTTTAGTGTGATTTATGTTTTAGGATTAAGAAAATCTGAGTAATGTTCATTATGTCTATGAAATAATGTAGTGAATTCGTTATGAGAACTGTAATGGGCCATGCAGTTGCGCCCACGTGGGGGCTTATCCCCTGTAACCTACCCTCCAGACCAAGGTCCTTTGGCATTTCTTAATTGCCTCCCATAATGTTTACTGTAACTTAAATTCCCTGTGATCTACCCGTCAGACCAAGGTCCTTAGGTATTTCTTAATTGCCTTCTTTAATGTGTTTCTGTCCCTTGAATTGTATTGTTTACAATACCTTTAGATCGATTTTTAAGACCCTTTTAAACATGCTTTGTACCATACCGCATGTTAGAGTATGATTTTTAAGTTGACCATTATTTGATCAAGCAGTCCTGTTCAGATCGCCATGGCGTGCGGTTCATTAATATTGTCAGTTGGCAGTCCCGTTCAGAGCGCCTTGCCGTGCGGTTCTTGAAAGTCGTCAGTTGAAGGTTCAACTGTAATACTTTAAAAAAACTTCCGATAAAAATGTTTAAATAAAAAAAGAAGAAGAAGAAGTTAAAGTGTTTTTCTGCTTCCCTACGTTCTCGTATCACGAGAGTAGAAACAATTCTTTTAGAAAAATAAAACCAACTGTCACCAAAGTCCGACAAAAAATATCACAACAATAGCCGCGTATGACATCATGGACAAAATAATTAATTCTTTACAAGCTAAACCATCGAACTGCGTTCAAAGTACGCCTCCAATCAGTGAAATCTAGCGTTGGGAGAAACTTCAAGGGTTTCGTGAATGCTTCACGATCTGCTAATTCTTTAAAATGGACCCTTTGCGGTGAACATTTCAATTGAAGTCGAACTCGCCAAAAACAGTTCTAGTCGGTAGAGATCTCAAATCGAAAAGTGCTAACAAATCAACAAAAAAAATGAACTGGGGAAGAATCGATTACTCGCCAAATCTTTGTAGTCTTTGAAGTAGTTCTTTGTAGTCCAACTTCAATTGAAGTGTGTGAACTGCCGCAAAATGAAGTAGCTTTTTGTAGTAGTTCGCACAGAGCGGTCACAACGCTAGTAAAATCCCAGTCACAATAAAGACACAATCTTGGAGTAAAAATATATGGAGAGAGAGCTAATTATTTTTACCCAACCTATACAAACTTAGGATAAATCACTTTCTCCGGGTTTTTACGTCGTACATTATGAGAAAGAAAGAGACAGCGAAATTTGCCAAATTATCACACGCCTGTTATATTACATATTATGTACTAAAATAAAATTTTAAAAAAACGTAGCTAATAAAAAAATAAAAATAATTGTTCTTCGTGTCCCGCGTCTCTGTTGACTCCGCCCACATATTTTCATATTCGACACAAATCGACATAACTCAACCGTTTTTAGGTTATATGCTATATTTTTATTTATGAAAACACTGTGAAAAAGTGGTTATACGAATAAACAAAAACATTATTAATTTATTTATTTTAATGCATACGCCCGAGACGGCTTTTAAATTAGAAGGTTTGCAATCGACAGTGAAAAAAATGAAAATTATATGCACAAACATGTTACGTCGACATGTGCTCTAATTGGATGTATAAATACCCTAGCCCTAGTCCTAGCCACCTCCGGGTCTAGCCGAGTCCGGCAAAGCTCATCAAAACTGACTACAGCATCGCTCTCTCTTGTATACTCGTATTTTTGCTCTGAAGACACAATACTGCAGGAGCCTACACTATTAAATCAGTGCGCGTGCGCGTCGACTGTAGATGGTGCGATAGCGCGAACGAACGAAGAACTACAATTGAAGCTTTCGCACTGTGAGAAATCTGTGAAGTGTGAACTGCCGCAAATGAAGTAGTTCTTTGTAGTAGTTCGTACAGAGCGGTTACATCGCTAATCTCGGCTTGACGAAAGCAGAACGTTTTGTATGAAGGTGTAGGTGTGAAAAAGCTATCGAACGAATATTTCAAAGAAGCATTTAGCTATATTTTATCAAACTGTGGATGGGAGTGACTCTGCTCTCCTCTCAACGAGCGATGGATGCAGATGATGCGGAGACGACCTTGAAGCACGCTCGGTTAATACTATTTTTATTTCAATATTTAATTTTAATTTATTTTAATTATCTTATTTTTTCCGAATTTTTGTTTTTTTCCTTATTACTTTGCATATATGGTACATGGCCTGTTCAAAAGGAAAGGTGAATTTTGTATTTTCGCGGGCTGTGTACATTCGATTATCGATTTTTTTTTTATGTTGGTACACATATGTTTATCATACGTTAGCATTATCAGCCATTTTGGATTAGTGGTTTGTTTTCGACAACTGGAAAGGTTAGTCACGTTTTTGTTTGTTCTTCGATTTTTTACATTTGAAAAAAATGGTTCAAAGAATAAAATCCACGATTTGTTTTTCCACAACTCCAGGACGCTCATCGTCATTAACATCTTCTCGGCCTTCTGTAAAGCGCTTGTACCACTTATAAACACTTTTTTGAGACAAAGTAGACTCGCCGAATGCCACAGTCAACATTTTAAGTGCGTTGGAGCACTTTATTCCATTTTTAACTCAAAACTTAAAACATATTCTTTGATCCAATTTTTTCAAAAGTAAAAAATCGAAGAACACACAAAAACGTGACTAACCTTTCCAGGTGTCAAAAACAAACCACTAATCCAAAATGGCTTATAATGCTAACATATGATAAACAAATGTGTACCAACATAACAAAAAAAAAATCGATAGTCGAATGTACACGGCCCGCGAAAATCAAAATTCATCTTTTCTTTTGAACAGGCCTCTTAAATGTAATAAAATTCTTGATTTTGTTAATGTATTGTAATTTAGGATTTTTCTATTATTATTACTACACGCTAGAGTCTAAAATATGATAAAACAGAAACCTTAATTAGGAAGGTCACGTTGACTTGATAGCATTATCAAACAAGGTCATGTCGGCACTTGCGAGGTCATTCAAGAAGGCCGGGGATTATTCTCAAGAGAATATAAGGTTCGTTTATTTTTAAAAGTGCAGATTATTCTGGATCTTGGAGTAACAATATATGAAGAGAGAGCTAATTCTTTTTACCCAACCTATACAGATTTGGGATAAATCACTTTCTCCGGGTTTTTACGTCGTACACCATGAGAAAGAAAGAGACAGCAAATTTTCCCAAATTATCACACCGCTTTAAAGTATTGTAAGAATGTTCTTCGCGTCCCTTGTCTCCGTTGACTCCGCCCACACGTTTTCATATGCGACATAAATGGACATAAGTCAACGGTTTTTTGGGTTATATGATATATTTTTGTTTATAACAATACTGTGAAAAAGTGGTTATACGAATAAAAAAAAAAATGTCGACATGTGCTGTAAATCGGTGTATAAATACCCTTGCTCTAGTCCTAGCCACGCCCAAGTCCACATAAAAAATGGTTTATTTCAATAAATCTAACATAACTCTTCAATATTTATTACTGAAAAAGATTTATTGACAAATCGAGCACTGCGCACTAAATAAATAAATTATTATGTTGGCATATATAGAGTGGTATCTACTCAAGGCAGTGTAGTCAGTTTTTGATGATTTTTACCAGACTCGGCGGACCTGGGCGTGGCTAAGACCAAGGCTAGGGTATTTATACATCCATTCATATCACATATCGACTTAATGTTTTTGTTTTTTCGTATAACCACTTTTTCACAGTATTGTTATCAACAAAAATATAACATATAACCAAAAAAACCGTTTAGTTGTTACAAGCTTAGTGGCATGATAAAAAATGTGGGCGGAGTCCCATGGTGACCCAGGAGCCCAAGATCATTGTGACGGTACATAGAAGCGGTGTATTATATTTGTTATCTCTTTCTATCTCATGGTGTACGACGTAAAAACCCGGAGAAAGTGATTTAACGCAAGTTTGTATAGGTTGGGTAAAAATAATTAGCTCTCTCTCCATACATTGTTACTCAGAGATCCGGAATAATCTTCTCTTTTAAAAATAGACGAACATGACAGTAAGTAAGGTAGAGTCGTAAAGAATGACAAAAATCATTTAGACTGCTACCAAAAATTTCAAGACCATGGCTTGAGTTAACAAGTCTTGACATTCTGGGCAGTAGAGAATTATACCCATAGTTAGTATAGTGATGATTGAGGAACAGCAATTCATTGTTTCTGAGTCTACGGCAAGGAATGTTGAAGTGGATAAGTTGCAACAGAGAAGGTGAGTCAATAAAACAATTAATAATTTTGTTAATGAAAATTAAATCAAAGTCTTTCCTGCGCTTTTCTAATAAAGACATTTTTAATAATTGTTCAATTTCATCATGTGAATAGTGACCTCTTTCTCGCCCTAATCTCAATGCAATACCGCGTAAGAAACGATGTTATACGGATTCAATGTGATGAATATGAACGGTATAGAAAGGGGACCAAATGACACTGGCATATTCTAGATGAGGGCGAACTAATGAGCAGTAAAGGGTTTTTAGAGTCTTTATATTCTTAAAGTCACATGCAACTCTATTGAGGAAGCCAAGAAGTCTTAGTGATTTATTAGCTACATTATTAATGTGATCACGAAAAGAAAGATTATAGTCTAGAGTGACACCGAGATCTTTTATAGATCTGACGGTAGATAGGGAGACACTGAGATGAGGTGAATTGGAGTGTATGTCCGAAGAGACGCAAAGGTCCGTGCAAAGAGGCTCATATAAGAGGAAGCCAGAATTCACGAGGTTTACATTATCTGTCGAGACGACCTGTAGACAGCACGGCTGGCCGAGACAGACCGCTTAAGCGCATAACCAGGTAAAAATCGATGTATTATTAACTAAAATAAAAACAAACTAACCATCACGCCGTTTCCCCGCGGGAGTAGGCAGAGAGGAAAGACCGCCAAACAACTCTCTCTTGACACACACTTTTGCTTCATTCACATTCATACATTGTCTTATACATACTCTTCTGTTATTCCGACTCTTCACATGACCCGATTCAAGTATTTGATTTACTTGATCGTGCCATGTCTTTCTCGGACGTCCTCGACTTCTTCTTCGATTCATTTTTGCATCGTATATTCTTTTCACACTCCTTTCTTCCTTCATTCGCTCCACATGCCCAAACCATCTAAGGGTCCCTCTCTTGATTCTATTTATTACGCTCACATCAGCCTTGCATTCTTTCCGGATATCCACATTTTAAATACGGTCGTACATGGTTTTACCGCACATATTCCTCAGGGATCTCATTTTCACAGCATTCAGTCTACTTTTATCCTTCTTCTGCCAGTTTCGTGCCTCACTGTCATACATCAGGGTTGGTATAAGCACTCCATCGTGGACTGCTAGCTTCGCTACTTTGGACAATTTGTTATTTGCGCCAACAGCGTTCATTCCTTCCTGCATTCACCTTTCTTTCAATATCCTTGTCAGCCTTTCCGTCTCTCTAGAACATACTTCCTAAATACACAAACTCATCCACTTGCTCCAAGTATTCATTATTCACAACTATATTGCACGCTGTTTGCGTACTCTCTCTTTCAAACACCATGACTTTGGACTTACTTACATTCATCATCAACTCATTCTGACACGAGAAACTGTAGATCTTCCATACTGTCAGCAATCAGCACCTCATCATTGCATACAATAGGCAACATACTTTCAGATTGTTCATTTATTATTTACTAACTAATTATTTATTTTTTTGTAACTATTGAAACATAATTATTTATAGGCTACTTTTGATTAATGTTGTTCACGTATTTGATGAAGTTAAAAAATTAAAATAAACACCGCTCTCAAACTATAAATATTGCGTAATTTTTTAATGCGCAAAAAAACGTCGCGCAATACATTCCCATTTGAAGACCTCTTCAAAATACTTCAATTGAGCTGGGCTCATTTGCGGTTAATTGGTTTATTGAAAGGGCAAAAGGGCTTAAGTGACACTTTGGTCAAAAATGAGTCAAACGTGCAGTTTTGATCAGTTCTTCTTTCTGCATCCAATGCTCTGACTCTCGTTTGATTCTGAAGACTTTTGTGGCCCTTCAGCCATCTAAAATATGTTCACCATTTGGGAGAAGGCTGGACTCAAGCCACGCAAGTTTGGGACTTTTTAAAGCATTTTGTCGGCTCAGGTAACTCAGTGAGAGCATTGTGTCAATTTTTAACTAGGTGCCGAAGTCATAAAAAAATATTGTTAAACAAAAAAACTTTAAGGTGCTCTAGTGTAATCTTCCCAAAATGGCGCTTCGGCCCTTTTGCCTTTACGGCGGCGAGATCTGGAATATACAGAGCGATTGTGTTATTTACATGTATATTTATTTTCTTGTATACTAAATTGAGGAATTATTAATTTAGATAAAACCACGTTGCTTAAATTGATGTGGTTAACATTTGCGTAAATTTAAAAATCATATTTTACAATTCGACATCACGGATAACATTTCAACATTTTCTATAAATAAACCTGTTGAATCCTCGTATGAATGAAATAATGTAGATACGTTACTCAGACAACGCGCGTGAATGCACTAGACCGAGTCCGAGAGACATACCTGAGATTTACTGCGTTTAGTATCACGCAAACATTCGTTCGACAGACAAGCTTTCACGGGAAAACGGGAGCTCTTCAACCGAAACAATGTGAGATAGCGAATGCAGATATACGTAGGTGTGTGGAAGACAACCGTTTCCGTACGTCGTACTCTACTTGGCTAGTCGCTCAGTAAGTTCGTCGGGGAAGAGAGATTATAACAGTAGCGCGGGACGTTCATATAGCTATCTCATCCGTACACAAGCATACTGTTTAGTATTGCTATCATTTTCGTAAACGTTATGAGCTTTGAAACTTAAATCAAGACCGTGCCACATTTATCATTCGATTTGTGTGAATATGACGTGTCCTGTATTTTATGTCTATGGTTGGATCGGAATGGCCGCACTTGATAGCTATTTTACTTGGCTTAGGAAGTAGGACAATCCATTGATTTTATAAATGGTCGATATTCCTGCCCCAGTTAAAAGCAACCGGTTACAAGCCCGTCACTGGAACCGTCGATATTATTTCTATGAGGAACCGGTTATTTTTGGAACCGGTTCCAAATATACGCAAATAAAAATCGATATCCTTTGACCGTTTTTTTTCGTTTTCATTTTTCTAGTAACCCCCCCATCATGAAAGTTTTTTTTCTGGCAGTATTTTTTTTTCCCAAATAATATAACAATTTTCTTGGAGGAACTTTTCTGGCACCAGGAACCGGTTCCAAAAAGAATTGGATAAATAACCGGTTCCTCGCCGGTCACCGGTAGGTTCACTTAATTCTGATACCGCAGGTACACTTAATTCTGATATCGACCATCTCTAATTGATTTTCGTTTCCAGTCTTTTGAATTAGTAATTCTAAGTTTGCAACTATTTGGCGTGACATCAATATTATGTAAGAAATGTTTGGTTTCACATGTTGGCCTTGATTGGTAGAATATCACGGATCGATAAGTATGCAAATTGAATTACTTTTATCGATATTTGTTCAAGATTCTAAATTGTTAATTATTT
This sequence comes from Drusus annulatus, assembly GCA_022651775.1. Lineage (NCBI taxonomy): Eukaryota > Metazoa > Arthropoda > Insecta > Trichoptera > Limnephilidae > Drusus > Drusus annulatus. The sequence goes on from JAGWCC010000612.1 coordinate 114,092, forward strand.
AGTAATGCGTCTTGTTTTCAGCTACGGCTAGATAATCTACAGATAGTAAAATGAATACATAACCATTGGCTGGTAAAGATATAAATGTATGAATTTCATTTATACGATTGGTCGAACGGATAGACGTAAAAAGATAAGATACAAAATTTCATCTTAATAAGTGGTAACAATTGATTAACATATCTTGTTTCTGGAGGTATATGTCGAGCTCGGCAGGTAAGGAATGGATATAGTTAGCTCCTTGGAGTAGGAATATACATGGAGAAATACCTTTGGGGAACAGTGTAGTCAGGGCAGTTGACTTTATACTCACTCGGATAGAAAGAGACAAAGATAAGTTAAAAGAACTTGGATAGCGTTTTTGTTACCGCCGACATAGAATTTGGACATTTTTAATAAACATATTTAAACACATTCAACAAAACAATATCAATACACCGTTAAAATGATTTAAGAAGTTAAAATATCACACAAACACTAATAGCAGAAGGTTTGCCTCAATAATGACGGAGGCTTTTTGTTAATTTTGTGTCTTTATATCATTAAAAATGTGGAAATTCTAAACTTCGGTCGAAAATATTTAAAACTGTTGAAACACCTCTGATAAGTGACGTTTTATAATCTTTGTTTGATTTTATATTGAGTTTGGAAGCATTCGTCATTCGTAACCTGTTAATCATCACTCGTTATTCGTCATTTGTCATTCGTCATTCGTCAGTCATCATTCATCATTCGTCATTCGTCATTCGTCATTCGTCATTCGTCATTCGTCATTCGTCATTCGTCATTCGTCATTCGTCATTCGTCATTCGTCATTCGTCATTCGTCATTCGCCATTCGTCATTCGTCATTCGTCATTCGTCATTCGTCATTCGTCATTCGTCATTCGTCATTCGTCATTCGTCATTCGTCATTCGTCATTCGTCATTCGTCATTCGTCATTCGTCATTCGTCATTCGTCTTTCATTCGTCATTCGTCATTTCGTTCATCGTTCGTCATTCGTCATTCGTCATTCGTCGTTCTTCATTCGTCATTCTTCGTTCATCGTTCGTCGTTAGTCATTCGTGTTCCGTCATTGGTCGTTCGTCATTCGTCACAAAAATTTGGTGTATTTCTATAAAAGGGTAATTTTCGAATCATAATCTCTAACTGTAATTTGTACACCCTCATTCATTTTGGGACTCTCCGGGCTAACCGGGTGGCTTCATTTTTAACATTCTGTGTTATTAGTGGCATTTGGAATCGTGTGCAATATTATGTAAAATATGCAGCCAACCGTCTTTCACTTTTGAAACATCTCGGTGTTGCCATTTAAAGCAACTCAAAAGGTTGCAGCACCTTGACATTAATTAATACGTCATGCCAGACTGTATTTCACCGCAATATTTTAATATTAGTAATTGAAAACAAAATCATAAAAATTAAATATAAAAATAAGTGTACTCATAAAATAAATTCGTATTTATGGAGTTCGACCACGAATAATGCGTTTAAAAATTATAAATATTATTAATAATAAATCGTGTATTTTATTTTATTCTAGCTCTCTGCCTATGCAAAACGCTTGTGTCGAATGTGTGCAAAGTTAAAATGAAGTTTATTGGAGCGTTGCTAGTGGCGTGGGCTGCCCAAAACATACTCTTGGTGTCGGGTGCCGATTTGCTAGAAGGATCATGTAAGTTATTAATTGTATAAAGTGTGTGGTGTTGTTTATGTAGGCAAGCCACTCATGCTTTGTGTTTAAAGCTAAAACGAAGGTAATTGGAGCGTTGCTAGTGGCGTGAGCTGCCCAAAACATACTCTTGGTGTCGGGTGCAGATTTGCTACAAGGATCATGTAAGTTATTAACTGTATAAAGTGTGTGGTGTTGTTTATGTAGACAAGCCACTCATGCTTTGTGTTTAAAGCTAAAACGAAGGTAATTGGAGCGTTGCTAGTGGCGTGGGCTGCCCAAAACATACTCTTGGTGTCGGGTGCCGATTTGCTAGAAGGATCATGTAAGTTATTAACTGTATAAAAGTGTGTGGTGTTGTTTATGTAGGCAAGCCACTCATGCTTTGTGTTTAAAGCTAAAACGAAGGTAATTGGAGCGTTGCTAGTGGCGTGGGCTGCCCAAAACATACTCTTGGTGTCGGGTGCCGATTTGCTAGAAGGATCATGTAAGTTATTAACTGTATAAAGTGTGTGGTGTTGTTTATGTAGGCAAGCCACTCATGCTTTGTGTTTAAAGCTAAAACGAAGGTAATTGGAGCGTTGCTAGTGGCGTGGGCTGCCCAAAACATACTCTTGGTGTCGGGTGCCGATTTGCTAGAAGGATCATGTAAGTTATTAACTGTATAAAGTGTGTGGTGTTGTTTATGTAGACAAGCCACTCATGCTTTGTGTTTAAAGCTAAAACGAAGGTAATTGGAGCGTTGCTAGTGGCGTGGGCTGCCCAAAACATACTCTTGGTGTCGGGTGCCGATTTGCTACAAGGATCATGTAAGTTATTAACTGTATAAAGTGTGTGGTGTTGTTTATGTAGGCAAGCCACTCATGCTTTGTGTTTAAAGCTAAAACGAAGGCAATTGGAGCGTTGCTAGTGGCGTGGGCTGAAAAAATAAAAATCGCTTACAAATTACCGCAAACACCAAATGTTTATTTTAATAAACACCCAAGCGATTCCCAGGGTATGCAGTTTCATTCAGTATTTCATTTATTGTTTTTACTTCACAGATGAATCCCGAGATGATTCGCCCGAAGAATCGATTGCCGGCGATACAAGTCAACAGGATGGAACACAAAGTGGAACGGACTCCAGCGAAATCAACAACGCAGATGCACTTTCCAGTGAAGCGGTCGATGACACTTCATACGACCAACCACTGTTGGATGGCGACAATCCAGACAGCGAATCTTCGTTCGATGACACTTCATTCGACCAATCCCTGTTGGATGGCGACAATCCAGACAGCGAATCTTCGTTCGATGACACTTCATACGACCAACCACTGTTGGATGGCGACAATTCAGACAGCGAATCTTCGTTCGATGACACTTCATTCGACCGATCCCTGTTGGATGGCGACAATCCAGACAGCGAATCTTCGTTCGATGACACTTTATACGACCAATCACTGTTGGATAACGACAGCACATTCACCGAATATTTCCACGGAAAAGTTTCAGACGACCAATTGGAGTTTGAAAGAAACAATCCACACAGCAAAACTACGTTTGGTAAAAATTGCAGCAGAAAACTTAGGGTCAGCGAAATCAGTGAGTATACAAAATTAATTATATTAAATTGCATTATTTTTATTGATTGAGCGAGAATGTTGACAAAATATTTTACTTAAGCTAAAAAGGTCAAAATTCAAATACCTACAAAGTTTGCAAAATACACGGGGGCTTAATAAAAATACCAGTTTATGCGATATTTGAGGTTTTTTGAGATATTAATTTATTTTTATTACAAAGTGCATTCGGACGATCTACATTTTTACCAACTAAGTGGTAGAGCGGTAAACTTCTCGGACTCAGATGTTGCAGATTCGAAACACAGAATCGGCATTTAATTTTCAATTTCCTATGTGACTTTTTTTAAATATGTTAACCTTGTCTTTTTTCATTTGTCATCCACTGCCCTTTAATTTGTAGTCGCTTAACAGGGCAATACTAAAATTTGTTTTTGATAGTAAAAAAAATGTGATGTCATTTTTTCAAAAGAGGATCTAACGAACGAATTTAAGAAAATAATTTAAATGCTTCGCATGTCAATAATATTTACGAAAGCACTGTCCCGAACTAGACAAATATGTTATTTTAGATCTGCCACCTTGTTTCTACATCACTATCGTAAAACTAATAGCACGTGTAATAAATTAATTTGACGGCCTGCATGGTCGAGTGGTAAGACGCTCGACTACGAATCCAGAGGTCGCGGGTACGAACCCGGCGTGCGCAAATAAATTTTATTTAACCAATATGTGTCATAATACATTTGATTGATATAAAACAAAATATAGTATATTTGCGGCACGTTCCAGAGTGGTAGATACTCTAAGTATCGCCCTGGTAAAAGACCACCATTTAGAATTATTGAAACGTTTCTTGAAATGGCTTTAGCCGTGTTTGGTGACTAGATCTGAATAGCCAGGTGCTTCCAAACCTTCCCCTTCCTCATCTCCTTCCTCCCCCCACTACCTTTAGCCACACAACATACCCCTATTGGGGATGCCGTAGTCTCACTGGCTCTAGATGGTTGAGAGCAGTTGAGACTCTTGTGTGGTATTCACGTTAAAAAAAAACGTATTTTTTCGTATGCCTTCTCCTATCCGAGGCTATCGCTGAGTGCGGCATCTTCCTCTATTGCGTCTTTCACTAATCTTCCTTATAATTATCCCCTCGGCTCTTTTGGTCTTTCATTTCTCACTATGTAGCCAAGAGTGAAATTTCCCATCTAGTGCAAAAATATAATTTCATTTTCTTCTAAATCGTATTCGTGCAAAGGCTCCGAATGTCTTTGTCCTTGAAGTCGGGGAAATGCAATAATTCGTTAATTACACCATCGTAAGAAATATATTGAAATGCAATTATCCGTTAGTTACACCACTGTAAGAAATATATTGAAATGCAATAATCCGTTAATTACATCACTACAAGAAAAACGCTGAAATGCAATAATCCGTTAATTACACCATTGTAAGAAATATATTGAAACACAATCATCCGTTAATTACACCATTGTAAGAAATATATTGAAATACAATCATCCGTTAATTACACCATTGTAAGAAATATATTGAAATGCAATTATCCGTTAATTACACCATTGTAAGAAAAACATTGTATTTGTATACCGAGTCCCAAAAGCTCAACCGCCTAGAGCCAGTGAGACTATGGCCCCCTATGGGGTATGTTGTGAGGCTGAAGGTAGTGGGGAGGGAACAAGATGGAAAGAGAACGGTTGGGAAGTACCTGGCTATTCAGATCTGGTCGCCGAACACGGCTGGCGCCTTTTCAAGCGGCGTTTTGATTCTGAATTACGGCATTTCACCAGGGCGATACTTGGAGTATTTACCACTCTGATAACCTAATGAGTGAATGTTTGAATGCTTCCCATAATGTGACCGTGATATTGCATCATAGGTTCAACCTGTCTAAAATAACGCCCCGAAGTGGTTAGTCTCTATTGAGCAACGGTGTATAATTTTCCACTTGGAATAAATGTTTTGGTCCGCGAGCAAAACTGGTATTTATTTGACAACTATTTCTAATAATAAACAGAAAACTGCTTTTTGCGAAACACCTGTTAACGATGAACTTATTGAGGAAGAGCACAAGCGCCCCTGAAGAGACACTCCACAAAAATGGCGCTGTATAAAATAGCCAAGTATTAATTATTAACGTCTTCTTGCAGCAATTAATGCTTCTTTTGCAACTTTCAACTAACTGTAACTGTAACTGTTATTTGAGGTAATATATCTCAAAACTACGCTACAGAAAACAATGTTTTTCTCATAATTATCTAATTAACGGATAATTACATTTCAATATATTTCTTACAATGGCGTAATTAACGGATTACTGCATTTCAGCGTTTTTCTTGTAGTGATGTAATTAAAGGATTATTGCATTTCAGCGATTTTCTTGTAGTGATGTAATTAACGGATTATTGCATTTCAATATTTTTTTCTTAAAATGGTGTTAACAACGGATTATTACATTTCAATGTTTTTCTTATAGTTATGTAATTAACGGAGTATTGCATTACAATATTTTTTTCTTAAAATGATGTATAACAGATTATTATAGCATTTCAATATTTTTCTTATAGTGATCTAATCAACCAATTATTGCATTTCAATAATATTCTTAAAGTGATGTAATAAACGGATTATTGCACTTCTTAAATTTTTTTCTTATAGTGATTTAGTTAACGGATTTTTGCATTTCAATATTATTCTTAAAATGATATAATCAACGGATTATTGCATTTAGATATTTTTTCATTAAATTATGTAATTATCGGATTATTACATTTCAATGTTTTTTTTTCTTAAAATGATCTAACTAACGGATTATTGCATTTCAAAATAAATCTTAAAGTGATGCATTTCAATGTTTATCTTATAGTGATCTAATTAACGATTTTTTGCATTTCAATATTATTCTTAAAATCATGTAATCAACGGAATATTGCATTTCGATGTTTTTTCTTAAAATTATGCAATTATCGGATTGTTGCATTTCAATGTGTTTTTTCTTAAAATGATGTAATTAACGGATTATTGATTTTCAATGTTTTTCTTAAAATGATGTAATCAACGCATTATTGCATTTTATTGTTTGTCTTATAGTGATGTAATTAACGAATTATTGCATTTCATTTTTTTTCTTCTTAAAATGATGTAATTAACGGATTATTGTATTTCAATGTTTTTTCTTAGAGGGATGTAATTAACGGATAATTGCTTGTTCTACGGGTATTTCAATGGAAATTGCTTTGAAAAACTATCTGCCCAATAATTGTATATGGTTGACATTTGCCACTGAGGGTCGGCTTGAGGACTTGTTAGTCAGGTTAGGTTAGGTAAATAACTCGTTTACCAACAAATATATATATTTATATATTTGTTGGTAAACGAGAAACAAAACACAATCGAAAATAAATTTATAAGTCGGTGGGTGGCTTGTAACCTTACCTTTCCCAACGGATAGAGCATATGTGGTATTGATTTAAAACAGAAAAGTATCACATAATACCTTTCTTCACCTTTGGAAATATTTGATCGATTTCACAGGAAGTGAGGAACGATTGGCCTTACTTCGGTTTGCCACTGCGGGTATATGAATGTGTGACCTTCTTTCAGAATGCAGGGTATACGCGAACTGCCCGAAAACACAATGTGATGACCCTTTCCCGTACACCGTAAACGGAGCTGGATCCTTTGGAGCGCCCGCCCGAAAATACGAATTTCCTCACGCGGTAAAAAAACTCTTCCATTGATAAAACATTTTCAAAAAATTAATAGAATATATCAAATCAGTTCTTCACGACTTTTTAAGGTGTAAAGTAGTCTTCTCCACATGACCACACCATCAAAGAGTCCACTATTTAGTATCATCCTTGGAGTAACAATGTATGGAGAGAGAGAGCTAATTATTACACCCAACCTATACAAACTTGCGATAAATCACTTTCTCCGGGTGTTTACGTCCTACACCATGAGAGAGAAAGAGACAGCAAATATAATACACCGCTTCTATGTACTGTCACAATGATCTTGGGCTCCTGGGTCACCGCAGGACTTCGCCCTCATTTTTTATTATGCCACTAAACTTGACACAACTGAACGGTTTTTTAGGTTAGATGCTATATTTTTGTTGATAACAATACTGTGAAAAAGTGGTTATACGAATAAACCAAAACATTATGTCAATATGAGGTATGAATGGATGTATAAATACCCTAGCCCTAGTATTAATTACGCCCAGATCCGCTGAGTTAGGTAAAAATCATCAAAAACTGACTACACTACCTTGGATAGATACCACTCTATATACTCTAAGGTATCATCTGACCAGCGCCGGATCTACCATACGATCATACTGCGCAAAAAACATGGGCGCCATCTCAGAAGGGGCGCCGTGAAAATAAAAATCTTATTTAAATTTACTTCAAATATCCCCTGAATCATGTCAAAATTTCCCCAAATCCTTTAAAATTACCCACATCGTGGGATAATCATGTTTTATTGCGCTGGCAGCATCGCTGTGCATTGAACGACTAGCGAAAATGTATGGAGAGTAGCCTTTGTCACGGAATTTTTTCACGAATTGCGAAACGGCCATATGGACGTTTAGTTTGTTTTTCTATGCAATTCGTTTTTAGTTCCCCCGAAAGAGTTGTTAATCATGTTTTATTACTCTGGCAGCATCGCTGTGCATTGATCGACTAGCGAAAATGTATGCAGAGTAGCTTTTGTCACGGAATTTTTTCACGAATTGCGAAACGGCCATATGGACGTTAAGTCTGTTTTTCTATGCAATTCGTTTTTAGTTCCCCCGAAAGAGTTGTTAATCATGTTTTATTACTCTGGCAGCATCGTTGTGCATTGATCGACTAGCGAAAATGTATGGAGAGTAGCTTTTGTCACGGAATTTTTTCGCGAATTGCGAAACGGCTATATGGACGTAAAGTCTGTTTTTCTATGCAATTCGTGAAAAAATTCCGTGACAAAAGCTACTCTCCATACATTTTCGCTAGTCGATCAATGCACAGCGATGCTGCCAGAGTAATAAAACATGATTAACAACTCTTTCACGGGAACTAAAATTTTTTAAATTCAGTCGTTTGTTTGTTGGCAGGTCGCTCTTGGGTGGAAATTGGTCAACAAAAGGGGTTACAGCTGGAGCTGCGGCGGCTCGCTGATTAGCCATCGCTTCGTTTTGACAGCTGCGCACTGCGCTAGGTCAGGCGAACCCTCGTTTGAACAGTAAGCATACTTTGTTGCATCTTTCTACCTTGATTTAGTTTGATTTTGTCAAATCAGAGTATGCTGCTGGTGGCTGACACAACAGACACTGTTACTGTCATCGGAACCGGTAACCCTCGCAACTCACGCAACTCAGACATGTTGTTTTGACAGCCAATGACGTCACATATACATAGACACGTTGTAGCGCTCTCAAAGTGGCAAGCAATAATCACGCTAGTTGGTGTGATCGGTGTTTAAGCCGTTTTAGTACTAAACAGTCACGCGTCGCTTGAGGTCGTTCCAAGCGAATATGGAACGCGGTCCAAACTTCGGATCTGTTTCGTTCATACACATATATTCTATGGATGTCTATCTTTGTCATACATGACCGATATTTGAATGATGAATTTACTGATAACGTGTGTGTTTTGCTTGCCACATTTTGTGTCAATATTCCTTAGATGAATTAAATAATGTAGATACGTTACTGATTCAACGCGCGTGACTGCGCGAAACTAAGCCAACGTGGCATACCTGAGATTTACTGCGTTTAGTCTCGCACAAACATTCGTTTGACAAACAAGCTGTCACCAGCTGCTATAAACGCATCGCAGTAAGCTCTTTTCTGAGATAAAATGCCTTCCTGTGCTTTTGACAAGTGTAAAAATCATTCGGGAACAAAAACAAATCTCAAGGAGTTTCTTTTCATGCGAAGTACACACAAATCAATTATTATTTCAATTATTACAATTATTCACAACCAAATGGTGTAAGTGAGATAGCGAATGCCGAAATACATAAGTGTGTGGATGACAACCTAGCGACAGTACACGAGTACGTCGCATGCTACTTCGCTCGTAAGTTCGTTAGGGAAGAGAGGGCTTGTAACGCGGAGAATGTAACGCGGGACGTTCATATAGCTATCTCATTTATACACACATATTCTGCTTGGTATGGCTATCGTTTTCATGCGTTATGAGATATCAGAGCTTGCCAAATTTATCGTTCAATTTGTGAGAATATGACGTGTCTTGTATTTTATGTCTATGCAATATTTTAAGGTTATAACGTATATGTATGTAACGTCATTGTTGACAGCAAATCAAATGAAAACGTATTCGCCAAAGCGAAAATAAAATATAAACGATTCAACGCGTGTAATGTTCGATTCGTTCCAGAGAAAAGCCGGAGATGGCCCGCCTGGGGGAACTGGACTTCAGCCTCGAAGACCCAGACAAGCAGAATATTGCCATAGCGGACATCATAGTCCACCCAGATTACAAAAAGCCGATTAAATATAATGACATAGCCCTGGTTAGGCTGGCAAAGGACGCAGTGTAAGTCATTTCTTTCTAAGCAATCTGTAAAGTTAAATTACACATATGTTTTTCATATGTTAGCATTACCAACCATTTCGGATTAGTGGTTTGTTTTTGACAACTGGAAAGGTTAGTCACGTTTTTGTGTGTTCTTCGATTTTTTTACTTTTTTTGAAAAAATGGATCAAAGAATAAAATCCAAGATTTGTTTTTCCACAACTCCAGGACGCTCATCGTCATTAACATCTTCTCGGCCTTCTGTAAGGCGCTTGTACCACTTATAAACACTTTTTTGAGACAAAGTAGACTCGACGAATGCCACAGTCAACATTTTAAGTGCGTTGGAGCACTTCCATTTAACGCAAAATTTGGCTATTCTTTGTATTATATTATACATATAAAAAGTGGTTAAACAAAGTGTAAATACATATTCTTTGATCCATTTTTTTTCAAAAGTAAAAAATCGAAGAACACACGAAAACGTGACTAACCTTTCCAGTTGTCAAAAATAAACCACTAATCCAAAATGGCTGATAATGCTAGCATATGATAAACGTATGTGTACCAACATAACAAAAACAAAAAAAAATGGTAATTGAATGTACACAGCCCGCGAAACTTCAAAATTCACCTTTTCTTTTGAACAGGCCATGTATATTTTTTTCTAATTGTCTAGGAAATAATATGCAATGTCGGTTTAAAAGAACTGCGGTTGGCGTGGTTGAAGGTTGAAGTTAAAAGTTTGTATTTATAATTTACAGTTTTAGCAAGGCCGTGCAGCCAGTGTGTTTGTGGAGTAGGGATAGAATTGCTCCACATAAGGAACTAACCGCCATCGGATGGGGCGCCCTCTACGAAGGTACAGTACACTAAAATATTTGATTAATTTCACCCGAAGAAAGATTGAATTTAGTTTACTTTGTGCACACGGACACTACAGGGTAGGATCAAGAAGTAGAAGGACTGAATTTAAAAAAAAAAATTGTATTGAACTAATCGATACAATTTTTTAGTAGTCCTCGAAATAGCACCCTTGTGCTTCGACACGCGTGTAACGCGATTTCCACTACGAGTACGCCTTCTGGAACTCGCTTTCCGGAATCTCCTTCAGAGATGACGTCTTCTACGGAGCTGTGTCGGTCTCCCTTGAGGTCCCGCTTGAGCCGTGGAAAGAGAAAGAAGTCCGGCGGTACCAGATCTGGACTGTAGGGGGGGTAAGGCAACGTGGCAACCCTGCGATTGGTCAGAAACTCCCTCGCCAGCAGCGCACTTTTTGTTCATCACTCACGACTCTTGGCACAAACTTGGCGCACGCCTTTCGCATGGCCAAATCCTCGGTAATAATTTTTTGGATGCTACCGTACGAAATCCCTAACTCATCAACAATCACACGAATGTTTGTGCGCCGGTCGGAGTTCAGGAGCGCCTTTACTTTGGCCACATTTTTATCAATCCTTGAAGTTGACGGGCGACCGGTGCGCTGGTCGTCTTCGACGAGCTCCCGCCCCTCCCGGAACGGCTTTTGCCACTCGAACACTGTTGAGCGGCTCGTGGCAGCATCCCCGTAGGCGTCCTTAATCATTCCGAGGGTCTCCGTCATGGTTCTCCCGAGTTTGACGCAGAATTTGATGGCGAAGCACTGCTCGAGATTTTTCTCCATCTTGGATCGCAACGACACTTCTAAACAGAGGTTCACGGAAATCAACGCGCTTACTCTTCGCTTCTCTCGGTCTCTTTGGAAGGTTCTCCACTACCACGCTTAGATGGTCCGACCCCCATCCACCGCTTGGTTCGCGCTACTGAAATTCAGTCCTACTACTTTTTGATCCTACCCTGTGTATTGTGCCAACCAGCTTAGCATATCTGCAGCTTGCCCATGTCATTAAGCACTCTTACAAATCTCCTATTGTATCCTAATTGCATCCCTTAGTGTATTTCTGTCTCATAAACTATATCCTAACATCGTTTTATAAAAATTTCCTTTTACCATGTATTATTCCATAGACCACATGTTTGGACTCTGATACTTTTAGTTTGACCATGCAGGTATAAAAGCAGAGAATTTCTGTAAAACACTCTCCACCCCTATTCCTATTCACATCGCACTCTCGTGCAGTAGTAAACCGTGTTCAGCTAAAGGTTTAATTATATTATTACACACACACTTCTATCTTTAATTAATTAAATTATAATAATAATTAACTAAGCTAATACAACGTGGCATACCTGGGATTTACTGCGGTTAGTCTCGCACAAACAAGCTGTCACCAGCTGCCACAAGCGCATCGCTGTGAGTTTTTTTCTGAGATAAAATGCCTTCCTGTGCTTTTGACAAGCGTAAAAATCATTCGGGAACAAAAAACAAATCTCATGGAGTTTCTTTTCATGCGAAGTACACACAAATCACTTATTATTTCAATTAATACAACTATTCAAATAAGTGAGATAGCGAATGCAGAAATACATAAGTGTGTGGAAGACAACCTAGCGACAGTACACGAGTACGTCGCATGCTACTTCACTCGTAAGTTCGTTAGGGAAGACGGGGCTTGTAACACGGAAAATGTAACGCGGGACGTTCATATAGCTATCTCATTCATACACACATATTCTGCTTGGTATGGCTATCCTTTTCATCCTTTATGAGATGTCAGAGCTTGCCAAATTTATCGTTTAATTTGTATGAATATGACGTGTCTTGTATTTTATGTCTATGACTTCTATGCCGAAAGAGATCACGATTATTTGTTCCAGGTGGCGAACTGTCAGAAAAGCTGCAGAAGGTTGTTTTGAAGTTGGTTGGCCGGAAGGAATGCCAAGAAAGCTACGGTCCGAAAAGTCTGCAAAACGGGATCATTTCTTCCCAGATTTGTGCCGGCGATGCCAAAATGGACACGTGCAGGGTGAGTTATTCGTCTCAATTCAAAAACAAAGTTTGGCTTTCAACTCGTTTGCTTGGTTTTTGTATTTGTTTAAATTCTTAACATGTTTAAATGATATCTAACGACTAGCATTCTAACTGATACTACCCGTGAAATATCAAGGGGTACAACTTGACTTGCCAAGATGACAATTGAGAAATTCCTTTTCTACAGAATCAAAAAACATTAGTCGCTAATATAGGATAAAAATAATAATGTTTTGAAACATATTCATGTTACGATTTGATAATTATCTTAACCTTCCCCTTAATGTGATAAATTATTCTTCGCGTTCCGGCGTTGTGTTATCATTACACAGGTAAAAAAATGCGATTTTAAATCAGAAAAATAAATATATTAATATATATATATATATATATATATATATATATATATATATATATATATATATATATATATATATATATATATCTGATCATAATAATAATAATAATATTTGGATAATTTGTATAGCGCCGTTTTTGTGAAAAATCACCTCAAGGGCGCTGTACAAATCTTAATTTCTACTTAATATTAATTCTTAGTTTATATAAATATACAGCAACATACTTACCTGGCAGGTCACTTCTGGCAGGATACAATCACCATATCATAGTAACTTAAAATTTAGCTGATTCTTACATATATTTTTTTACATTATTTATTTTTTTTTTATTTCTTTTAATTTTGATGTCAGAAGCGATGATACATGACATTTAAAAGCTAAAAACATGAAAAAACCATCGGGCTGACGCTCACAAAACGGGCGAGAGGACCACCTCCAAGGGTGCCCGAAAGCTGCTGCCAGTAGTTCGAGCTCGTAGGCGCTGTGTATCTAGAAGGAAAAAGCACAACTGCGAACGGAGATTCCATTTCTCGGGCTCTCATCATAGACATAAAATACAAGACACGTCATATTCATACAAATTGAACGATAAATATGGCATGCTCTGATATCTCATAAAGCATGAAAAGGATAGCCATACCACGCAGAATATGTGTGTATGAATGAGATAGCTATATGAACGTCCCGCGTTACATTCTCCGCGTTACAAGCCCCCTCTTCCCTAACGAACTTACGAGCGAAGTAGCATGCGACGTACTCGTGTACTGTCGCTAGGTTGTCTTCCACACACTTATGTATTTCTGCATTCGCTATCTCACTTATTTGAATAATTGTATTGATTAAATTAATAAGTGATTTGTGTGTACTTCGCATGAAAAGAAACTCCATGAGATTTGTTTTTTGTTTCCGAATGATTTTTACACTTGTCAAAAGCACAGGAAGGCATTTTATCTCAGAAAAGAGCTTACAGCGATGCGTTTGTGGCAGCTGGTGACAGCTTGTTCGTCAAACGAATGTTTGTGCGAGACTAAACGCAGTAAATCTCAGGTATGCCATGTTGGCTTAGTTTAGTGCAGTCACGCGCATTGTCTCAGTAACGTATGTACATTATTTAATTCATCTAAGGAGAGAGCTAAATCTTTTTACCCAACCTATACAAATTTGGAATAAATCACCTTCTCGGGTTTTCACGTCGTACACCATGAGAAAGAAAGAGACAGCAATTTTCCCAAATTATCAGACCGCTTTAAAGTATTGTTAGGATGTTCTTCGTGTCCCGCGTCTCCGTTGACTCCGCCCTGCATTTTATCTCAGAAAAGAGCTTACAGCGATGCGTTTGTGGCAGCTGGTGACAGCTTGTTCAAACGAATGTTTGTGCGAGACTAAACGCAGTAAATCTCATGTATGCCACGTTGGCTTAGTTTAGTACAGTCACACGCGGTGTCTCAGTAACGTATCTACATTATTCAATTCATCTAAGGTTCTCATATACCGAAGTCAATAAGAGTGAGATGCAAATAGCGCCGTATCTCCCGGCACACTCTTCGCGTATCTTCGCATCCCATAGCGGTTTTTTTCAGAATTAATATACCTACGTTACACACTAGCGCACGTTAATTTAATGCGTTGATGTATTATGGAGGAAAACCTAAAATTTGAAGTCGGTATTTATCTTGAAGCAACAATATACGGGGACAGAGCTAATTAATTTTACCCAACCTATACAAACTTGGGATAAATCACTTTCTCCGGGCTTTTACGTCGTAAACCATGAGAAAGAAAGAGACAACAAAATCTCCCAAATTATCACCCCGCTTTAAAGTATTGTTAGAAAGTTCTCCGTGTCCCGCGTTTCCGTTGATTCCGCCCACACATTTTGATGCGCGAAATAAATGGACATAACTCAACGGTTCATTAGGTTACATGCTATATTTTTGTTTATAACAATACTGTGAAAAAGTAGTTATACGAATAAACAAAAACATTATGTCGACATGAACTATGAATAGACGTATTACTACCCTAGCCATAGTCCTAGCCACACCCAGGTCTAGCCGAGTCCGGAATACCTCATAAACACTGACTACAGCAGCGCTCTCTCTTGTATATTATTGCCCTGAGGTATTTATGATGGTAATAATAATAATAATACTTGGATTATTTGCCGTTTTTGTGAAAAAAATCACCTCAAGGGCGCTGTACAGATCTTGTTTTCTATTATTACATATTGATTCCTAGTTTAAAGAGAAAATATACAGGAACATACTTACCTGGCAGGTCCTATCAGATAGACACACTTATTAACTTAAAATTATAATAATGTTCTGTTTTTTTTCCTATTTAGGGTATATTAAAATTTGTATATCTAAAGGTGATTCGTCGAGAAACATATTCTGTTGAGATTCTTTTATTGAATTTAAGGATATGAGAGTCTGAAAATGTAAGTTTTCATTTTAGACCGAATTTCTGTTGCGCTCGTTTATTATTCTCGAGATATTAATAATTAAGATATTAATAATCAAATCATTCGGTCTTATATCACATTGCTACGCCGACGACCAGCAAGTTTACTTTTACTGCTCACCGACAGAAATAGACAGTCTGAAAATCCGCATGACTGAGTGCCTAGAAGCGATCACTCTCTGGATGACCTCAAATAGACTGAAATTGAACCCTTCAAAGACAGAGTTTCTCTGGACCGCCACAAGCAGACGTCAGCATAACATCAATAACTCCCCAATAGCTGTCTCAGGAAGTGACATTATTCCAAAGACATCCATCAAACTTCTGGGCGTCAATTTGGATGCTGATTTCTCCCTTAAATCCCAAATTAACAAGACTGTGAGCACAGGGTTCTTTCAACTAAGACAAATAAAATCAGTGCGAAGAAACCTGCCAACAGAGGCAACCAAATTACTTGTTAACTCGTACGTCGTTTCGCGTTTAGATTACTGCAACGGAATATACGCTAGTCTTCCTAAATATCAAATTAACAAACTACAACTAGTCTTCAACGCCGCGGCAAGACTTATCACCGGCGTATCAAAATATTCCCATATCTCAGAGCACCTCAAAAATCTTCACTGGCTTAAATGTCCCGAAAGAATCCAGTTTAAGCTTTGCTGGATGGTTTTCAAATCAATTAACGGAATGGCTCCGGCTTATTTATCGGAATTGTGTATTCCTGAAGATTCCAATTCGCGACAGTCAACTCTTAGATCAGCAATGTCATCGGCTATCGGAAGGTTGAAGAACCAAAGCGCACACCAGACACTAAGTTTGGAGAGCGCGCCTTCGGAGTGTCAGGTCCTAAAACCTGGAATGGACTACCACATGATCTGAGAGTAATAAAAGACTCGGCAGAGTTCAGAGCCAAACTCAAAACTCATTTTTTCAGAAAATCATATCCATAATCAAGATGTAAAATCAAGATGTAACAAGCCCAATAGAACCAAGAAAACTTTTCAGACTCTCATTCCTTAAATTCATTAGAAGATTATCACCATTATCTGTTCTTCACTACGAAAAGTTAAAATACCTCCGATATACTTTATCTTAAATTTGCCTTCATGCCCTAAAAATGAAAAAAAAAATAAAAAATAAAATAAAAAATAAATAAATAAATAAATAAACAAAATAAAATAAAATAAAAAATAAAAATAAAAATTTAAGTAATTCTAAATTTTAGGTTATTATGATATGGTGATTGTGTCCTGCCAGAAGTGACCTGCCAGGTAAGTATGTTGCTGTATATTTATATAAACTAAGAATTAATATTAAGTAGAAATTAAGATTTGTACAGCGCCCTTGAGGTGATTTTTCACAAAAACGGCGCTATACAAATTATCCAAATATTATTATTATTATTATTAGTTATCAAAAGCCATGTGTAGTCGTTACACATCATAGTTAAAGGAACAAAAAAAAATCTGATTTTGAAAATGTTACTCGCACGGTACACACAAGAAAATTGTATTTCTTCATTTTGGTTTGGTTTCAGGGAGACAGTGGGGGAGCTTTAGGCTTTGATTTCCTTCTTCGCTTCTGCTACAGAGATCGCCCGGTTCATCAGATGGGGATAACTTCCTTCGGCCTGCTGTGCGGCAAGGGGATTCCGGGGGTGTACACCCGCGTCGCCGAGTACATCGACTGGATAGAGGGGCTGGTCTGGCCAGCGGGGGCCTAGATCTCGCCTGCACCCGGCGGGCCATCTGCTGAACGAATAGTCTTGTTTCCTCAAATGCTGAAAAATTATACTTACTGTATGGATTTGTTTTTTTTTCCTAATGTTTCTATTTAGTGGAATTTAAATTGGTGTAATGAATAATCTCATACTTTTATTTCAAACTTACTCATTTATGAATGTAATAAAAACTCAATGTACCGTCATGCCTAAGAACCAATGGGGTCGGGTGTGCTCTATCCACTACCACAACAGGGTGAGCTTAATACTCGTCTGTGGATTCTGACGAGGTGGCTAAGATAAAAAGTCGGTGGCATTTGGGTGAAGAGCTATATGTCACAACTCTTAAACTGTTAATTTCTTATTAACTTTATACTCGTATCTTCGAATAAAACTTTGCGTAGTTAGTATGGATTTGTTTTAAATAGAATACCGCATAAGAGTCCCAACTGTTCCCAATCGTCTAAAGCCAGAGGGACCATGGCATCCCCGATTGGCGTATGTTGTGAGGCTGAAAGTTGTGGGGAGGGGAAGGAGATGGGGAAGAGGGAGGTTAGGAAGTACCTGGCTATTAAGTATTTCACCAGGGCGATACTCAGGGTATCTACCACTCTGGAAAGTGCCGCGAATGTACTATATAATATTTTCTATAAATCAAATGCGTTACGACCTTGCAGTATATAAGGAGAGGTTCCTTTGCGAAATAGTGAATTCAGTATTGTTGACTTTATACTGACTCGATAGAAAGAGACAAAGATATATTAAAGGATGTTGGATCGCCTATTAGTAACCTCCCACATGGAATTCGGACATTTTTAATAAACATTTTGAACACATTCAAACAAAAAATATCAATACACCATCAACATGATTTTATAAAGTCAAAATATCACACAAATACTAATCACAGAAGGTTTACCTAAATAATGATGGAAGCTTTTTATTCATTTTATGTCTTTATATCATTAATAATGTGAGAATTCTAATTCAAGTTCGGTCAAAAATATTTAAAATTGTTGAAATTCCTCTGAAAAGTGAAGTTTCATAATCTTTGTTTGGTCTTATTTGAACATTCACGCATAGCACAAATCACCATCATGTTCGATTTATTTGTATAACCACTGCAAAGTATTTTAATCAACACAAATATAGGAAATAACCTCAAAATCCGTTGACGTAATTCCTTCCGGAATAAAACTTTTATTATTATTATTATTATTATTATTATGCGACTCGTGACGTGAAAAACGTTGTGGGCGGAGTCGCCGGAGACGTGGGAGACAGAGAAGATTTTTCATACTTAGAAGTGCTGCAATATTATGTGAATACTTTTCTTGTCTCTTTCCCTCTCGTGGTATACGACGTAACCCGGAGAAAGTGATTTATCGCAAATTCGTATAGGTTGGGTAAAAATATTTAACTCTCTCTCCAAATTTGACGGCCTCTATGGTTGAATAGTGAGACGCTCGACTACGAAACCAAAGGTCACGGGTTCGAACCCGGCGTGCGCCAATAATTTTTATTTAATCAATATGTGTCATTACACATTTAATTAATATAAAAAAATATAAAAAGTATATTTGCGGCACGTTCCAGAGTGGTAGATACTTTAAGTATCGCCCTGGTGAAAGACCACCATTCAGAATCGAAACGTTGCTTGAAATGGCTTTAGCCGTGTTTGGTGATTAGATCTGAATAGCCAGGTACTTTACAACCTTCCTCTCATCACTACCTTCAGCCTCACAACATACCGTATTTGGGGATGCCATAGTCTCACTGGCTTTAGACGTTTGGGAGCAGTTGAGACTCTTGTGCGGTATTCATATAAAAAATAATTAAGAATCCATTTATTTTAAGATACGAGTATAAAGTTAACTTTCTTACTAAAGTTAACTTACTCCAAGTTCTCAAAATCAGTTAATTTATCAAAATTTCGAATCGAATATTTCGATTATCAAATCCACATCACTAGTTGAGAGACATCTCTATTCATAGTCACGCATCTGTCAAACGTCTACCGCACTGTGGACGCCGTTTCAAGTTTTGACATTTCTAAATTGAAAATATTTGTCCAGGCCGTGTTATAAATCGTAAATTTACACGTTGACATCTAATCATTAATATAATTTTGTTTTTTTTGACATTTAGGGTCGCCATATTCCACGGCAAAAAAAAAATTTTTTTTTTAATACGTCTGTTTAATAGCATTGAAAAGTGCAGCCAAGTTGTAGAATCAGTTATCAAAACTTACCGCTGTGAAGAAGCTAACAGGGAAATTGCACGCTCCGAGATGGAACTCTGTAAATGTTGTCTACGTACAGACAGAAAAACCTTTCCGCTGGATTCCAAGTTTGAGTGTACTCTTGAACTCGTAGCTGGAACAAAAGTAATTTGATATTAGTTGTAACTTTGAGACATGTCACTCTTTGAAGGTTTCTACTTACCGTGGAACGACAATACAAACATACAGACACTTTATTCTCTTAGAATATTCACACAAAATGTGGCACACCACAAACACACGTGCGTTCCCAGTGAACTCAAACATTGGTCATGTGTGACAAAGGTAGACATTGAAAGAACATGTGTGTATGGACGAAATAGATTTAGGACCCGACGGTACTACCGGGGATACATCGACGAGTAGGGACTACCTATTGTTACTGAGACAACGCGCGTGATTGCACTAAACCAAGCCAACGCGGCATACCTGAGATTTACTGCGTTCAGCCTCACACAGACATTCGTTCGACAGACAAGCTGTCACGGGAAAACGGGAGCTCTTCAACCAAAATAATGTGAGATAGCGAATGCAGATATGCATAGGTGTGTCAAAGACAACCGTTTCCGTACGTCGCACTCTACTTGGCTAGTCGCTCAGTAAGCTCATCAGGAAAGATAGATTATAACAGTAACGCGGGACGTTCATATATCTATCTCATCCGCACACGCACAATCTGCTTAGTATTGCTATCATTTTCATTAGCGTTATGAGCCTTGAAACTTAAATAAAGACCGTGCTATATTTATCGTTCGATTTGTATGAATATGACGTGTCTTGTATTTTATGTCTATGTGTACATACGAGTGACAGAAAGTTATCAAATAGAGAAAAAAAAACACCAAACCCCACCTACCTACAATTTATTTTTAGCAGATTTTATTCTATGTTTAAAATGGGTGGATTAAAGTTAATAATATTTTTACTGCCCTTGATTTTTCACAGATCACAAGTTTTAAATAATTTTGGCGTATTTTTGGTTGTTTATACTATTAATTTGTTTTTTTTTACAGAAAAGCTTGGACAGTGCCAACCCGCTGAAGGCTTTTGTATGTTCTTGGTGTACATCGTTTCTCAAAAAAGCAAATTTATTTCGTGAAATGTGTTTAAAATCTAATTCTTACCTCAAGAAGAAGTCAGCAGAACTGGACGAAGAAATAAAGGTGATTTATTGTTGTTGCTATTTCTGTATGAATACTGCACCAGAGTTCTGACTGTCTGGAACCAGTAACACTATAGTATCCCCAATTGGACGTAGTTATGCAGAAAGCATCCAACCCTAAAAGGATGAAACCGAGAAAAAGGCGTTTGAAAATATGACGATTCAAAAGCATTGATATGCGTAATCGCCATTGGAAAAATGAATGTAATTGTTTTTTTTTTCTTTCTGAGAATTATTATAAGTAGGTAATTTCTTAATCAATATTTCTATGAATAATTAAAAAAAATGTATTTCCTATGTCATCCTACATTTTAATGTTTTAAAACTTCAATTTAAGTTAAATATCTGCAAGGTGCATTAGTAAAAAAAATATTACCAAAAATCTTCTGCATTTAGAGCTTGATTTTTTTTACAATAACTCCACACCGGAGGCCTTGAGGAAAATAATTTCCCTCAGGGCCTATGTCATCTTCGGGGATGCTGGGTGGAGGGTTTTTTTGAGGAAAGGAAGGAGTGAACTTAGGTCTTAAAGAGGCCCATGTTGAAGGAGGGAGGAAACACAGAGGCCGGCAAATCGTTCCATAGCCGAGCTGTTGAACATAAGAACGAGTCGTAAAAGCGACCCGTTCTCATGTATTGAATGTCAACCGTGTACAAATATTTTTTTTTTATAGCAGATAGAATTTTCGAATTTATCTATAGGAAAACATGTTAAATTCAGCAATGCTTAGATTCCGAATGGTGGTCTTTCACCAGGGCGATACTGAGATTATCCACCACTCTGGAACGTGCTGTAAATGCGTTATATGTTATTTTACATTCATCAATTTAATTTCAGGTCGATTTCTTTTCTCAACACGAAGACCTCAAAAAGATTTCGAATTTCACGGATCTCTCGTTTTCAAACACCCTCTGCACGGACTTCCAGTCGGCCGAGGCGGAATATCACACGAGCCGGGTAAACATCACGGCCTACGTCCGCGATGGAAACACGCCCAAAAACTTGATGGAAGACATGGTGATCCTAAACAATTCGAAAGAAGAGTTTTGCGATCAAGACGGCGAAGATGACGACGAAGACAGACAGCATCTAAATCACGACACTCTGAATTTTCACCCTGCCGCAACGGCTGTCAAAGTAGAGGTCGAAGAACCCGCCGCTGTAGAAGCCGTTGGGAATGTTGAAAATCCTCGTGGAAAGCGCCATTCAAATAGAAAACGAAGCCCCCAAGAATTGAATAACACAAAAACGAACAAAATCGCTTGCTCAAAGTGCGGCTATTTGTGTTCGCGCAAGCCTCATGCGAAGAGCACCGAGTTCGCCCAAAAGCCGTTTTCATGTCCTGAATGTACATTTATATGTGTTGCGAAGAAAAAATTAATCCGACACGCGTCGCTTCACACCAAACACAAATCGTTCTCGTGCTCTCTTTGCGGCTTTAAATGCGAGCGAATTCAAGAAGATGGGTCCTTAACTCCGCCTAGAATCGAAGGAAAACTCTTCTCTTGTACGAAATGCAGCTATTCGTGCTCCAGTAAGTCTTACCTTAATATTCACGATCGCACGCATACTGGCGAGAAGCCGTTTTACTGTGACCAGTGTAGCTACGTTTGCGCAAATAAAAAATACTTGAAAAATCACATGATGACGCACACAAAAGAAAAACCTTTTTCGTGTACAGAGTGTACATATAAATGCGCTAGAAAACACAGCTATCTAAATCACCTCATGACGCACACCGGAGAAAAACCCTTTTCATGTACAGAATGTAAATACTCTTCCATACGAAAAACCCATTTGCAAACTCACATGCTCAAACACACCGGAGAAAAACCTTTCTCGTGTTCCAAGTGTAGCTTTTCATGCACGCGCAATAACGACTTGAAGATTCACCAACTAACACACACAGGAATCAAAGCATTTACATGTTCCCTCTGCAATTATTCCAGCAAAGTGAAAAGATCGTTGAACATTCACATGTTTACTCACACGGGTGAGCGGCAATTTGTTTGCTCCATTTGCAGCTATTCCTGTACGACAAAGGTGTGTTTGAAAAGCCACATGATGACGCATTCCGGAGAAAAACCGCTTTTGTGTGCGCAGTGTGGCTTCACCTGCGCTCATGTTACCACCTTGAATTCGCACATGCTAACTCACTCCAGTGACAAACCTCTTTCGTGCTCCATATGCAGCTACACTTGTTCGCAGAAACAACACTTAAAGAGACATATTTTGATACACGACAGAGTCAAACCACTCGCATGTTCTCAGTGTGACTATTCTTGTATACGCAAGCATAGTCTTACATCTCACATGCGAACCCACATTAAATGAGCTAGTTGTTTTATTCTCATTCATATCGTAAGAGCACTGAACAGGTAAATTCAAAGCGGGTTAGGTTTATACGCCTTTTGTACAATTATCAAGTCTATTCCAATGGCGTTACAAATATATAGACACGTTATAGCCTTAAAATATCAACACAAAATATGGCAAGTAACAAACACACTAACGTTACCAGTAAATTCATTGTTCAAATATCGGTCATATATCATCATGAATGACAAAGATAGACATTCACAGAATATGTGTGTATGAACGAAACAGATGTAGGATCGCACTACGTTCCGTACTTGCTAGTAACGTTGAATGCTCTGGTAAGAATGACATAGCACTTCGCTCACTCAAAGACGTCATTATGTTGGTCAACAGTGGAGATAGTTGTGCTGTCTAAAATAATAACTAATTTGCGCGTACTTGGAAATTAAATGTTGTTCCTTGGCTTTTAGTAGTCTTTGCAGTGTAATTATATAATACTTTCTCATCACACACGAGTACATTTTGGCACTTATTTTTGTAATTTGATTAGACATAGTAAACGACCTCACGCGACCCGTGTGAGTTTAGTACTGAATCGGCTTAAACACCGAGCACACCAACTAGCGCGGTTTTTGCTTCCCACGTTGAGAGCGCTATAACGTGTCTATATATTTGTGACATCATTAGTCTATTCCGATTAAATTTGTTGTTTTTATATTTACTTTATTCATATGACAGATATTCCTAGAAGTGTAATGCATACCACACCAATTTACATAACAATACTTTGGACTCCCGGGCCACTGACAGGTCGATCAAATTGATTGTTCAAGAAATAATTTGAAAATGGTTGAACGATTTCAAGGACACGCCACAACCTTAGATGAATTAAATAATGTAGATACATTACTGAGACAACGCGCGTGACTGTGCGAAACTAAGCCAACGCGGCATACCTGAGATTCACTGCCTTTAGTCTCGCACAAACATTCGTCTGACAAACAAGCTGTCGCCAGCTGCCACAAACGCATCGCTGTAAACTTTTTTCTGAGATAAAATGCCTTCCTGTGCTTTTGACAAGTGTAAAAATCATTTGGGAACAAAAAACAAATCTCATGGAGTTTCTTTTCATGCGAAGTACACACAAATTATTACTTCAATCAATACAATTATTCACATACAAATGCTATAAGTGAGATAGCGAATGCAGAAATACATAAGTGTGTGGAAGACAACCTAGCGACAGTACACGAGTACGTCGCATGCTACTTCACTCGTAAGTTTGTTAGGGAAGAGAGGGCTTGTAACGCGGAGAATGTAACGCGGGACGTTCATATAGCTATCTCATTCATACACACATATTTTGCTTGGTATGGCTATCCTTTTCATGCGTTATGAGATGTCAGAGCTTGCCGAATTTATCGTTCAATTTGTATGAATATGACGTGTCTTGTATTTTATGTCTATGGCCACAACACTCTTCCATCGGCTATATCAGTTGTTTGGGGAGTGGCTGTGCTTACATAAGAAAGAACATTAGTTATTCAGCCATTCAATCTGATCCGACTTTACGTCGTACAGCATTGACCTGCCTGCGAGGAGCTGGTAGACTGAATACTCTTCAACATCTCAGTCTACTCCCCGTTTGTGTATCATGTACGCATAGTTTGTTATAAGCGCTACAAAATAATAGTCGGATGGAAACTTGGAGTAAGAATATATATAGAGAGAGAGCTAAATATTTTTACCCAACCTATACAAATATACGATAAATCACTTTCTCCGGGTTTTAAAGTCGTAAACCGTGAGAGAGAAAAAGACAATGCAAGTTGTCATTTAATATCGCATCACTTTTTGGTATGTAAGCTTGTTTTCCGCCTCCGGGGACTCCACCCACTACGTTTTGTTATGCGACATAACTCAACGTTTTTTGAGGTTATGTCCTATATTTGTGTTGATAACAGGCTGTGAAAGAGTGGTTGTACAAATAAACGCCAAATTATGTCGACATGTGCTACGAGTGAATGTAAAAATGTGTGTACATGAAACCCCTAGCCATGCCCGAGTCATGAAAAAATCAACAATCCTGACTACACTGCTTCGCAAAGCTATCCCTTCTGGTATACTATTGCTCTGGGGATGGAAACATTTAGATTTTAGATGGATTAGCGTTTTACGGCGGGTGCAACCAAAATAAATGTACTCATTTATATCTTAATAAGAAGATTCTCAACTATTTCATTTCACCTACGCATGTGCAGTTAAATATTTTAATCATTTTCTAATAAAAGAAGACGCTTCGTTACGAGTGCAGTTCCGCTGTGTAGTTTCAGAATGCAGCATGTATGGTGAAGATAGCCAACCTCCGACCAAAAAGGCCACCGTCTTCTGGAAAACCCTAGTATTTTAGCCCTTTCTTTGAGAATTATCAATCAATTTAGTTATTCTAGGCAATGACGTTATATATATATATAGCCTTAGAATATTAACACAAAATGTGGCAAGCAAAACACACACGTTACCAGTAAATTAATCATTCAAATATCGGTCATGTATGACAAAGATAGACATTCATAGAATATATGTGTATGAACGAAACAGATCCGAAGTTCGGACCGCGTTCCATACTTGCTTGAAACGACCTCAAACGACGCGTGACCGTTTGGTACTAAATCGGCTTAAACACCGATCACACCAACTAACGTGATTATTGCTTGCCAATTTACGCGCGCTACAACGTGTCTATATATATATGTAACGTCATTAATTCTAGGCCTTTCGGGCGGCTCTTGTGATTAAGTCCTTCGCTTCCCAGTGCATGTCAAATAGGTAAATATGATGCTATCTCATGAAATTATACATAAACTTTACTTTTTAATGTATTTTACTTAATGTCACGTTACTATTTATATTTTAATAAATTATGAATGACACTTTTTACTGCTTTACCGCTTTTTATTCGTCCTCTAACATTTATCTTCTCACCATTGTAGTGATATTCAAACGTAAGGCGCAATATATAGACACGTTGTAGCGCTCTCAAAGTTACAAACAAAAACCACGCTAGTCGGTGTGCTCGGTGTTTAAGGCGCTTTAGTACTAAACTGTCACGCTCCGCTTAAGGTCGTTTACTATATCTAAACAAATTACAAAAATAAGTGCCGAAATGCCCACAAACAAGCTGTCACCAGCTGCCAGAAACGCATCGCTGTAAGCTCTTTTCTGAGATAAAATGCCTTCCTGTCCTTCTGACAAGGGTAAAAATCATTCGGGACCAAAAAACAAATCTCATGGAGTTTCTTTTCATGCGAAGTACGCACAAATAACTAATTATTTCAATTAATACAATTATTCATATACCAAATGGTATAAGTGAGATGGCGGATGCAGAAATACATAAGTGTGTGGAAGACAACCTAGCGACAGTACAGAGTACGTCGCATGCTACTTCGCTCGTAAGTTCGTTAGGGAAGAGAGGGCTTGTAACGTGGAGAATGTAACGCGGGACGTTCAAATAGCTATCTCATTCATACACACATATTCTGCTTGGTATGGCTATCCTTTTCATGCGTTATGAGTTTTCAAACAGATATAACAGCGTGTCAAATTTACTGTTCAATTTGTATGAATATGACGTGTCTTGAATTTTATGTCTACGGTGAATATCAGTGTTTTTTATTTACTTTTTATTTGTGAGCATTATTATAAATAGATTATTTTTAATCTATAAATATGTTTATTAAAAATAAAGTATATCTATAGCGCATATAGATCTCGTTTTTATCATAAAAGAAAACATGCAAAACTCGATTTCGGCAAATTGTGGGTTGGACGTTTTCTGCATAACTACGTCTAGTCGGGTACGTTGTGCGGTTGAAGGTAGTGGTGAGAGGAAGGATATGAGGAAGAGCAAGGCTAGGATGTACCTGGCTATTCAGATCTGGTCACCAAACACGGCTAAGCCATTACAAGCAACGTTTCGATTCTGAATGGTGGTCTTTCACCAGGGCGATACTAGGAGTATTTAAAACTCGGATAGCCAAAATTACTTACTACGAGCAACACAACAATGTGGAAGTATTAAGATGAAACAAATGAAGATCTTAAACGATGTTGGAGGCAAATATCACAACATTTTATTTAGGAAAAAAAACTTTTATGGCATAATACGGTGTATATACATATAGATCAACATTTTAAATGGAAAACACATTTTAGTGAACTTGTTAAACGAATAAGGAAATGCATTTATATTTTCATAAGACTTAGAAATATTCTTAGACTAGAAAACCTTAAAAGAGTGTTTTATGCAATTGTTCAATCTATATTACAATTTTGTATAACTGGCTGGGGAGGGACATATGGAAACATTTTAAACCCACTTAAAATAATTCAAAGATTGGTAATTAAGGTAATCTTTAAAAAAACCCATCAACATTTTCTACTGAAGCCCTTTTTACGTTATTCAATGTTTCTAGCATAGATAACACACATAAAAAATATTCAATTATTCAAATTTATAAAGAAAAACAGCTAAACAATTTACAACTTAATATGTCTGCTAGATATCAGAATAACATTAAAATCCCAAAATTTAACACTCAGCATTCTCAAAATACCTACCTCTACCTAGGAATAACTTACATTAAAACTTCCTGTAAAACTAAAAACAATAGATAATATTCATGAATTTCAGCTTAAATTGAAAAATTACATCAAACAACTCTAGCAGTCTATGATTGTTATTGTTATTATATATTTCTTTCTTCTTGTTCCACAAAACGTGTGTCATCATTATGTACTAATATTTATTACTAAAACTAATTTTACACCAATACTTTTATTTTTACTTCTATTTTTCTCTGCTGTATTAACTAAACACTAATTTATTATTTTAGCCTAAATTCCCTCACCAAACACAAGAACCTTGTTCTTTATGGTGAGGAACAGCTTATATGTTTATTTTGTAATACACTGTGCAAAAATTGTAACAATTACCTTAAATATTATTGTAAAAAAAAAAACTTACATTAAAAAAAAATAATAATAATTAATGTAAGTGAAGCAAGGATCGTGCTCCCAGACAGATTTGCATGGTGGTCCATCTTCTCTGCCTACCCCTGCAAAACGGTATGCTGACAGTAGAGGTACAGTGCTTGCTTATTGATTTTATTTGCACGCATGCGCTTCTGATTCTCCTCCCTTTATCTATGGAATCGATATATTCAAATTCCATAGATATTATCTTCTACGAAAGCGTTATGAAGCTGTCATTTGGTTTCTTTGTCTGAACACTCGACTAATATTAACAACAAATCGTTTGTAAGTTGGTGCTAATTACTTTTATAAACTGGTCGAATAAAACACTACTTATATTTAAATTCATATAGGACAGCTGTAATTTACAATCTTGGTAAATATCATGCAAAACATCGGCGAATCTAGCTTTCAGCCGTTTAAATCTAACATTCACATGTTGTTGGAATAATGCCATATTGTTTTCTCTGTAATAACCTTAGATGAATTAAATAATGTAGATACGTTACTGATACAACGCGCGTGACTGCCCGAAACTAAGCCAACGTGGCATACCTGAGATTTACTGCGTTTAGTCTCGCACAAACATTCGTTTGACAAACAAGCTGTCACCAGCTGCCACAAACGCATCGCTGTAAGCTCTTTTCTAAGATAAAATGCCTTCCTGTGCTTTTGACAAGGGTAAAAATCATTCGGGAACAAAACACAAATCTCATGGAGTTTCTTTTCATGCGAAGTACACACAAATCACTTATTATTTCAATTAATACAATTATTCAATTAAGTGAGATAGCGAATGCAGAAATACATAAGTGTGTGGAAGACAACCTAGCGACAGTACACGAGTACGTCGCATGCTACTTCGCTCGTAAGTTCGTTAGGGAAGAGAAGGCTTGTAACGCGGAGAATGTAACGCGGAACGTTCATATAGCTATCTCATTCATACACACATATTCTGCTTGGTATGGCTATCCTTCTCATGCATTATGAGATCTTAGAGATTGCCATATTTATCGTTCAATTTGTATGAATATGACGTGTCTTGTATTTTATGTCTATGGTAATAACGTCATTATATTCACTATTGGCAGTACGTTAAGCGTATGCGCATTAAATTGCTGAATGGACAGAAGTATGTATTGAATATTATTTAGACAATTAATAGTATTGCCAACACCACACAGTATAATTGAGCGTATGCCCAATGACGTTATAAATATATAAACACGTTATAGCCTTAGAATATTAACACAAAATGTGGCAAGCAAAACACACACGTTACCAGTAAATTCATCATTCAAATATCGGTCATGTACGACAAAGATAGTTTTGTTTTGGTTTTTTTTTTTTTTAAAGTAAGACAAACATTCCCGGGTTACGAATAACCTGACAATATTTGAAAAACTCCTACTGCCATCATAAAAAGCGGAAGATGTTGCTTGTGCAATGATGGAGGACTTAGCCAGCAGAGGAATTGAACGCACGACGCCCGGGTGGGAATCGGACGCGTTCTCCACTCAACTACCGACCGGTCGATAGACATTCATAGAATATATGTGAATGAACGAAACGGATCCGAAGTTCGGACCGCGCTCCATATTTGCTGGAAACGACCTCAAGCGACGCGTGACCGTTTAGTACTAAATCGGCTTAAACACCGATCACACCAACTAGCGTGATTATTGCTTGCCACTTTGAGAGCGCTACAACGTGCCATTTTAAATTAGTGGTTTGTTTTTGACAGCTGGAAAGGTTAGTCACGTTTTTGTGTGTTCTTCGATTTTTTACTTTTGAAAAAAGTGGATCAAAGAATAAAATCCATGTTTTTTTTTTTTTACACAACTCCAGGACGCTCATCGTCATTAACATCTTCTCGGCCTTCTGTAAAGCGCTTGTACCACTTATAAACACACTTTTGAGAGAAAGTAGACTCGCCGAATGCCACAGTCAACATTTAAGTGCGTTGGAGCACTTTATTCCATTTTTAACGCAAAATTTAATACATATTCCTTGATCCATTTTTTTCAAAAGTAAAAAAATCGAAGAACACACAAAAACGTGACTAACCTTTCCCGTTGTCACAAACAAACCAGTAATTCAAAATGGCTGATAATGCTAACATATGATAAACACATGTATACCAACATAACAACAACAAAAAAACGATAATCGAATGTACACAGCCCGCGAAAATTCACCTTTTCTTTCGAACAATCCTCGTATATGTCGGAACCGCTGATTGATCGCCACGAGGATCCTCTATTATGGTGGCGCCAAAGAAAATTGATTTATCCATGACTTTATGAAACAATAAAAAATAGATTGCCTAACAGCAACCTCGGTGGCCTGCCAAAGGATATTTTGAAAAGCTGGCCAAACGCTCACCTTCTACCAACCAACATAACAAAAAAAAATCGATGGTCAAATGTACACACCCCGCGAAAGCAAACTTTTGAACAGGCCTCGTATGTAATGGTTGTTGCCCGTGCTGTCGGACCTAGGGTAGAAAAAACGGAAAAAGCCACAGTAAACTAAGCACTTGGACTGAGTGATCAAAACTCTAGTGAAGCAAATTGACGTTATTGTGTGATAATTTAAAAATGTGATTTCAGTTTTGCTCTGAACTCAGTTGAGCTGCCAATCTTTTGCAAATGTGAAGGAAGGTTATTCCAAGCTGTGGGGCCTGATTTAATTACCGAGGTCCTTTTAGGAAGATGCTTTGTTTGTTCGAGGCTTGGACCTATGTTTAAATGTAGTTTTTAATTTGCAGAGTCATGGATATCACGGGAGAAGATGTGGCACCGGTAAAATGTGAAGCTTTGGCATTTCGTGAGAATTTTGAAAAGGACGATGTCGAACAACTGAAAGACTCCATTGTCTTCACTGAAGTGGAAGTATCATTTTCGAGTGTGAACAAGGACCCCTTGAAAGAAGTTGACAAGGTTAAACATGATCCAGGTACAAACAGTAGTAAAATTATCGCTACTTTATCTTAGAAGAATTAAATAATGTAGATACGTTACTGAGACACCTCGCGTGACTGTACGAAACTAAGCCAACGTGGTTTTCCTAAGATTTACTGCGTTTAGTCTCGCACAAACATTCGTTTGACGAACAAGCTGTCACCAGCTGCCACAAACGCATCGCTGTAAGCTCTTTTCTGGGATAAAATGCCTTCCTGTGCTTTTGACAAGTGTAAAAATCATTCGGGAACAAAAAACAAATCTCATGGAGTTTCTTTTCATGCGAAGTACACACAAATCACTTATTATTTCAATTAATACAATTATTCAAATAAGTGAGATAGCGAATGCAGAAATACACAAGTGTGTGGAAGACAACCTAGCGACAGTACACGAGTACGTCGCATGCTACTTCGCTCGTAAGTTCGATAGGGAAGAGAAGGCTTGTAACGCGGAGAATGTAACGCGGGACGTTCATATAGCTATCTCATTCAAACACACATATTCTGCTTGGTATGGCTATCCTTTTCATGCTTTCAGAGCATGCCATATTTATCGTTCAATTTGTATGAATATGACGTGTCTTGTATTTTATGTCTATGTTCTTTATAGGCATTGTGCTTAACAAACTACTATTCAGAATTGAAACATTGCTTGAAATGATTTTACCTTGGAGTATGAATATATATGAAGAGAGAGAACTAAATATTTTTACTTAACCCATACAAATTTGCGCTAAATCACTTTCTCCGGGTTTTACATCGTATCCCATGCGAGAGAAAGAAACAAAAAAAGTCTTCAGATAATATTGCAGCACTTCTAAGTATGCAAGGATGTTCTCTGTCCGCGCTAACTTCACATCATCGAGTATTTGATATTTGTTATATTTGTGTTGGTTAAAAAATTGCAGTGGTTACACAAATAAATCAAACATGGCGGTGATATGTGCTATGCGTGAATGTTCAAATAATGCCGAACAAAGATTATGAAACATCAGTTTTCAGAGGTGTTTTCAACAGTTTTAAATATTTTTGACTGAACTTTAGAATTTTTACATTTTAAATGATAAAAATACTTGAAATCAACAAAAAGCTTCCATTATTATAAACGCAAACTTACTGTTTTAGTGTTTGTGTGATATTTTAACTTTATAAATCATTTGAATGGTGTATTGATATTGTTTTGTTGAATGTGTTCAAATATGTTTACTAAAAATGTCCGAATTCCATGTGGGTGGTACCTAATAGGCTATCCAACATTCTTTCATATATATTTATCTCTTTCTATCGAGTCAGTATATAGTCGACCGTCCTGACTACATTGTTTCGCAAAGGTACCTTTCTATGTTCTCCAAGCATATTCACAAAGAGTGGAA
This sequence comes from Drusus annulatus, assembly GCA_022651775.1. Lineage (NCBI taxonomy): Eukaryota > Metazoa > Arthropoda > Insecta > Trichoptera > Limnephilidae > Drusus > Drusus annulatus. The sequence goes on from JAGWCC010000612.1 coordinate 146,462, forward strand.
AATTAATTAATCAATCTTTTTTAAATCGGGTCATTTGTGTTTTATGCCATGGGAGCATTCGTAAGTTATTTCGTGGTGAAAAGATATTGAATCAGGGTATTTTTTGACATTTCATTTCAAATATTATATTCCACTTAACCTTGTCTCTGCGCCGTCTCAAAAAAATATTTAAAAATATTTGTTTTTCAGCACTGTCCAGCGGAAAATCTAAAGACATTCAACGCCCGAGGAGAGTGAAGCAAAGAAAACCCAGACCAGCAGAAAAACCACTCTCGTGCATGGACTGCAGCTTTTCGTGTTACTTGCAGTCGAAGCTGAAGGTTCACATGCTGACTCACACCGGAGAAAAACCCTTTTCGTGTGATAAGTGCAGCTTCGTTTGTTCCTTGAAGTCGAATCTGAAACGTCATATGTTTTCGCATACCGGAGAAAAACCCTTCGCCTGCACCAACTGCAGCTTCGTATGCTCGTTGAAGTCGAACTTGAAGAAACACACGACGAGAAATCACGGCGAAAAGATTACAATCATCTGCCCGATCTGCAACCTCGCAATTCCTCAGAAATCCGAGCTCAAGGCGCACATGCGCACGCATTCTAAAGACAATTACGCGTGTTCTTTTTGCAGTTTCGTGTGCTCGTTGAAATCAAACTTGAAAAAGCATCAACACACTCATGTACAAGAAAAAGTTCCAATCACCTGTCCAATTTGCAGTTCCACGTTTACAAAAAAATCTAACCTAAAAACGCACATGTTTACGCATTCCGGAGAAAAACCCTTCTCCTGTCCGTCCTGCGCCTACGCTTGTTCACTGAAATCGAATTTGAAAGTTCACATGCTAACCCACACTGGGGAAAAACCTTTCTCATGTCCGCATTGCACCTTCTCATGTGCGGTCAAATCTAACTTAAAAACGCACTTACTGACGCATTCTGGAGAGAAACCTATTCTCTGTTCAGTCTGTAGTTTTTCGTGTTCTGTTAAATCTAATTTGAAAACACACATGCTGACTCACACTAAAGAGAAAGCGTTCCACTGCACGTTATGCAGTTACAGCTGTTCATTGAGATCTAACTTGAAAAGCCACTTGCTAACTCACAGCGGAAAGAAACCGTTTCCATGTTCTTACTGTAGTTTTACGTGTTCGGTTAAATCAAACCTGAAATCCCACCTACTAACGCATTCTGGAGAAAAACCAGTTTCATGTACAATCTGTGATTTTTGCTGTGCAACCAAATCTAATTTGAAAATGCATATGAAAACACATACAGGAGAACGGCCATATGCATGTGCAAACTGCAACGCAACGTTTGCGGTAAATTCGAATTTGATAAAACACATGCAAATTTGTGGATTAAGACAAAGTGCGGAGAATTTAATATTATCCTCTTAAGGTCCGTTATTTTGACGATATTTGTGCATATTACATGTGTAGTTTCCAATCAGATTCAACAATAAAGATGGCAATGTCAAACAAATTCGGAAAATGAGTTCAAACGATGACAAAAATGAAGACGATTGATTGAGATTGTTTTTAATAAATCCACACCATGAAAGTTTTTATTTTGTTTCATAAAATTTTACTGCGGACTCGGCCGTGTCTACAGTGTTTAAGTTTTTTTACGAATTGGCACGTATTCAAAATAAAACCAGCAATAACAAAAAACGTGTCATAAAAATGTATATACATGGCCTATTCAAAAGAAAAGGTGAATTTTGAATTTTCGCGGGCAATTCAATTATCGATTTTTGTTGTTGTTATGTTAGTACACATATGTTAGCATTATCAGCCGTTTTGGATAAGTGGCTTATGTTTTTGACAACTGGAAAGGTTAGTCACGTTTTTATGTGTTCTTCGATTTTTTACTTTTGAAAAAAAATGGATCAAAGAATAAAAAAGCATCAAATTCTAATACTTTCAAATTCGTGTGAATTCATACTATATCCTTTGTCCGTTATTTCGGTAACCAGTTCCAGTTCTTTTCGTTTTTAGAATTTCTCTGGCAATCCCCCCCCCCTCTCCACCGCCCATGAAAGTTTTTTTTTCCTAAATAATAAAACAATTTTCTTGGAGGAACTTTTCTGGCACCAGGAATCGGTTCCAATAAGAACTGGATAAATAACCGGTTCCTCGCCGGTCACCGGTAACTGGAACCGCAGGTATACCCAATTCTGATATCGATTCTGTAAAAAGCGTTATCTTAAGGCAAAATGGCTTGCATCGCTGGAAGAATGCAACGGCACTACAAATTCATATAGCGCTGTCCCATTCTTTCACTATTATAAGTTTGCGCCAGTTGCTCTCCCATTTACACTGGTTTTTTCTGCATATTTTTTTTTCTTTTCATACCCTTTGTGAGTTAACAAAAATCAAGCTACCAACTCGTATGACAACAACAATCGTCATATTTAAAAAATATTTTGTAAACATCAATCTGATTAATTTATTTTGAATCGAGTGGACATTACGCACTATCATAAATTTGAGTGTCTTCATTGGGGCAAACAAAACATTAATATTATGCAAAGAAAGCGTAATGAATAGAATCAAGAAAAGTAATGGTTTGGGTAATTAGAACGAATGAACGAAAAAGCAGTGTTAAAAGAATATATGAGGCGAAAGTAAATGAAAGAAGAAGCCGTGGACCTCCTAAGAAGACAAAGTACGATCAAATGAATCAAATACTTGAATCAGGCCATGTGAGGAGTCAAAATAACAAAAGAGTATATATGAGACGGTGAATAAAACAAAGAGTGTCTGCCAAGACAGAGTTGTGTGGAAGTTCGTCCTCTTTGAATACCCCTGCGGGGAAACGGCGTGCTGGTTAGTTAGTTAGTTAGTTATTGACAATAATTGAACAAACAAAATCGTTTGTCAAAAAGTAAAGCTTACCAAACCAATTGTATTTAAAATAAATTTCGTCATCTAAAAAATACAAAATATTATTTTTTTCACTGAAATTCATTGTTGCAAGCATAGACATAAAATACAAGACAAGTCATATTCATTCAAATCAAATGATAAATGTGGCACGGTCTGGATTTAAGTTTCAAAGCTCATAACGCTTATGAAAAAGATAGCAATACATAAAAGATGAGATAGCTATATGAACGTCCCGCGTTACTGTTATAATCTCTCTTCCCCGACAAACTTACTGATCTACTTACTAGCCAAGTAGAGTACGACGTAGGGAAACCGTTGTCTTCCACACACCCATGTATATCTGCATTCGCTATCTCACATTATTTCGTTTGAAGAGCTCCTGTTTTCCCGTGACAGCTTGTTTGTCGAATGAATGTTTGCGTGTTACTAAACGCAGTAAATCTCAGGTATGTCTCTCGGACTCGGTTTAGTGCATGCACGCGCGTTGTCTCAGTAACGTACATACATTGTTTAATTCATCTTAGGGTGTAAGCAAATTTCGTGAACACTTGAACATTGTAAAATTTAATTTGCTTTTGATTTTGATCAATTTTTAATTCATAATAGCACATTTGTTGATAATCTTATTATAATTTAATGCAAGAATTAATTTAATCTGCCTCTAGCAGCGTTGTTATTTGATAAACCGTTTACAAAGCGAAGTTAAATTCATTCGAAACATCAAATAATTTTATTCTTCGCGGTAGGTACTTAAATCACATTTTACATCCCTACAACTTTTTGTCTATGGAATTTTCCATTGCCACGTGAATCAGACGAATCAGTGTACCTCACCTCCGCGTCTCCGTAAATATATCTATCGAAGCACTCACCAAGCGATTCGAGAAAATAAAGCTTAACCTTGTAAAAATCAACCGCCTAAAAGTTAACAAGAAAACAGTGACTTGAAATGAGTAGTTTTCTTATTATCATTGACATCACTGGTTACCGACTACTCCCATTGACATTTGATCGAGAAAAGGTTTCGAGGTTAATGACCTCGTCATCTGAGACCGACTCTTCGTGAACATCTGTCAATCTCGTAATAACACTTTTTAATCGATCGTTTTTATAACGGTGCAATGGAGCAAGCTGAGCCAGAGTTTATCACCATAAAAATTGAGCCTTTTGTGGAAGAAGAAAGTTGCAATTATGGTGAAAGCTTACCCATGAACAACGCTATTTCGTTTTCTGGTAAAAACGAAGATAGTTTGGAACCGCCCGACGTTAAAAACATAGGTAACGTTACATAATATTGTTTAAATTTGTATTTTAACACTATTACAATTGCCTTGAGCCAGTGGATTTATGAAAAATCCATTTTGTACTATCGCAGTTAGTAACCTTAGATGAATTAAATAATGTAGATACGCTACTGGTACAACGCGCCTGGATGCACTAAACCCAGTCCGCGAGACATACCTGGGATTTACTGCGTTTAGCATCACACAAACATTCGTTTGACAGACAAGCTGCCACCAGCTGTCACAAACTCGTCGCTGTACACATAGACATAAAATAAAAGACACGTCGTATTCATACAAATCAAACGATAAATGTGGCACGGTCTTGATTTAAGTTTCAAAGCTCATAACGCTTATGAAAATGATAGCAATACTAAACAGAATATGCGTGTACGGATGAAATAGCTACATGAATGTCCCGCCTTACTGTTGTAATCTCTCTTCCCCGACGAACTTACCGAGCGACTAGCCAAGTAGAGTACGACGTACGGAAACAGTTGTCTTCCACACACCTATGCATATCTGCATTCGCTATCTCACATCGTTTCGGTTGAAGAGCTCCCGTTTTCCCGTGACAGCTTGTCTGTCGAACGAATGTTTGCGTGATACTAAACGCAGTAAATCTCAGGTATGTCTCTCGGACTCGGCTTAGTACATTCACGCGCGTTGTCTCAGTAACGTATCTATATTATTTAATTCATCTAAGGCTGTAGGCTCCTTTCTGATTAAAAAAATGCCTTGAGAGGTGTACAAAATCATTCAGGAGCCAAAAATATATCTCATGGAGTTTCTTTCCATTTATAAGTACCCACAAATCACTTATTATTTCAATAAATACAATTTTACACGGGGTTTTTAAATACTCGAGACAGTACAATTATGCGATATAGCGAATGCAGAAATACATAAGACAACCGTTTCCGCACGTCGTATTCTACCTACTGCTCGCATAAGTTCGTCGGAGAAGAGAGGGCTTAGCCGAATATCTAACGAATTTAGACTAATCAAACAAATGATTAAATATGTTTTGTTAAATCTGCCATGTATTCATGTAGATACCACCATATATTTTACATATCATAAAAAAAAAACAACAAATTTGCTTCGACAAGTGAAATTAATAAAAACGAGACTACCAATTTTACAAATTGTGTAGTGGAGTTATGTGTGGAATTATGTTCCATAATCTTTCTTTTACAAAATCTTAATTTGCGTTATTCGCGTAAAAAAAAATCGATTTTTTTATGATTTGACCTGATCTGTTTTACTAACTGATTTCTACAAAATAAGGAGGGGGTTTTTAACTCAACCCTAACGTTCTGTTTTGTGTACATAATGAATGTGTTTTGTGTGTGCTTATATTGTAATCGATGTCATGATTCGATATCAGGATCTCTTAATCACGATCGGGTCACTAATTTAATAAAACAAATATTTAATTTCACACTGTAAATGGTTTGGAGTAACAATATGTGGAGAGAGAGCTAATTCTTTTTACCCAACCTATACAAACTTGGGATAAATCACTTTCTCCGGGTTTTTACGTCGTACACCATGAGAAAGAAAGAGTCAGCAAAATCTCCCAAATTATCACACCGCTTTAAAGTGCTGTTAGAATCTTGAAGTAACAATATATATAGAGAGAGAGAGCTATTTTTTTTACCTAACCTATACAGATTTGGGATGAATCACTTTCTTCGGGATTTTACGTCGTACACCATGAGAAAGAAAGAGACAGCAAAATCTCCCAAATTATCACACCGCTTTAGTACTGTTAGAATCTTGAAGTAACAATACATTTAGAGAGAGAGAGAGAGAGCTATTTTTTTACCTAACCTATACAGATTTGGGATAAATCACTTTCTTCGGGTTTTAACGTCGTACACCATGAGAAAGAAAGAGACAGCAAAATCTCTCAAATTATCACACCGCTTTAGTACTGTTAAAATCTTGAAGTAACAATACATTTAGAGAGAGAGAGCTATATTTTTACCTAACCTATACAGATTTGGGATAAATCACTTTCTTCGGGTTTTTACGTCGTACACCATGAGAAAGAAAGAGACAGCAAAATCTCCCAAATTATCATACCGCTATAAAGTACTGTTAAAATCTTAAAGTAACAATATATATAGAGACAGAGAGCTATTTTTTTTACCTAACCTATACAGATTTGGGATAAATCACTTTCTTCGGGTTTTCACGTCGTACACCATGAGAGAAAAAGAGACAACAAATTTTCCCGAATTATCACACCGCTTAAAAGTATTGTAAGGATGTTCTTCATATCACGCGTCTCCGTTGACTCCACCAACACGTTTTGATACGCGAAACAAATGAACATAACTCAACAGCTTATTAGGTTACATGCTATATTTTTGTTTAAAACAATACTGTGAAAAAGTGGTTATACGAATAAACAAAAACGTTATATCGACATGATGATGTGACATATGAAGTCCTAGCCACGCCCAGGTCTAACCGAGTCCGGAAAAACTCATCGAAACTGACTACAGCAGCGCTCTCTCTTGTATATTATTGCTCTGAGGTATTTGGTTTTAGCCGACTTTCCCTATATTCCACAGCTAAGCGCGATACTCAATGCCCGTATGACAGTAGCGTGGGACGTTCATATAGCTATCTCATCCGTACACACATTATTTGAATGGCTGTCCTTTTCATAAGCGGTTGACTTAAAACAGACGGTGGAGAGTGGTGCTACATTTTTCGTAAGATTTGTATGAATGTGTTCTATGTCTATGTTAGTAACCTTAAATGCTTGAAATCATCGTATAATTTAATAGAGGTGGAAGAATAATATTTAAGGCACTCATGCAGGAGTTTTTCAAATATTGTCAGGTCATATACAAATACAGATCGGTCAGTAGCTGAGTGAACAAACGCGTCGGATTCCCACCCGGGTGTCGTGGGTTCAATTCCTCTGCTGGCGAAGTCCTCCGTCATTGCACAAGCAACATCTTCCGCTTGTTATGATGGCAGTAGGAGTTTCTCAAATATTGTCAGGTCATATACAAATACAGACCGGTCAGTAGCTGAGTGAACAAACGCGTCGGATTCCCACCCGGGCGTCGTGGGTTCAATTCCTCTGCTGGCGAAGTCCTCCGTCATTGCACAAGCAACATCTTCCGCTTGTTATGATGGCAGTAGGAGTTTTTCAAATATTGTCAGGTCATATACAAATACAGACCGGTCAGTAGCTGAGTGAACAAACGCGTCGGATTCCCACCCGGGCGTCGTGGGTTCAATTCCTCTGCTGGCGAAGTCCTCCGTCATTGCACAAGCAACACCTTGCGTTTATTATGATGGCAGTAGGAGTTTTTCAAATATTGTCAGGTCATATACAAATACAGACCGGTCAGTAGCTGAGTGAACAAACGCTTCGGATTCCCACCCGGGCGTCGTGGGTTCAATTCCTCTACTGGCGAAGTCCTCCGTCATTGCACAAGCAACACCTTGCGTTTATTATGATGGCAGTAGGAGTTTTTCAAATATTGTCAGGTCATATACAAATACAGACCGGTCAGTAGCTGAGTGAACAAACGCGTCGGATTCCCACCCGGGCGTCGTGGGTTCAATTTCTCTGCTGGCGAAGTCCTCCGTCATTGCACAAGCAACATCTTCCGCTTGCTGTGATGGCAGTAGGAGTTTCTCAAATATTGTCAGGTCGTATACAAATGCAGACCGGTCAGTAGCTGAGTGAACAAACGCGTCGGATTCCCACCCGGGCGTCGTGGGTTCAATTCCTCTGCTGGCGAAGTCCTCCGTCATTGCACAAGCAACATCCTCCGCTTGCTATGATGGCAGTAGGAGTTTTTCATATAACACTGAAAACATAAACAACAGTTATACAGTAACTACGCGTAAATATTATATTGCACCTACAAATAAAAAAGCATAAAATCAACGTTAATATAATCTAGTTCATTACTCACTGTTTCAGCGTTTCTTTGAATTTTGTGGAGAATTTCTACTCGTTTTTTATATGTATTTGGCATCATGTTAAATGTTATACGAGGAAGTTAAGTGAACGTCAGTCATTATTTTACAAGTCGCGATGATAAAATAATTGAAAACCCTTTTCAACTGTAATGTGTTTTTTTCCAAAGTAGCGTTTTTTGTTTCTGTGTCTATTTTTGCTTGTTCCTCGATTCGCTCACTTTTTAAATCGCAGTAAATAAGATACATCTTCTCCCAATACCCTCTCCTATCGGAGGCAAGCTATCATCTGCCAGGTCGGTAGCTGAGTGGACAAACGCATCGGATTCCAATGGCGTTACATATATATATATATATAAACACGTTGAAGCGCTCTCAAAGTGGCAAGCAATAATCACGCTAGTTGGTGTGATCGGTGTTTAAGCCGATTTAGTACTAAACGGTCACGCGTCGCTTGAGCTCGTTTTAAGCAAGTATGGAACGCGGTCCGAACTTCGGATCTGTTCCGTTCATACACATATATTCTATGAATGTCTATCTTTGTCATACATAACCGATATTTGAATGTTGAATTTACTGGTAACGTGTGTGTTTTGCTTGCCACATTTTGTGTTAACATTCTAAGGCTATAACGTATCTATATATGTAACGTCATTGTCGGATTCCCACCCAGGCGTCGTAGGTTCAATTCCTCTGCTGGCTAAGTCCTCCATCGTTGCACAAACAACATATTTCGCTTATTATGACAGCAGTAGGAGTTTTTCAAATATCGTCAGGTTATTCGTAACCCGTAAATGTTTTTCTTTCTCTGCGATAACTCTACGAACTACACTCGCACCAGTCACGCAGATTATAAAGCCATTAAGTTCAGCGTCTTCCTGTACTACGTCTGTCATCAATCTTCCCCGAATTGTCAAGTGGGTAATCTTGTTTTATTTGTTCCTCACAATACGACCAAGGAATCAGTGTTTGTAACGCGACAAGGCGCGCGGCTCTGAATACTTTCTCGCTCCCGTCTAAAGCACTTTCCCTCTCTAGCAATGTTAAGCTGTGTGGATCCAGGGCCGGACTCCAATTGGGCAATCGCCGACGCAATTCTAGGAATTTCATCTACTACTCCCACTACGTGCCAAAGGCCGCTACCCGCGGGCCTATAAAAGGCGCTGCTCGTCCTTGAAACAGCAGAGAGCCAGAACAAGTCTCGAGGCCTGATACTGATTGCGCGTTGTTCCCTTTCAGTGAGTACTTAGTCAGAGATCCAGAACCTAGTCTCAAGACCTGATACTGATTGCGTGTTGTTCCTCTTTCATTTATTCTTGTTTAAATATAAAATAAATACTGCATCTCTGTACCGAACTCCAATCACTCTTTTAATATGATAAATTCTTTCCAGTATAAATTGTCGCCAAACGTGTGACAACGACGGGGAAAATTGTTATATGCTTATTTATATACCTGGTGCGATTTCACAGCTCTTGGTCCATTTTATGAAGAACTTCTAAACTGGCTACCCCTTCTGTCCAGTGTATTTTGAGGATGCGCCTATATGTATATTCACATTTCAAAGGCTTTTATATTACGTGTTAACGCTTGTTTAAGTGTCCAGGTTCCCATGCCGTACAAAATAATAGAGAAAACTTCACAATAAACCATTCTGATTGTTAAATTTACTATACATCAATTGATTTAATGTTAATCTGTTGTTTCAGAGTTGCATAAAGAGAACAACGAAGGAGATGAAGATTCCAGAGACCCGCCTATACAATACAAAACTAAGAAAGTTAGACTCTCGAAAACTTCGAAGAAACTGTTTCCCTGTTCAGAGTGTACATATGCTTGTCCAAAGATGTCCACATTGAGAAATCACATGCTGACACACACTGGAGAAAAACCGTTTTCTTGTGAACAGTGCGGTTATCTGTGTGCAAGAAAACAGCATCTGAAAACACACATGCTGAATCATTCCGGAGTAAAACCCTACGCTTGTAACGAGTGCAGTTACTCTTTTGAATTCAAATCGCAGCTGGTTTCTCACGTGCTGACGCACACCGGAGAGAGACCCTATTCGTGTACCGAGTGTAGTCTTTCTTTCGCTCGAAGGGAATACTTGAATGCTCACAAGCACGACCACTCTGGAAAAAAACCATTTGCGTGCTCTATGTGCAGTTACTCCTGCACAATGAAAAAGAGATTGACGATTCACATCAAGACGCACGCGGCAGTCGCGCAGTTCACGTGCACCGAGTGCCCCCACGCGTCAAAATCCAAAGAGTGTATGAAGCGTCACATGATGACTCACACTGGAGAGAAACCTTTTTCGTGCACCATATGCAGTTATCTGTGTGCGAGAAAACAGCATTTAAAAACTCACATGCTGAATCATACTGGAGGTAAACCTTACTCGTGTGAAAAGTGCAGTTTTACTTGTGTTTTCCAATCACAATTAAAATCTCACGCGATATCTCACTCTGGAGTGAAGCCATTCTCTTGTTCCGAGTGTAGTTCTTCATTTTCTCGAGAAAGCTATTTGAAAACTCACATGCTGGTTCACACAAGTGATAAACCGTTCAAATGCTCCGATTGCAGCTATTCTTGCTCGCGGAGAATCCACTTAACCTCGCACATGTTGTCTCACTCTGGAGAAAAACCATACGGATGTTCGCTGTGTAGCTACTCTTCTGTAAGACAAGGTAATTTAAAACAGCACATGCGGACTCACGGCCTCGACAAAACACGCACATGACCGGGTGCAATTACCCTTCCGAGCAATAAGCAGCTTTTAAATCTCACGTGCAAAATCTTTTGGTGTCCTCTAGTGACTCAGCAGGGCAATCGTCACCTGTATGCTGCAGTCAAGAAAAACTCTGGGAATTACATTCGTACCAGTCACGTAGATTTTGAAGCCATCATTTGAGTAATCTTGTATTTTTAGTCCCTCACAATATGAATTAGATATTAGAGTTATGTTATATTTATAACTAATACGATTTCACAATGTTTCGTCATAAAATTAAAAACTCCTTAATTTCTAATAAATTTGAAGATGCATCTACACATATCCAAATTTCAAGGGCTTGTACGTCTAAGTTTTCTCATCGTACAGAAAAATAAAGAAAACATAACAATTAACAGTTCTGTTTTTTTAGTTTCAACCTAAACTCTCTTGCTGTATAATTTATTCTTCGTTTTTCTTTTCTCAACTAACATATTTTCTACTTCGCTGTGAAATGTTAATGTAAGTAACGGAACATATAGATTGAAATAAATACAGGCTTCAATTGTATGCTTCTTATTTATTTATAAACCAATCACAACCTAGAAAGTCCCATCCCGCTCATGTCTCGTTCCCCTCACCCCAATTCACACCTTTGTAAATTCCTATCTACTATCTATGTGAAATCTCTGGAAGGTAGGAAAGAAATTCATTACTATATCGTCGCCGGGAAGCTCAAAGGGCTGAAGCTCAATTTTGGAAGTTTCCATCAGAGTAATTTAAAGTTGTTTTTGTGTAACAATAAAATTCATAAGTCTTCAGTACCTGGTTGGATTTTTTCATAATCAATATTCATGAAAATTAGCTATTTTAATGTTAAAAGGATTTAAACCAACACAGGCAAATGCCATTCGGGTGATTTGTCGGAACCGACTGACAGCGTCGGATGTCTGGTTCGTTCGCGGTCGGGAAGAGTTGGTCCAGATCGGCACTCGCCCCACCCCCACCACTTCCCGCAAGGAGCAATATTGTACACGGCATAGAGTTGGTAGAGTAGTATCTACCCAAGGCAGTGAAGTCAGTTTTTGATGATTTTAACCTGACTCGGCGCACCTGGGCGTGGCTAAGACTGAGGCTACGGTATTTATACATCCATTCATATCACATATCGACATAATGTTATTATTTATTCGTATAGCCACTTTTCCAAAGTATTTTTATCAAAAAAATGTAGCACATAACCTAAAAAACCGTTTAGTTGTGTCAAGTTTAGTGGCATAGTAAAAAATGTGGGCGGAGTCCCGCCGTGAACCAAGAGCTTAAAATTATCCTTACAGTATATAGAAGCGGTCTATGAAATTTGTTGTCTCTTTCTCTCTCATGGTGTACGACGAAAAAATCCGGAGAAAGTGATTTATCACAAGTTTGTGTAGGTTGGGTAAAAATAATTAGCTCTCCCTCCATATGTTGTTACTTCAAGGTACACGGGCTTTGCAAGGAACGTGGACTCTAGTTATATGCCTCAATGCTGTTCAACATTTGTATTTGTACTTTTGTCGCTTCTTATTCGTGTTAAGTTACTTACGTTAGCAGAAACGTGGATACACGAATAACTACCAGGAAAATTTCATTCTCTACTAAGAAAGAACAACTGGAGATATTTTTTTACTCACTATTTCATGTTTTTGTTTGTATTTCGTCCAACTTTTGATCACATATCAAATTTTGTGGATTTTTCTCGTGGCAAAAACATGGCTACACCGAATGTATTCAGCAAATTTTCTTCTTAAATAAAAGTCCATGTGTTTGAATTTTTGCAGCTTATTTAATAAGACTCCGCTTTTGTGGATGGCCGTGTGTAATTTCACTTGCTTTTGATAGCAGAAACGTGAATACACAGAGTGCACTCAGCAAATTATAGTCATAAACATAATTAGTGTGTTCGTACTTTTGGAACTTATTTGACAAGACTCAGCTCTTGTGTACGGCCATGTGTAATTTCAAGTTGCTTTTAGTAGCGGAGATGTGATTGCACAAACTGCAAGGATGCCGCCTTTCGCCCGTGTGAGTCAGCGCGTGTCGCGAGAGGTCACTTTTTTTCAGACATTTATAGCTGCACTGAGAACATCTGAACGGTTTTTCTCCAGAATGCGTCAGCATGTGCCTTATCAGGTCTCCGTTTCGCGAACATTTCACGCTGCAGATAGCGCAGGGAAACGGCTTTTCGCCGCTATGGGTCAGCATGTGGGCCTTTAAATTATCTTTTCTATAACCGGCGTAGTCGCAAATCGTGCAAGCGAATTTCTTCGCTCCCGTGTGAATGACGCCGTGCCGTTTTAAATCTCCCTTCGAGGAACAAGTGTAGTTGCACTCTTGACACGTAAACGGTTTGGTGTCGCTGTGAGTCAGAATGTGCTTGTTCAACTTTCCCCTTGTGCCGAATCCGACATCGCACAGACTGCATATGAACGGCTTCTCGCCCGTGTGAGATATCATGTGGGTTTTTAGACCCTTTTCCAAATAGCAGGTAAAACTACACCCCTCCCAGGAACACGCGAATGTGAATTTTCTTTTGCTATGCTTCAATTTATTGTGCTCTTTTAGATGAAACCTCTTTTTGAATGTTATCTGGCACTCGGAACACTCGACCGTGAAGTCGTTCGCTTTATTCTGACCAGTGATCATGTTGAAATCTTCCATAATAAACTTTTTCATCTTGGGACGAAAATCTGAAAACATAGGAATCATTCAGTAAAATATTCAAACGAAATTTATTTATTTAATAAAAATTAGTCCACCATAGCAAAGAAATAGATTTTTTAGACTAACATGGTATTGTTTTTAAAATAATTTAAATGTCATTTTTTGTGAATACCGCACTAGAGTCCCAACCGTCTATAGCCAGTGAGACTATGGCATACCCAACTGAGGCTGGAGGTGATGAAGAGGGGAAGGAGATGGGGAAGAAGAAGGCTGGGAAGTACTGGCTATTCAGATCTGGTCACTAAACACGGCTAAAGCCATTACAAGAGACGTTTCGATTCTGAATGTTGTTCTTTCACCAGGGCGATACGTTAAGTATCTACCACTCGAAAACGTGCCGCAAATATACTATATATTATTTAATATGAATGAAATGTGTTATGACACATATTAATTGAACAAAGTTATTTGTGCACACCGGGTTTGAGCCCACGACCTCTGGATTCGCCGTCAAGCGTCTGACCACTCGACCACGGAGGCCGTCAAATTACTAACCCTCTCTTCGAAGTATTATAAAAATAAAGTAAGTAACATTTTATATTTTGTAAAAATGATTACACAAGCCGTTATATGGCGACGAAATAAGAAAAACATAGAAAAATAGTTACATTGGCCAGAAATTGCTGGGCCAGTGCAGAGAAGCAAGACTTCTCTTAAGAATGTGTCGATAATAACACACATATAAATGTTCCAATTTGTAGATTTGATCAATGACGTTACAAATTTATAGACACGCTATAGCCTTAGAATATTACCACAAAATGTGGCAAGTAACAAACACACTTACGTTACCAGTAAATTCGTCATGTATCATAATGTATGACAAAGATAGACATTCATAGAATATGTGTGTATGAACGAAACAGAAGTAGGATCGGACTGCGTTCCATACTTGCTAGTAGCGTTGAATGCTCTGGTAAGATGAGATAGCACTTTTATTACTCGCTTACGCGAAGACGTCATTATCAATGGAGATAGTTGTGTTGTCTAAAATAAAAAGTAATTTGCGCGTACATAGAAATGAATTGTTATTCCTTGGCTTTGAGTAGTCTTTGCAGTGTAATTGAAACACTTTCTTATCACACACGAGGGCATTTCGGCACTCATTTTTGTAATTTGATTAGACATAGTAAACGACCTCAAGCGACGCGTGACAGTTTAGTATTTAATCGGCTTAAACACCGAGTACACCAACTAGCGTGGCTTTCGCTTGCCACTTTGAGAGCGCTACAGCGTGTCTATATATTTTTAACGTCATATATCTCGTGAAAAATAAGAGAAAAAAAACAATAAAAATAAAAACTTTCTTGCCTGCAGGAGTGCCATCCTTTTTGAAGTTTGTGGGCTTTAGGAATTCTTTAGTTATATCATTTGGAGAGAATTCAACACTTCGAGTGCCGCTTGGCGCAAGAATTCCTTCGTCAAGCCTCGATTGTAATTTAACAGGAAGAGTGTCAGGTAATATAAACTCCTCGGCGGGATCAGTGCGACATTCCAGACTTGATCCACGTCTGTTAGGAGCGTCAAGCCGACAGACCTCAGAGCTGGCACCAACGAACATGACTTTTCCATGTTCGTCTAAATCTAACTCTCCAATTTTTTTAGACTTTCGACCGCTGTTAATGCGTTTGACCTTTTTTCGCCTTCTTTTTGTATGCGACTGTACAAATTCAGCCATAATATCCGGGCAGCAGACGATATTGGTGGCGTATTCCGCTTCTGATTCGTAGATTTTTGTTTTTTCTTCACTCATGTGGGGAATATCACAATCAGTGGAAAGTGAGTCTACCTTAATGTGGAAATTGCTATCGGATTCTCTTATATTTACACCGATTTGTTCTTTTTTATGTATTCTTGTGTTATCGTCTTTTTTATTGGCATTCGGTACATTTTTTTCACAAATGGAATGAACTATTCTTTCATTAATATCAGAACACAAAAATCCGCCTAGATTTTCAACAAAATTTTCATCTGTCCGATGGCCTGGTTCAGGTTTAACATCTGGCTTATAACAGGTAGAAAGGTCTACTTTAGTAGCTGTGCTTTTATAAAGTGTATCTGTGTAATTTGATTTACTAAGTGCAACATTAGTTAGATCTTCTTTATTATGTAGATGTTCTATTGTAATGTCGGATGAATTTCTTTCATTTTGCACTTGGCTACAATCATGGAAATATTCGTCAATGGCCGATACGTTTGCACAAAGCAGTTCTTCTTTTATACACGCATCACTTGAATGAGGTTTAGATCTGTTAAAACTTGTATTTAGGTTTGTTGAATCCATGTTTTCTTCCTGGGTATGATTTTAAAAATAAAAGATCCCGCTTATATAAAACACAATCCAGCCATTATCTGAAACAAAAATAGGCAAAGTATTATACTTC
This sequence comes from Drusus annulatus, assembly GCA_022651775.1. NCBI lineage: Eukaryota > Metazoa > Arthropoda > Insecta > Trichoptera > Limnephilidae > Drusus > Drusus annulatus. Next base: position 162,444 of record JAGWCC010000612.1, read on the forward strand.
AACACACGGGATGATAGATTGAGTATAAAAATTACAATAAACACCGTCCAAGAATACGATGGGTTAGTTAAATGGAAAATCGCCTTATACCCTTAGTAAATGCATGTGTTATTCGAATGTCCACCTATACGTGGATAGCGAGCAAGTGCCGAAACGAGTGAGAGCTATACAACTACGGCACAAGTGAATACAATTTTAGACAAGGGAACTCAACCAATTTCAACATTAATATTCTAAATTTGGAAAGCAAAAACCACTATGCATATAGATCAATAGACCAACATCATTAGAATTAGAAAAATACGTTTTTGCTAGGCAACAAACACAAATTTGATCATAATCATTATGATTTATGTCGTAAGTAACCTTTTCATTCGAAAAACATAGCCGCGGGTTTTGACGAGGAATTGTTATAATTTTGAATTGAATGCTCTATTTTATAATAAAAATGAACGATACACTACATGTATTGTTAAAACTGTGTAAAAACCTGAATACCCATGAAGGGGAATACAATCTGACAAATGATACAATGAATACAATCTGACTAAAGATGGAAGCGTCTATTTTAATGCCCTCGGGGCGAATAATGAAAAACACCGAATAAAAAACTTAGGCCAAGTATTACCACTATAAACTTCACTGTTAATGCATACTGTGTTGTTTTTTAACTATATTTTAAAGTGTTTATTTATGAATGACAGCCTTATCAACACATAACAGTTTAGGAATAATAAACGATCTGGATGCCACTTTGTATGTAAACGTCAAATGTGACACTCCATAGACAAATTACGAGTGGCTACATCACGCCAAGTTCGGTTCAGACTCGAGCTATTTTTATTCTTATACGCAAGCAAGTACCTAACCACAACACCATTGCGGCAAGGGTGGGCAGAGAGGATTGACTGAGAGCTGGAACTAGTTCATGCTAAAAAGCACCAGTTAATCTCCACATATTAAGTTTCATGAGAAGGAGTTGATAATCATATTCTAGAAGAAAAGACTGAAACTGGTCGCCACTCGCCCCTGACTTCACCGGTTACTTTCCAAACAAAAATCCGGCGGAAAAAAATTGGAACCGGTATAGATAACAGGTTTGTAAGAAAAGTTCTATGCTATCGGCAGTTTCAGAAATTACTATGTTATGTAGGTAGTGTAGATATATTAATGTTTTGATTATAGAGAATGATTGATTGTAGTTTTCTGTGGGGTGTACAAGGAGGTGAAGTTACATAAAACGGGATATTTTTTTTTTCTTCTACTAGTTTGGTTTTCACTCGTTGATTGTTTGTTTTTGTGAATAAAAATTAAATATTTAAATGTAAATTACAAAAAATAGGTAAAATAAACGATAATATTGTATAACAAAACGATAAGAAACGTTGATGTAGTATTCAATTAGACGAGAAGCTGGGCGACTCAAGACTCAAGTCAAAAATGAGTCGACAGGTCGAGTTTCCTACTTAGTTACTAAAGCGTTGGTGACTGTTTAGTGATGGCAGCCCCGTGTTTCATTTAATTACAAAGGTTCAAAATCATCGTGGATATTTATTTTTTTTTCTGTTAATTCGGCACAAGAGTCCCGATCGCTCCCAACCGTCTAGATCTAGTGAGACATGGCATCACCAACTGGGGAATGTTGTGAGGTTTAAGGTAATGGGATAACAAAACATACAAAGTGTGCTGTTATATATGCACACAGAGGGAGAACAAATTATTAAATAAAATAATAAAACAATGAGAAAACAATAGAAAAAGACTTAAATTATAACAAAAGAACAGAAAGAAAAAGACAGATAATATAAATTAAAAGAGGCAAAACGTCAAGTGAGAAGGTGATTAAAGAATAGAAATAAATTTTATGAGTTTACAGGAAACGCACCTAATATTGGACTACTGGAAAAACGTACTTGATTATTAATAATATGACTTTGCATTTTAATCACATTTTTTATTTCTAGTGATTATAATTATTTAATCTGTTGCCATGCTTTAGAGTAACCTAGAGACCTAACTTTGCGAAATATTGTAGCAAGTTTATGACCAAGCTTGACCACAGGAAGTGTGGCGTATAAGCTATCAGCCAATAGGATGCAAAGAAAACCGTAAAAATAAACATTATTCCGTCTTTATCTGTTCGCGATTAATTTTGCGTTGCTACCATGAGAAAAAAAGAAACATGGATACGTTCAGATGTTGGACTAATCAGGGAATCCCCATTCTTACAAATTTATGTGAGAATCCCGTATATCTCTTTAAATAAAACATATTAAGAATGCATTAAAACTTATTTTAAACAGAAGTTTATTAAATTGAAACAAATAATGCAAAGATTGACTAAATATTGGTGTAGGTAACTGGTGTTTTGTAGGTTAGAATGTTAAATATTTGAGGTCAAACTAAATAATACGAATTTCTTGGATAATATCTATATATATATATATATATAGAATAAAATAAATAAATAGAAATATTATCTGTAAAAATATTTTTTCCGCCTGGCAACCCTAAGGGAAGTTGCTAGAAGGAAACTTTGACAGCTAACGTCATCTATCACGTTGCAGTGTTGAACTTTGTTTGTTTTCGATATTTTTGAACTTCTCTGACAGAAAAACCATGACCGCCACGGAGAGACCGATGTTTAGAGATCTCGACGGAGGAGAAGAGGATCCAGAGGTCACTGAAGTCGAGTCAATGTGTATGAATTGCCATGAAAACGTAAATATGGGTTTTGTTTCCTAGTTAAGTATCATAACCTATAAGAATAATGTTTTCGTTTGGAGTGTGTGCGTGTTTATTCCTGGCGTTTTTAATTTGTTTTATACGAATACCGCACAAGAGCACCAACTGCCCAGAGCCAGTGGGACTATGACATTTGCAATCGGGGTACAAGACACGTCATATTCATACAAATCTCACGAAAAATGTAGCACCACTAATGTTGCACCATCGTACATGTATGTCTTGTTGACTTGTTTTAGTGCAACCAGGCGCGTTTTTTTAATTAATTTTTTTACATGAATACCGCAGCAGTTGATCCATTTTTTTCAAAAGTAAAAAATTGAAAAACACACAAAAACGCGACTAACCTTTCCAGTTGTCAAAAACAAACCGCTAATCCAAAATGGCTGATAATGCTAACATATGATATACATATGTGTACCAACATAACAACAACCAAAAATTTGATAATCGAATGTACACAGCCCGCGAAAATTCAAAATTCACCTTTTCTTTTGAACAGGCCATGTATTTAACCCATTTTTGAGCAAAGTGTCGCTTAAGCCCTTTTGCCTTTTCTACTTAGTATTCGGTTTCGATTAATGTTGTTTTCGCACTACCTTCCAGGGCAGCACCCGCATAATGTTGACGCGCATCCCCTTCTTCCGCGACGTGATCGTGATGTCGTTCCGCTGCGCGCACTGCGGCCACAGCGACAACGAGCTGCGCGACGCCGTGGCCGCCAAGGACCAGGGCTGCGTGCACCGCCTCAAGGTGGTCTGCAGTCGGGACCTGGACCGGAGGGTCGTGCGCGCTGACAGCGCGGTCGTAACCGTACCCGAACTCCAGCTGGAGGTGCCTGCCACGGGGCAGAAAGGAGGTACGCCGCAGATACGTATCCCTCCACACAGCATCCCCATTTCGGGGATGTCATAGTCGTGAGGTTTTAAATACTAATATGTACACTATCGCAGTTTTCAGAATTTATGAGAAAATAATATACGGTACATTCGCAGCAGAGTTGTACTGATACTCTCAGTATCGCCCTGGTAAAACACCACCGCTCAATCAACTGATTTTTTTTTTATAATTTTTTTTATTATTATTATTTTTTTTATTATTTTTTTTTTTCTGAGACTACGGCACCCCCAATCGGGGTATGTTGTGAGGCTGAAAGTAGTGGTGAATGCAAGGAGATGGGAAAGGGGAAGGTTGGGAAGTATCTGGCTATTCAGATCTGGTCACCAAACACGGCTAAAGCCGTTTCAAGCGACTTTTCGATTCTGAATGGTGGTCTTTCACCAGGGCGATATTTAGAGTATCTACCACTCTAGAACGTGCCGCAAATCTGAACAGCTAAGTACTTCTCAACCTTTTCTATCTCCTTCCCCTCTCCACTACCTTCAGCCTCTCAACATACCCTATTTGGGGATGCCATAGTCTCGCTGGCTCTAGACGGTTGGGAGCAGTTGAGACTCTTGTGCGGTATACATGTAAAAAAAAACAAAATCTCAAACAGCAAGAATAACAAACGTTTATTTGAATACCGCCGAGTCAAAAAGTAGTGCCGAGGCGTCCGTGTTTTATTTTATGCGGAGATCAAAGGAATCGATTCGTTTTTAATTCGTCCGCTCTTCCGAATGTTGCAGAAGTCACGACGGTGGAAGGCATCATCGACCGCGTGGGAGAGGGGCTAAAGCAAGACCAGGAAAAGCGCCGGCTGGAGCACCCCGAGGACGCCCTGAAGATAGACCTCTTCATCCTCAGCCTCGCCAAGCTGAAGGACGTGGAGATGAACGGCCCCTTCAACCTGATCCTCGAAGATATCAGCGGTGACTGTTTAATTTGGACTATCCGCAGTAACCTACGAGAGTGAACTGGCAGAGGAAGGATGAACGTAGACTGGACGCTGTAGAGATGAGATCCCTTTGTAGCTAAGCGGTCCTCAGCGTATTTCTAATACCTACCTTGATGTACGGCAGTGAGGCGTGGAACTGGCAGAGGAAGGATGAAAGTAGACTGGATGCTGTAGAAATGAGATCCATGTGTGGCTAGCGGTCCTCAGCGTATTTCTAATACCTACCCTGATGTATGGCAGTGAGGCGTGGAACTGGCAGAGGAAGGATGAACGTAGACTAAATGCTGTAGAGATGAGATCCCTGTGTGGCTAGCGGTCCTCAGCGTATTTCTAATACCTACCCCGATGTATGGCAGTGAGGCGTGGAACTGGCAGAGGAAGGATTAACGTAGACTGGACGCTGTAGAAATGAGATCCCTGTGTGGCTAGCAGTTCACAATGGAGTGCTGATACCAACCTTGGTGAATGGCAGTGAGGCGTGGAACTGGCAGAGGAAGGATGAAAGTAGACTGAATGCTGTAGAAATGAGATCCCCGTGTGGCTAGCAGTCCACAATCAAGTGCTGGTACCAATCCTGATTTTCGGCAATGAGGCGTGGAACTGGCAGAGGAAGGATGAACGTAGACTGAATGCTGTGGAAATGAGATTCTTGTGGCTAGCGGTCCTCAGCGTATTTCTAATACCTACCCTGATGTACGGCAGTGAGGCGTGGAACTGGCAGAGGAAGGATGAAATTAGACTAGATATTGTAGAAATGAGATCCCCGTGTGGCTAGCAGTCCACAATGTAGTGCTGGTACCAACCCTGATGTTCGGCAATGAGGTGTGGAACTGGCAGGGGAAGGATGAAAGTAGACTGAATGCTGTAGAAATGAGATCCCTGTGCGGCTAGCAGTCCACAGTGGATTGCTGATACCAACCCTGATGTGTGGCAGTGAGGCATGGAACTGGCAGAGGAAGGATGAACGTAGACTGAATGCTGTGGAAATGAGATCCCTGAGGCGTGTGTGCGGTAAAACCTTGTGTGACCTTATCAAAAATGTGGATATCACATATAATGAATAGGATCAAGAAAGGGAGGCCGATATGTCTCTGGCATGTAAAGCGAATGAACGAAGAAAGGAGTGTAAAAAGAATATATGTCGCGAAAGTGAATGGAAGAAGAAGTCGGGAGACGCCCGAGAAAGACAACATGGCACGATCAAATACTTGAGTCGGGCCATGTCGAGAGTCAGAATAACGGAAGAGTATGCATGAATGTGAATGAAGCAGAGGAGTGTGTGCCGAGACAGAGTTGTATGGCGGTCCGTCCTCTCTGACTACGCCTGCGGATAGACGGCACGATGGTTAGGTAGTTAGTTGGTATGAAACGGAAAAAAGCCAGAAACTAAAAAGAACAACGGTCAACAAAAGAATAACCGAGACTCAAACTCGGAACCTCTACTCTATCCGAGAGTAAGAATCTGCCAACTAAGCCATCAAGACCTCATTAGAATGCGGCATTTTTAAAAGATCTCTTTACTTTGTATTAAAAATTATTGATATTATTCAATAATAAACAAGCATTAATGCTTTTTTGTGCCCCCTGGGAAGGTGTCCCCCTATTTAAGGCTTCCGTGTGACCTGATCTCGAGGGCGTTGTCTTTCTGTCGCAGGGAACAGTCACATAGAGAACCCCAACGCGCCCGGCCCTGACCCTGGCTGCAAAGTCACCCATTTTGACCGCACCAAAGAGCAAAACCACGCCCTGGGCATCTTCTCTCACGCTGAGGTACGATTTTATTTGTATTAATTCATCTTGTTCGATTTGTACGTGGATAATTGCATGCAAGAATTGAAAGGTGTGGGCTTGGGCGCGAAAATGAACAATCTGAAAGTATGTTGCCTGTCGTATGCCGATGATGCGTTGCTGTTTGCGGACAGTATGGAAAGATCTACAGTTTCTCGTGTCAGAATGAGTCGATGATGAATGTAAGTAAGTCCAAAGTCATGGTGTTTGAAAGAGAGAGTACGATAACAGCACGCAATATAGATGTGAATGATGACTACTTGGAGCAAGTGGATGAATTTGTGTATTTAGGAAGTATGTTCTAGAGAGACGGAAAGGCCGATGAAGATATTGAAAGAAGGGTGAATGCAGGAAACTCCATTAATGGAGGACTGAACGCTGTTGGCGCAATTAAGAAATTGTCCAAAGAAGAAGCGAAGATCGCAGTCCACAATGGAGTGCTCATACCAACCTGATGTATGGCAGTGAGGCATTGAACTGGCAGAGGAAGGATGAAAGTAAACTGAATGCTGTGGAACTGAGATCCCTGAGACGTATGTGCTTAAAACCATGTACGGCCGTGTTAAAAATGTGGATATCGGGAAAGAATGCAAGGCTGATGTAAGCGTAACAAATAGGATCAAGAAAGGAGCTCTTGTGTGCGAATGTCAACCGTGTACAAATGTCGGGCGCGCGTTTGGCGAATTTCACGACAGCGCACCGGTGCCGAAAGGATCAATGACGCATGCCTTTCGGAGCGTCTTCCATTTGAATACCGGTAAAATGAACGCAGCATTCCCACCCGAAGATTGCGCGCTCCGAAGATTGCAATCCGTTTGCTGAGATGGGAGAATCTATCAAACGAACCGCCCGTTGCTGCACAGAGTTGAGGGTTTTTTTTCAGGTATTTAAGGGGCTCCAGACCGGAGGTGGCTGCCAAATTTAACGGCGGGCGCACTTGCGATTCGTACAAGGTCAGCAGTTGTGCAATTGAAGTATCTGAGACTGAATAGATTTGAAGAGAGAGCTAAATATTTTTACCCAACCTATACGAATTCACGATAAATCACTTTCTCCGGGTTTTTACGTCGTTAACCATGAGAGAGAAAGAGACAAGACAAGCTGTCACATAATATCGCACTACTTTTAGGTATGTAAGCATGCTTTCCGTCTCCGGCGACTCCGCCCACTTCATTTGGTTATGCGACATGACTCAACAGTTTTTGAGGTTATATCCTATATCTGTGTTGATAACAAAACTGTGAAAGAGTGGCTGTACAAATAAACGCTACATTATGTCGACATGTGCCATGAATGGATCTAAAAGGTGTGTCCATGAAAACCCTAGCCGCGCCCGAGTGAGGAAAAAATCAACAATCCTGACTACAGCGTTTCGCAAAGCTATCCCTCCTGTATATTATTGCTCCGATGAAATCCCTTCTTGGATCGCTCCATTTTGTAACCTGGCGCGTTGTTTGTCGGTGCTCAGGTTCGAGACGACGCTCCCGAGGACACGGAGACGGGGAGTCTGCTGCTCCCCTCCAACCCGGAGCGCCACACCCTGCAGGAGATGGAGAAGGGGGAGGTCATGTCCTTCCGCACCAACTGCCCCGACTGCAGCGCCCCCTGCGACACCAACATGAAAATGACAGGTTCGTTGACGGATAATTCCTGAAAAAAAAGAAACAGTTTCGATGCTAATTTTAGAACTAGGTAAAAATTGCGCCCACCTTAAAACACGGACGCGTCCATAACACATTTCTTTCCGTGATTACGCGGTCATCACATCTTTTCGGAGATTGGCGCACGTGCACCGCGCATATCTCTGATCGCCTTTACATTTGACGGCTCCGTGGACGGGTGGTAAAACGCTCGACTACGAATCCAGAAGTCGCCCGTTCGATCCTATCCAATTAAATCAAATTGATTTATATAAAATAATATATAGTATATTTGCGGCACGTTCCAGAGTGGTAGATACTCCGAATATCGCCCTGGTGAAAGACCGCCATTATGAAAAAAATTACCAACTCCGTGTAGCAGGCCCCGGCCTATGTCATCTTCTGGGAATGCGGTGAAGAGGGACTCGAGGAGAGGAAGGTAAGAACTCTAGGAACTTCAGCTTGAACGGACTTATGTTGTGAGAGGAAGGAAACCCAGTAGCCGTACAATTATTCTGTTGCCAAGCTGTTGATGATAAGAATGCTGAGTACGCATTTGGCGTGTCGACATTATTGTGTACCTTATGTCACCCATGTAAAATTTCACTAAAATATGTCATTCGTGTAAAATATGTCATTCGTGTAAAATATGTCATTCGTGTAAAATGACATTCGTGTAAAATATGTCATTCGTGTAAAATATGTCACTCGTGTAAAAGATGTCACTTGTGTAAATTTTGCACCTTCTCGCACGACGACAAATAAGATAATAATTCTTTGTATTAATGATCGGTACATTCTCCATTACAGATATTCCCCACTTCAAGGAGGTAGTCATCATGGCCACCAACTGCGAACAGTGCGGCCATCGCACCAACGAAGTAAGTCGATTCAGGCCTTTCGGCTCCAGGGGTAGGCGGAGAGGATCGAACGCCTCGCTATCTCGATGACCATCGTTCTTTGACAGCCGATCAAACGACCCGTCTCAAAATTTGAACAAACGCTGGAGAGCCGAGAAGCGGCGGTTGAATGGGACCGCTGGTTGAAGCGGCGAATGTCTAAGAATTCAAAATTGCGCTAATTTTTGATTTTTCTTTTGTGTGTAATGGGAACGTCCCAGCGTCAACCTTAAATTCGAGTATAAAAGTTTCTGTTTTTCTTGTCAGCTTGTCACAATTTGATCAAAAGCTGAAACGGGCCGAGAATCAGCGTTTAACTGTCGTAGTTCGAATTTCAAAAATTAAAAAAGGTGCTATTTGTCAATTGTTTGTGATGGAGACTCAAATATCCCAGCGTAAACCTTAAAGTCGAGTATAACAGTTTCTGTTTCATTCGTCAGCTTGTCACATTTTGGTCAAAAGCTAGAACGGGCCGAGAATAAGCTTTTTACAGAAATAACAAAATTATCATTTTGCAGGTCAAGTCCGGGGGAGGCATTGAGGAGAAAGGGGTGAGGATCGAAGTGAAGGTTCGCAGTCGCGACGATTTCTCCCGGGACCTCTTGAAGGTTTGCCCCTTAACGTATTTTTGGAAATATATTTAATTTTCGATCGTGAATTGAACTCTCGATAATCGTTTGATTTCTGTCGCCAGTCGGACACGTGCGATCTGCTGGTACCAGAGCTGGAGTTGGAATCCGGATCGCGTTCGCTGTGCGGCCGCTTCACGACCGTGGAGGGGATGCTGCGCGCCATGCAGGAACAGCTGGCCGGCCTGGCGGGCGATTCTAACACCGCCGAGGACACGCAGCGCATGGACAGGTGGGTCATACTGCTACGCACATCGATCCTGCACTTACCTCCTTCTAGATACGGAATGTCCTCGGTGAATTTTCTTTTTGGATCTCCGACTGTTTTTAGCGGTGTGGAATAGCGCTAATTTTGTACGTGTTTCGTTTTGCGATTTCAGTTTCGTGGACAGGATGCGGAAGGTGATAGACGGCGCCATTCCCGTGACGCTCATCTTGGACGACCCGGCCGGAAATTCTTACGTCCAAACTCTGACCGACGACGGAACTCTGGACGAAGGTACGTCACTTTGTATGTCTTAATGGCTTCGTCTGTTTTGCAGGTTCTGGGCGGCTCTCGCGCTTCCGAAACACTCTTGCATCTGCGGGTGACCTCTGTTGCTCTTGTGTCCGATGATATTGTAATTTCAACGGTCATCTGTTGGTAGTGCCACGTGCCCAGCGTGAACTTTGAATTACCCATCCACTCTTTTGTCTTTTTGTGTATTGCAAGGAGATACCTAGCACGAATGTTTGTGTGGTGGCTATTTTTGCCGCAAAATAATTATTGATGTTCATGTTTGAGCACAAATCGGTAAACATTTGTTAAGTATGCATGCTCGGAAATTTTTGTGGTTTTTTTCTTCTTATTTTAGGGGATAAAGCTTGCCAAAAGGGATCCATCCATAAATTGTCACTGATGTTAAAAATGCCACTCGTGTAAAATATGTTATTCGGGGAAAATATGTCACTCGTGTAAAATATGTCATCCGTGTAAAATATGTTGTTAAAGTAAAGTATGTCATTCAAGAAGAATTTCATTTGAGTAAAACATGTTACTTATGTAAAATATGTCACTTATGTAAAATTTGTCACTTAAGTAAAATATGTTGTTTGTGTAAAATATGTCACTCATGTAAAATATGTCCCTCGTGTAAAATATATCATTGGTTTAAAAGGTGTAATTTATGTAAAATATGTTGTTAATGTAAAATATGTCATTCAAGATAAATATGTCATTCGTGTAAAATATGTCACTAATGTAAAATATGTCACTTAGGTAAAATATGTGGTTCGTATAAAATATCTAATTTGTGAAATATGTGTCATTTATATAAAATATGTCGCTCGTGTAAAATATGTTTCGAAATAATAAAAAAATGTCACATGTGTAAAATATGTCACTTGTGTCACTCGTTTATAATATGTCACTCGTGTAAAATATGACACTCGTGTAAAATATTTCACTCTTGTAAAATGTGTCGCTTATCTACAATATTTCACTTGTGTAAAATATTTCACTCTTGTAAAATGTGTCGCTTATCTACAATATTTCACTTGTGTAAAATATGTCGTTCGTGTAAAATGTGTCACTGTTTTGGCTGATCTAGTTCTCATACCACCCGACTGCTTTAAGCTGTTTCTAAAGAGATTACCTTCCGTTGCAGGGCTCAAGATCACCAAGTACGAGAGGAGCTACGAACAAAACGAAGAACTGGGACTAAACGACATGAACACGGATAATTACAACCGCTGTTAGTGCTAGAGGTGTTGGCGCAATGCGGCTACTCTGCGATGGACGCGCATCACCGCAATCACACTGCAACTAGCTTCGTAACCACGACCGGCCATTTTTTTTTTTTTAAACCCTATTGATCTACAGATGTCATCGAATTCGACGGCGTCTCTTACCACCAGACCACGAATCCAGAGGTCGCTGGTACAAACCCGGCGTGCTCCCGATAACTTTTATTCAATGAATACGTGTCATAACGCATTTAATTCATATAAAATAATATATATTATATTGACGGCACGTTCCAGAGTGGTAGATACTCCGTGTATCGCCCTGGTGAATTTAAATGCATTGCTTGAAATGGCTTTAGCCGTGTTTGGTGACCGGATCTGAATAGCCAGGTATTTGCCGACCTTTCTCTTTCCCATCTCCTTCCCCTCCGCACTGCCTTCAGCCTCACAACATACCCCGATCGGGGGAAAATAAAAATAATAAAAACTGTCAAAATATGAAACTAATATTATTAAAACAACATAATTTCCTTTGTAAGTACGACTGCACTAGTGTTAACTCTCAAATACCTACCTAGAAGTAACAATAAATAGAGAGAGAGTCGATTCTTTTTACCCAACCTATACAGATTTGGGATAAATCACTTTCTCCGGGTTTCTTGTACGTCGTACACCATGAGAAAGAAAGAGACGACAAATTTTCCCGAATTATCGCACCGCTTTAAAGTACTGTTAGAATGTTCTTCGTGTCCCGCGTCTCCGTTGACTCCGCCCGCACGTTACGATAAGCGACATAAATTGACATAACTCAACGGTTTTTTAGGTTATGTGCTATATTTTTGTTGATAACAATACTGTGAAAGAGTGGTAATACAAATAAACAAAAACAATGTGTCGACATGCGCTATGAATGGATGTACACATACCCTACCCCTAGTCCTAGCCACGCCCAGAACTAGCCGAGTCCGGCAAACCTCGTATAAACTGACTACAGCAGCTCTCTCTCTTGTATATTATTGCTCTGAGGTACCTAACTATAGTATATTTTAGCAGACATTGTTTTACATTTGAAACGGGTATTAAATAAATGTTTGTATATTTTCACCAATTTTTTTTTCTTAATAACATTCTATTCTTATTAACATGGCTTAAGAATGCCGTAGAAATGAGATCCCCGAGGCGTATGTGCGGTAAAACCTTGGAGTAACAATGTATGGAGGGAGAGCTAATTATTTTTACCCAACCTATACAAACATGCGATAAATCACTTTCTCCGGGTTTTTACGTCGTACACCATGAGAGAGAAAGAGACAACAAATATAATACACCGCTTCTACGTACTGACGCGATGATCTTGGGCTCCCGGGTCACCGCGGGACTCCGCCCACATTTTTTTTAATACCACTAAACTTGACACAACTAAACGGTTTTTTAGGTTAGATGCTATATTTTTGTTGACAACAATACTGTGAAAAAGTGGTTGTACGAATAAACAAAAACATTGTGTCGATATGTGATATGAATGGATGTACAAATACCCTAGCCTTAGTTTTAGCCACGCCCAGGTCTGCCGAGTCAGACAAAAAACATCAAAAACTGACTACACTGCCTCGGATAGATACCACTCTATATACTCTAAGGGTAAAACTATGTATGACCGTGTTAAAAATGTGGATATCCGGAAAGAATGCAAGGCTAATGTAAGCGTAATGAATAGAATCAAGAAAGGGACGCTTAGATGTTAAGAATGCTGTAGAAATGAGATCCTCGAGGCCTATGTGCGTAAAACCACGTATGACCGTGTTAAAAATGTGGATATCCGGAAATAATGCAAGGCTGATGTGAGCGTAATGAATAGGATCAAGAAAGGGACGCTTAGATGTTTAGAATGCTTAGAAATGAGATCCCCGAGGCGCATGTGCGGTAAAACTATGTATGACCGTGTTAAAAATGTGGATATCCGGAAAGAATGCAAGGCTGATGTGAGCGTAATGAATAGAATCAAGAAAGGGACTCTTAGATTTTTAGAATGCTGTAGAAATGAGATCCCCGAGACGTATGTGCGGTAAAACTATGTATGACCGTGTTAAAAATGTGGATATCCGGAAAGAATGCAAGGCTGATGTAAGCGTATTGAATAGGATCAAGAAAGGGACGCTTAGATAGTTTGGGCACGTAGAGCAAATGAACGACGAAAGGAGTGTGTAAAGAATATATGAGGCGAAAGTGAATAGAAGAAGAAGTCAAGGACGCCATGGCGCGATACTTGAGTCGGGCCATGTGAATAGTCAGAACAATAGAAGAGTATGTGTAAGACGATGTATGAATGTGAATGAAGCAAGGAGTGTGTGCTGAGACAGAGTTGTGTGGCACTCCGTCCTCTCTGCCTACCCCTGCGGAGAAACGGTGTGATGGTTAGTTAGTTAGTCACCAAGAACTTTAATTTCTTGGAGCCAGTGAGACATAGCACTTTCAATATAATAGAACTTTGTGAACTGAGTCGATTGGGGAACGAAAAGAATGAAGAATATCCTAGAAGACAATTTTTTTTTAATGCCAGACAAGAGACTTTCTGTCTGAAACCAGTGGATCTATGACATCCTCGATTTGCCACTATTTTGATTTCAGCCTTCAAGAGATGGGGAAGATGCGGTAGGTAGGTAAGCCAGTGGCGTTTTGACGGCCTTCGCGGTCGAGTGGTTAAGGTCCTTGACTACGAACCCAGAGTTTGCGGGTTCGATTCAGTGCCCGCTGCGATTTTGAAAAAACACGTTAACTCAGGTAAGTCAATGCACTGCGACGAGAATCTAAAAAAAAGTCCCAAACTTGTGTCGTTTGAGTCGAGCCTTCTCCCAAATGGTGAGTATATTTGAGATGGCTGAAGGACCACAAAAGTCTTCAGAATCAAACGAGAGTCAGAGCATTGGATGCAGAAAAAAAACCCGATCAAACTGCGTATTTAATTCATTTTTGTCAAAGTGTTAATGTTGCATTTTTAAGAGATAATATCTTAGATTCTTACCTTCTTGTTCTTCATCCAGTTCCTACCTTTTCCAACCATTTTATTATATTCAATCCCCGTATTCAACAACACCGAGTTTAAAAACAAGTGACAATCAAGAAACAGAAGAGTTGTTTGTTCGTTGGTGTCTCCTTTGGTCGCTCGTTTCGTTGTTGAAAAAATAACTAAGTGATTTGTGTTGTGGTGTTCGTTAAGAATAATCAAAAACATAAATTTATCGGTGAGTGAATTGGTTTCCTCACTTCCTTCATTCCATAATCTGTCCACATCCATAATTAGACACTTTCATCGAGTAGTATAGTTCATTCGTTTTACAGTTCACAATTTCCAAATTCATCTGGAGCTGAAAACACATACGAGTCACTTAAGTGTCCTTTTTCATTTCCAGCGTAGATACGTCATATTCGATTATTTTAAGAAGACTATAATTGAGGGGTTTAGAAGCAAAGGCAGCAATCTCCTTCATTTTAAATTATTTCTTGGAAAGTTGATTTAACGTTTAATGTAGCGTTGGGAAAAACTTCAATGTTTTGTGAATGCTTCACGAATTGTTAGTTCTTTAAAATGAACCCTTCGAAGTGAACCCTTCAATTGAAGTCGAACTCGCGAAAAAAGAGATTTGGATTTATCCGCTTGTTTGTTCAGTTCTTTTTGGAACCGGTTCCTCGCCGAAAAAGCACGTACTAGCCGGTAGAGTTTGGAAAGTAAAAAGAACTGGAACCGGTTCCTTGCCAAATTACATAGTACTAGTCGGTACGGTAGAGTTTTGAAAACCAAAAGAACTGGAACTGGTTCCTCGCCAAAGAAAAGCACGTGCTAGTCGCTAGCGATTTGAAAATGAACTTCATTTTGAAATGTCAATGCCTTCACAACGATACTGCTTCAAATTGAAGTACTACTTTCAATGGAATAAAGTTAATCAAATGAATGAAGGCTAAAATGAACTACCAACTTCAATTAAAGTGTTGGTTCAGTGAAATGAAGTTATTGACATGAAGTTAATGAAATGAATGAAGGCTAAAATGAACTACCACCTTCAATTGAAATATTTGTTCAATGAAATGAAGTTATTAAAATGAATGAACGCTATAATGAACTACCGACTTCAATTGAAGTATTTGTTCAATGAACAATGAATGAAGTACGAACTGTTGCCAAAAGAAGTAGTTCTTTGAAGCAGTTCTTTCAAAGCGGTCACAACGCTAGTTTAATGCACTTTTCTTTTGTGAATATGTTGATAAATTTAGAGATAATTGTTTCAAATAGTTCCTAGTTTAATGTGCACTAACATATTTGTACACTTCATTCTCCATTTCTTTATAATAATCATTCGAAAGTTGACAATGCTACAAAACCGTTTTTGGAGATTGCTGCCTTTGGTTCTAAGTCCCTCAATTATCTCTTTCCGATCCCAAGAAACAAAACTAGGAACCAAAAACTGGACACATAACCGCTTCTTCACCAATCACATAAAAACAGTGTTTCGTAAACTTTAATTACGACCTTAGGCGGAAATAATAATAATAAACAATTGAAAAACAATGAAAAGTGCAGAGTTTAACAAAGTTGTGACCGCGTGTTAACAGTGTTAATTTTCACTTTAAAAAACTGACTTCTGTCATAATTAATAAAAATAAAATAAAATACAAAAAAAATTGTTGTCATTAAAAATAAAACGTCAGTGAAAAATCAATGAATATACAGCCATAATCAATGGTGCGCAAATCGATACACACTAAACCTACCAAAACTGTATCATTAAATCTTAAACAAATTGTGAACTACAGTGACAGTATATTAAACAAAAATAATCGTAAAAGAACTGTCATTGCTCTGATTGTAAAAATTCTTAAATACAACGCCATCTCTGGATATTGAGTAAAATAACTTAACGAAATCACCGCTACGTAAATCAAAGCTTACTTAAAACAGACACAGAAGTCTCATAGTCATAATTTATTATTTTTTTTATTATTTAATCTGATTAAATAAAATAAAATACATAAATTAAAATAAACTGTGACAGGCACCTTACAACCATTGGGAAAACTAACTTTTCGCTCACGCGCAAGCTCTTGTGACCGCGGCGCAATTTTTACAACCAGAAAATCAGAGATTTGCAGATCGTCAGTGGCGCAGATTTAGCCTACCAGCAGAGAATTTCAAAGGATATTTAAAAATGTCGAAATCTCGCAGCAAAGTTTGTAGTGTAAAAAAGATGCAAACGCCGTCTTCTTCGCCATTGATAACCGCATCCGGCCCCACCGACTCACCATCGCACCAATCCATGATAAATATCGACACCAACTCCCTCATCACTTTCTTTGAGTCAAAACTCGAACTCATGCGCTCGGAGAGTAAAGCAGCCATTGACGCCGTGCAGCTCAAACTGGACGCGCTGTCGAACGAATGGAAGGAGCAATTCAACAAAGTGCTAGAGTGTGTGAATGCCCTTCAGGACGAAAAACGCCAGTCTCCGACGGCAAGTCGAATCCCTCCGAGACGCACAAGATGACATGGAACAGCGAAGCAGATTGTGCAACCTCGATATACATAACATTCCCGAAGTAAAAGGAGAAAATTTGTTAAGCATTGTTGAAAAATGGGAAGCGTCATCAGCGTGCCGCTTCCAACAAGCTGCGTGGTATCTGTACATCGCGTCGCTCGCGGACACTCATCGCCCTCCAACCGGCCACGTAACATAGTCGTCCAGCTCTCAACGAAGCGACTCCGCGATGACGTTATCGCTGCGGCAAGGACTCGCCGCGGTCTCACAACGGAGCAGCTAGGACTCGGTGCTCCCAGCACCAATTTCTATGTTAACGAACACCTGACATTAAAAAATAAAATACTTTTCGCAAAAACACGTGCTGCCGGACAAGCCAACGGGTATAAATATATATGGGTTCGTAACGGCAATATCCTGGCGAAGAGAAATGATCTCTCTAGGGTGGTCACCATTCGCCGCGAGGGAGACCTTCACAAGATAACGCCACATCAAGACCAGCAAAACAAATGACTCTTAGAAACCTTTTACTACTATCAATGCCCAATTTTTTTCTTTCTTCTTTTTTTTCTTCTTTTTTTTGTTTCGATAGTGTACCCTTGCACATTACTTCATTTATCTATAAATCTGTTTATATATTTGTCCATTGCACAGTGTCTCCACAATTTTACAATACTATTACGTTCTCTACACATTCTTTCAAACTTTAAAACCTTTAAATATGTTATACTCTTTAACCTCATAATGAATCAATGTGTTCCATATAATTTGCAAGCTTCATGTACTTATTTTCTACTAAATGTGCCGCTCCCGCTAATGTGGAATATGTTGAAACACACTCTAACGCTAGTGAAATGACCTCGCCTATATCCGTTTACTACCAGAATTGTGGTGGTATTAAGACTAAAACACAGTCGCTACTTATAAATATTCAATCGAATAATTATGATGTTATAGTTCTAGTTGAAACATGGCTCGAAGCTAGTGTAAATACGGCCGAAGTCATAGATTCCCGATACACAGTGTTCCGACGAGACAGAGACCGTATGCTTACCGGTAAGAAGGACGGAGGCGGAGTGCTGGTGGCAGTACGCAAAGAGCTCGCAGCTTCCCGCATCGATGACTGGGAAAACACTCAAATCGAGCTTATCTTCGTATCCATCCCGGTGAGATCTCTTAATGTCATCATTTGTGCGGTATATATACCTCCTGCCTCGCCAGCCACCCTTTATGAAATTTTCTCCAACAACCTGGAATCCGTATTTTCATTAGAACCAAACAACATGTTTTGCGTGTTAGGAGACATGAATTTACCTAATCTTACTTTGGCATTTTCCGAAAGCAGCAGTCAAGGTCGCGCCTTTTCAAACACGACTGCATCTCAATCTTTGCTTCAAACAACGTCATTAATGAACCTACACCAATATAATTGTATTCCGAACCACAATAAAAAATATTTAGACCTAATATTCTACAGTCGCGAAACAAATGTAAAACGTTGTAACAACCCCCTTCTCTTGGAGGACAGACATCATCCGGCCCTAGAATTCGACATATCCTCCGTGATCCAATCGAAAATTAAAAACAACAAAGAGCGTAGGCGCAATTTTAGGAAAGCCGATTATACTAAAATTAATGATTGTATTAATTGTGTAGATTGGATCTCCGAAACCGCAACTTTGTCAGCCGAAGAAGCGGTAGATAACTTTTATGTAATTATAAATAATTTAATTGATAAGTTTATTCCAGTTTTAGCACGACGAAACGAGAAATTTCCCATCTGGTTCACACCACAACTTATTAAGTTATCACGAAAAAAAGATAAAGTCTGGCTTAAATGGAAAACATATAAAAGGTCTTTCCGACTACCGTGAATTTTCTTTCTTGCGTGCTGCACACAAAAGTTGAGTAGTGAAACTCGAAAGTCGTTTTTCGATACCATTGAAAGTTCATTGCAAAACAATATCAAAAAGTTTTTGGACATATGTATCTTCACTAAAATCGTCTGATGGATACCCTGCTGCTATGTCCTTTGAAGGCCATAAATCTAATGATACCCAAGAAATTTGTCACATGTTCTCTAATTTCTTTAAGTCAACGTTTGAACCTGCCTCCATCAATGACACACAATCGACATCGACCCACCTGAATCAGTCTATGACTCTGGATTTGCACACATTCACACGATTCAACTAACTGAAAAAGATGTGCTATTAAATTTAAAAGTCACTAGATATAAACAAGGGTGCAGGTCACGATGGAATACCGGCGTTTTTCCTTAAATCAGCTGCGTCGTCACTGTGTGTGCCTCTTACTATATTATTTAATAAATGTCTGAGTGAAGGGGGTTTTTCCCTGCCAGGTGGAAATTGGCCTATATCATACCGGTCCACAAGGGTGACTCGCGTCATAATGTGGAAAACTATAGACCAATCTCCATTCTCTCCGCGATCCCAAAACTCTTGGAAAGACTTATCCATGACAACATATATCCGCAGCTTGCCGCCAAAATTATAGATCAACAACACGGGTTTGTCAAAGGCAAGTCTACCACGAGTAATTTACTTATTTATTCAAACTTTTTATTTACCAACATGGATCGAGGCCACCAGGTTGATTCAATTTTCCACGACTTCAAAAAAAGCTTTTGATAAGGTTGACCATCTTATTCTTATTAAAAAAAAAATTATGTACAACGGAATTAGGGGAAATTTATTACGATGGTTTGTCTCATACTTAACAAAAAAAAAGACAGCAAGCTGTGTCATTACGAGGACATACTTCTAAATGGGAACCAGTTACCTCTGGCGTACCACAGGGATCCATTCTGGGTCCGCTGTTATTTATACTTTTTATCAATAACGTTACCAAATGTTTTTCGCACTGTTTGTT
This sequence comes from Drusus annulatus, assembly GCA_022651775.1. Lineage (NCBI taxonomy): Eukaryota > Metazoa > Arthropoda > Insecta > Trichoptera > Limnephilidae > Drusus > Drusus annulatus. The sequence goes on from JAGWCC010000612.1 coordinate 182,127, forward strand.
TCTCTTGTACGCTGATGATATAAAAATATTTGCTGTTGTTAGAACTTGAATGATTGTCTGCTCATCCAAAAGAGATTTAGTAAGGTTTGAAGCGTTTTGCAATGAAAATAAAATGTATCTAAGTTTCAGCAAATGTAAACAAATAAGTTTCACTAAAAATCAGAACGCTATAATACACAATTATTACATTGGTAACTACCCACTCGAGCGCGTTTATAGTATAAGGGACCTAGGCATACTTTTTGATTCCAAACTTCATTTCTGATGCACACATTGAGAATATTGTGAACAAAGCCTACTGTATGCTAGGTTTTGTTTTCAGAAAACAGCCGTGTATTTCGAAAACCTGAAACCTACCTTCTTCTTTACTATACGCTGGTCCGTTCTCAACTTGAGTACTGCGCCCCATGGACTCCACTTTACGCCGTCTACAAAGATAAAATAGAAAGTATCCAAAGGAAATTTCTATATTTCCTTAATTACGGCATGAGCGCACCTAGACGGGGATACATAGATATGCTATCCAACTATAACGTCTCCACTCTGTATAACCGGCGAATACACCTTGATCTCACGACCCTGTTTAAAGTTTGCAATAACATAATTGACTGTCCTACCTTAGTAAACCTAATCAACCTCAAAATACCACCCAGAACAACTAGACTTAAGGACTTATTTCACATTAGCCGGGCACGCACAAATGCTGGTGTCAGGGATCCAATTAGAAGAATGTGCGATTTATATAATCAACATCAAACTTCAATGAATTCCGACATATTCTTTGATACAAGTGGTACATTTGGTAGAAAATTGAAGGCTGTGTTCACTTAGAAAAAAAAAAAAAACAACTTAGTGTACTTATTACTTTTAATTTAATTCTTTCTTAGACACTGCATTTTTATTTATTTTTTCTTTATTTTTTCTTCTCTCTGTAACCCTTAATTAATCGATTTACTTTTTATTTCCCTTTAAATTTGTAAACAAATATTCGGTAGAGATGCATTTATCAGCTACAATATGTAAATCAGTAAGAAATGTTTGTGATACAGGCTAATTCTCCAGTGTATGTATTTATATACTTGTTATTAATTTACTGTCTGTATCTGTATTTTCTTCATTAATAAATAAAAAAAAAAAAAAAAAAACAGTGAACTTATAAAGCGCAGTTTTGTAATACTTCACCTCAAGTGCGCTTCATACTAAATTAATTAAGCCAATGAGACTAACTAACAAGAAGAAAGTATTATACTATGTATACAAATTTAAACTATCTAAAATTATGATCGTTATTTTTTTTATTTTGATAAACCATCATTGGGCTTTTACAGTAAAAGTACATAGTATAGCAAAATAAGTGTAACATAACAAAGGTTAAAAACATTTTTTAGTAACAAGTGCTCTGATCAAGAAATGTTTTATTTGACTATAAATCAACTTTTGCTACATATTAAATAGAGACATGTTAAAAATGCATTAATCTGGGAGAGATTAAGAAAAAGAGTGGTTGGCACCCACTGTCTACTCTGTATATCCTAAAGGAAAAAACAATAAAGTTATTTCAATAAGGCATTTTTTAAATCTCTTCAAAGCTTTTCAAAAAGTTTTGTCAACAATTCCATCATCATAAATCATGAGAGAAAAATGTTCAGATTTGGGTATGACAGTGCATGTTTACATCAACAGATTAAAAAAAAAACAATTTACCAGAAGTTAAGGGTATAAAAATCCTCATAATTCATTGTTAAAGCAAAGAAAAGGAAATTAGATTGAGGACAGTTAATATGTCGGTATTTAAAAACATTAATTTTCAAGTTTCATAAGTTAAACGATTCTTAAAATACAAACAGTGTAAATATTACAAGTAAAAAAAATACTTTATGACACTACTTATACTAATACTATGTTGTATTTATTACTTTTGGCCAGCAGTTGACAAAACGGAATAAAATAAATATGGTTTATATTAGGGTTGGTATCAAAACTTCACTGTGGACTGCTAGCCTAGCTTCTTTCGATAACTTTTTATTAGCAACCATGCGTTCGGTACTTCAAAAAACCTTAATCAGAACGTATAAAAGTACCTTTTCATGTTAAAATATTGTGTAGAAATTACAAAACTCAAGTTATTGCAAACGCAAAGTGGTAATCATTTATTTTTTTGCTGTATTCCACAAATAATTAGTTTTTAGGGTTTAATTATTACAATAGTTATTATTAAATTGTCGCAATACGATTGTTCGCGTGTGTGGTTACATTATCATAGATAAATTTATTAAAATCAATTTGTCATCTAAATTATTTTTCATCTATGGTATATCGCCATTTTGTTTCGGTATATTTCTTTGCGTGTATTTAGTTCATCCTCGATATATCACTTATTAAATTAAGATTTCTTAGATTTTTATATACAGCAGTAAGTTAACATACCATATGATAAATAAATTGTTTTCTTTGTCACGCAAATGACTCCATTTGTAGCTTACAGCAGATTTTGTATTTGCTTTTTTTAACAGTTCCCGCTCTAATGTCAAAATTAAGTCAATTTTTATGCTACCCCCTTAGATGAATTAAATAATGTAGATACGTTACTGAGACAACGCGCGTGACTGCGCGAAACTAAGCCAACGTGGCATACCTGAGATTCACTGCGTTTAGTCTCGCACAAACATTCGTTTGACAAACAAGCTGTCACCAGCTGCCACAAACGCATCGCTGTAAGCTCTTTTCTAAGATAAAATGCCTTCCTGTGCTTTTGACAAGTGTAAAAATCATTCGGGAACAAAAACCTAATCTCATGCAGTTTCTTTTCATGCGAAGTACACACAAATCACTTATTATTTCAATTTATACAATTATTCACATACAAATGGTGTAAGTGAGATAGCGAATGCAGAAATACATAAGTGTGTGAAAGACAACCAAGCGACAGTACACGAGTACGTCGCATGCTACTTCACTCGTAAGTTCGTTAGGGAAGAGAAGGCTTGTAACGCGGAGAATGTAACGCGGGACGTTCATATAGCTATCTCATTCATACACAGATATTCTGTTTGGCATGGCTATCATTTTCATGCGTAATGAGTTTTCAAACAGATATCAGAGCGTGCCAAATTTGTCGTTCAATTTGTATGAATATGACGTGTCTTGTATTTTATGTCCATGGCTACCCCGAGCGTTATTTATTGAAATGAATTTTAAAGTATGTTTACTTGTGCTTTCCTCGCTTTCAATAAGGTTTCACGGAAGACTTGTTTTTGACAAAATTGTATTTAAAAAAAACTAGTGACGCCATCTCATAAATATGAATATAAGTTAGACAGTGAGTTTTGTATGAAAATGTTATTAATTTACTGGAATTTTTCATTCACAGCTTATTCTAGTACTGCGATGGATGTGAGGGAAGAAGGTGGGAGTTCGGTGGAGTATTCAGACGAAGACTACGAAGAAGGAGAAATTATCGATTCAATAGAAGTTCCAGACGAAATTCTAATAGAATATTTAGGACCTTCTCAAAACGAAGAAATTCAAAAATATAGCGGTGAGTTTGAGTGGTTTAAAATATAACTACATTTGAATATTCTCCTTGAATCTTTGCCTCATTGCTGGGAATCGTGCCCTCTTCTCAAATTGCCTTGATAAACAATGCTCGTCCACTCCTTACGGTTTTGCATTGCATGTAAAGCCGGGGACACTGGCGTTCCGGACATCTGACACACTTGGTCAGTCCAACTTTGAAGAAAAAATATACATGGAGAGATAGCTAACTATTTTTACCCAACCAATACAAATTCGCGATAAATCACTTCGGGTTCTTACTTTGTATACTATGAGAGAGAAAGAGATGAGAAAAGTCGTCACACAATATCGCAGCACTTCTAAGTGTGTAATGATGTTCTCCGTCCGCGCTACCTTAACATCATCGAGTCGCATAACTTACGACAACGGATTTTTAAGTTATTTCCTATATTTGTGTTGATTTTAAAACTTGCAGTGGTTATACAAATAATTCAAACATGTTTGTGATATGTGCTATGCGTGAATGTTCAAATAAGACCAAACAAAGATCATAAAACATCACTTTTCAGAGGTATTTCAACCTTTTTAAATATTTTTGACTGAACTTAAGAATTTTTACATTTTTAATGGTAAAAAGACAAAATCAACAAAAAGCCTTCCATCATTATTTAGGCAAACATTCTGTTATTAGTGTTTGTGTGATATTTTTACTTTATACATCATTTTAATGGTGTATTGATATTGTTGAAAATGTCCGAATTCCTTGTGGGCGGTAACTAATAGGCTATCCAACATCCTTTAACATATCTTAGTCTCGTTCTATCGAGTCAGTAATAAGTCAACCACCCTGACTACACTGTTTCCTTGTATATTCTTACTCCAAGAGTCCAACGCATTGGCAATTTTCCCCTGCTTCTCCTACATGCCACTTTAGCAGTGACCATGAGTTTCTCCTGTTTGGAGTTCATAACATGGTTTAAATGGCAAGGTCTTCCAGAAGGGATAGATGAGTGACCCTGGGGACACATCATTTGATTGACAATCCATACCTCCTAGAATGTTATAAGTTGTTTGTGCCAAACAACTACTGCCAGGGGCGACATCACGATCTGCTGTGCATTCCACATGGCAGAACAGACGTGGTGGCTCAGCACAGCATGACACGGGGTATGGTACTACTAAATAACATGTCTCTTGATATCTTCAACGTAAACCTTGAAGATTTCAAGAGACATGTTAAAAATATCTCTTAATTTACTTTTGTTACTTTCTTGTGTTTTGTAAATGGACATATACAGACTGTAAAACACAGAAAAAAAAAAAATATATACATATATTAATCAAATAAAATGTATTTGCGAACGCCGACTTTGAACCCGCAACTTCTGGATGCATAGTCGAGCATCTTACCACTCGACCACAGAGGCCGTACAACATGTAATACATAATTTATAGTATATTTGTGGCACGTTCCAGAGTGGTAGATACTCCAAGTATCGCCCTGACGAAATACCACCATTCAGAATCGAAACGTTGCTTGAAATGGCTTTAGCCGTGTTTAGTGACCAGATCTTAATAGCCAGGTACTTTTCAACCTTCATCTTCCCATTTCCTTCCACTCTCCACTACCTTCAGCATCACAATACACCCCAATTGGGGATGCCATAGTCGCACTGGCTCTAGACGCTTGGGAGAAGTTGGGAATCTTGAGCGGTATAAACTAAAAAAATAACCAGCTAATATTATGAATACCGTTCTCTTTTTCTCGAATGTCTAGACTCATCGATTCCATAGTTACTGCATTATTCCTGACAATATGTGTTGTATTGTGGCAATATCTCTGTGACCAATTATCGCGCGCATGCGCTTTTCCTCTGTTTATCCTGCGCATATAAGTTTTTTTTCAATGACGTTACATATATATAGACACGTCGTAGCACTCTCAAAGTGGCAAGCAATAATCACGCTAGTTGGTGTGATCGGTGTTCAAGCCGATTTAGTACTAGACGGTCACGCGTCGCTTGAGGTCGTTTCAAGCAAGTATGGAACGCGGTCCGAACTTCGGATCTGTTTCGTTCATACACACATATTCTATGAATGTCTATCTTTGTCATGCATGACCGATATTTGAATGATGAATTTACTGGTAACGTGTGTGTTTTGCTTGCCACATTTTGTGTTAATATTCTAAGGCTTTAACGTGTGTATATTTGTAACGTCATTGTTTTTATTTAATATCAATAATACATTGTTATGGCTATATAAACCTTTGTAGCGGTATATTTGTAATTCAATTTACCATATGTCTCTTCTTTCATCAGGTGTCAATATTAAAAACGAGTTTGATTTTGACTTTGACGATATGCAACTGCTTGTTGTTTCCGAAGATGCAAAAACGACCGAAGTCAAGGAAGAAGACTTCGACACTTCAGATGATGAAGTTTTGATGGAATGTTTGGGACCGTCGGAAAATGAAGACCCAGAGATAGGTTCGTATAGGTCATAGACATAAAATACAAGACACGTCATATTCATACAAATTGAACGATAAATTCGGCACGCTCTAATATCTCATAACGCATGAAAAGGATAGCCATACCAAGCAGAATATGTGTGTATGAATGAGATAGCTATATGAACGTTCCGCGTTACAAGCCCTCTCTTCCCTAACGAACTTACGAGCGAAGTAGCATGCGACGTACTCGTGTACTGTCGCTAGGTTGTCTTCCACACACTTATGTATTTCTGCATTCGCTATTTTACTTAGTTGAATAATTGTATTAATTGAAATAATAAGTGATTTGTGTGTACTTCGTATGAAAAGAAACTCCATGAGATTTGTGTTTTGTTCCCGAATGATTTTTACACTTGTCAAAAGCACAGGAAGGCATTTTATCTCAGAAAAGAGCTTTCAGCGATGCGTTTGTGGCAGCTGGTGATAGCTTGTTTGTCAAACGAATGTTTGTGCGAGACTAAACGCAGTAAATCTCAGGTATGCCACGTCGGCTTAAGTTTCGCGTAGTCACGCGCGTTGTCTCTACATTATTTAATTAATTTAAGGTATAGGTCCTATTTTTTTATTAGCTAGCTTAGTTGTTAGAACAGACTCCCGGATGACGAAGGTTCCGAATCAAATTTCTGGTCACGCCAATAAACCTTATTTACCAAGATGGCAGTCAAATCGTAAGAAATTGAAAAAAAATATCAATAATTTTCAATAAAGTGTGATATCGATAAAATGCCGGTTTCTAGTAAGCTCTCGGTGGCTCAATAGGCAGAAGTGTTACTCCCGGATAGAGTGGAGGCTCCGAGTTCGAGTCTCGGTCGCGACCGCTATTCTTTTTATTTCTGGCTTTTTTGTTTCTTATTTACGTTGAAGATTATTGATATAATTTCAATAATTAATATATTAAGCCTAATCTCGCGCGTTAATTTGTTGACATGGTATTTGTCGGTAAAGATAAATATGATAATTATATGTGATATGGGTAAAATTTCACTAAAATAGTAATTTTTAGGTTTCTTTATTGTATTTAAACAATAATAATTATTATTTCAAATTCAAAAAACGATTTTTAGTCAAAAGTTCTGCTAGGTAATTATTTTTACGCGTGACAGCTGTTTCGCCTAAAAGAAGGCACTATCAAACGTCAGAAGGCGAAACAGCTGTCACGCGTAAAAATAATTACCCAGTAGAACTATTGACTAAAAATTTGAATTTTAAATAATTAGTATTATTTAAATAAAATTATAACCCAAAAATTAAAATAGAATTTTACAAAATAAACTTTAAAACAATAAATAAAAGTAAAATATTATTATTACATCAAATCAAATGTGTGTAAAACGTTGCATCTCATTATTTTTCAGTACGCAAAATGAAAGAGAAATCTATCCCGTCCGACAGAAAAGCCGTTCGCAAGTTGCTCGATAGACTGACGCACAAATCTAAAACATGTCCCGTTTGCAATAAAACTTACAAAAGGAACAAAACGCTCGTCAAACACACGGACATCCAACACGGGAACACGACTCTGTATTGCCGCAAGTGTAACTACAGAACTCGCTTCAAGAAAAGACTCGACGCACACCAGCAAGCGCATGTCATGTTCTCCTGCCCCGACTGTCCATACGCCTACAAGCAGCTGTCTTCTTTGAAAATTCACGCGATTGATCATTTCACTACCGACTCGCGTGGCTTGTACAATTGCAGCGAATGCAGCCACACGTCGGAGCACAAAAACCCTCTAAAAAGGCACATGCTCATTCACTTCAGCGACGACTTCCTGATGTGCACGCAGTGCAGCTACCTCGCCAAGCACAGATATCTATTGAAGCTCCACGTTCAAAGCAAGCACTCAAAACCGTTCCAGTGTTCGCAGTGTAGATTCTCGTGCAAGCTGAAGGTCACTTTGAACAGTCACATGTTCGTGCACACGAAAAACATGCCGTTTTCGTGCGCGGAGTGCGACTATCAGACCGGCCAAAAACAGAATTTGAAGCACCACATCAAAGTGAAACACTCTCAAGAGACGGCGTACAAGTGTGCGCTGTGTAACTACGTTACGTATACTTCCGGAGACCAGCTGAAAAGACATATGCGTAAGCACACTGGAGAAAAACCATTTCAATGTACGCAGTGTGAAGAAAGGTTCGGGAATTCGAGTCAGCTGAAAAAGCACGACATATTGGAACATAATGGAGAGAAACCGTATCCGTGTTCTGAGTGTAGCTTCTCGTCCATCCACGCCTGTCTACTGCGGAGACACATGCGTATCCACACGGGCGAGAGGCCGTATGCCTGTGAAGAGTGCGAATATACGTGCAACCAAGCCAGTCATCTGAAAATACACATGCGCCAGCACACGGGTATTAAGCCGTATTCTTGTTCGAGGTGTAGTTTCCAGTGCTCTTGGAAGCAAAGCTACACGAAGCACGTCCTTTTGCATAGCCAATAAGGCTTTTTATCGTGCCTTTTCGCATTTCGTAACCACTTTGTGGTGTGAGACAATAAACCGAAGTAAACACAAAGCTTTGCACCTTTTTTCTTGCGGGTTTCGCTTGGATCCAAGTGGTTTATTGCCTTATTTTACTACGAATACACAAGTTACGATGGAAATTGAGTTCAAGTGAAATCCTGTCAGCATCAGCAATAAGAATAAGTTGTGATAAAAGTAGAAAAATAATACTTGTGTTACTTATGTGGCTCAATTTTTGTGAAATATCACCTTCAGGGTGCTTTGCAAAGTTTGAAAATGAACTAATCCAAGCCAGTAGCTTTGTTTCACAACGCTGTTTGTTAATATGTTTTTTGTTTTGAAAATGTTTGCATGTATTTATTATTTATTGAAATTATAACGAAATAATTATTTAACTTTCAAGTTAAAATGCAATATATACAGTGACCTTACAAACTATAGACGTATGTACTTTCTTACTATATTTTTTAAAAATATATATATCAAAAATGTACGGTATATTTAAATTTAATTTAGCACTTTCAACAATCCTTTCAAAGAGGTTTATGCGTTACTTGTACATGAGGGAGTATACAAGTACATACTAACCACTTTTATTCCCTTCGTTGTTCTTTAAGCGGAATGCTCGATTTCTACGCCCTGCAAGCCCGCTGGAAGATGTTTTTGGGTAAACATTTTTATTACGTAATTTTTGAGGTATTCATAACATAACCCATGGATTAGTTCAGTATATATATACTGAAGGAGGTCAACACGTTTGCCCCTAGTAAGTACATTCATGTGATGTTTTACACACCGAACGTTCTCACACAAAAACACGCCAGTATATAAAGCGATGGAACTATTTAATTTATTTATAAATTAACGGGCTAAAGTCCAATTACAAAAAACACGAAATGTATTTAAAAAAAAAACAAAAGAGAAAGGATAGCACACACATAATAATAAATGAAGCGATGACAAAAATAGGTTAAAATAAACATTCAAGTCATGGTTTAGTCAAAGTCTTGGTAGAGTCGTAAAGAATGACAAAAATCATTTAGACTGCTACCAAAAATTTCAAGACCATAGCTTGAGTTAACAAGTCTCGACGTTTTGGGCAGTGGAAAATGATACCCATAATTAGTAAAGTGATGATTGGGGAACAGCAATTCATTATTTCTGAGTCTACGGCAAGGAATGTTGAACTGGATAAGTTGCAACAGAAAAGGTGAGTCAATAAAACAATTGATAATTTTTTGAATGAAAATTAAATCAAAGTCTTTCCTGGGGTTTTCCCATGAAGACATTTTCAATAATTGTTCAATTTAATCATATGAATAATGAAGTTGCATCTACCTAAGGTGTATTTTGATGCACATATGTGCAGTTCTGTCCATATCTCCTGGTGCAAGAGTAATCGCTAGGTACATAACGACCCTCATACTTTTCTACACACATTTTCACACTCGCCTTATTTAATCTTTTTACATTTTTTTACTTGTTATTAAATATTGTTAGTGTATTTTTTCGTTCACTGTGATTTTTGATTGATTTATTTGAGTTTGTGTTTAACTTTTGCCCTCTTTTGATATTGATGAATTACTGTATAAAGTGATAATTTAAATAAATATAAATTTGACATACTTTATTTTGAAATTATTTATAATTTTCCATAAATTGCATAGTTCTTTCCGATTTAACTATTCTTACACTATGTTATATTTAATTCAATATACTTATACAAAAAAACTTGTCGTATTTTTTTGTTTGTTTTTTAAATCATGTACCATGTGGCCTTAGTACGGGGTATTCTATTAAAGACATTTTTTTTAAATAAAAATAAACTTGTATTGAAAATAGAGAATATGAAACGAACTGTATCAGTCCGCCTGCTAGTTTAGCGTTAAATCCACCAGCCTGTCAACTACCTCAAAACGTAAATTATTAAAGAGATAAAAACAAGTATTTTTTAATTTTAATCCAATATATTATCAGGTACAGATTTAAAATCTGTAAAACGAATATCATTTATTTAATCATAGATTTTACTTTCTGTTACAGAACCATTAGATGGTATTTCTGTAGTGTGGAGCAATTGGTGTTTGATTAAACTCTTCTTATATTTAAAGGCATGTTTGCAATGATTACACGCGTAAGGATGTTCTCCCGTGTGAGTGCGAATGTGTTGCTTCAACCTTTGATTCACGCTACACCTGTACTGACAGTGCGGACACGAATACGGTTTTTCTCCAGAGTGCTTCCGCATGTGAATCTTCAAAGCTGACTGTTGTCTGCAAGTGTACATACAAACAGCACAAGCGAATGGTTTTTCCCCTGTATGAGATAAGATGTGGTACTGCAAGTTCTGCTTTGTGCTACAACAATAGCTACAGTGTGGACACGAAAACGGCCGCTCTCCGGTGTGGATTCGCAGGTGAACTTCGAGGGAGTTTTTGGACCAACCAGTATACTCGCATTCGTGACAAGCGAATGAACGCGTTTCTTCTCCGTGGTGTCTTTTGATGTGTATGTTTAACGCATACTTTGATTTGCTTGCATAGTTACAAATCTGACACGAATGCGCTAACACGCTAGTGTGTGTTAGCAGATGACCTTTCAGTGAACCCTTCGTCTTTGTGTTGAATTTACATTGGGAACACGAAAATGGTTTTTTCTCAGAGTGCTTTAGCAAATGGCGATCGAGTTGAAATTTAAACGCGAATGATTCACCGCATTCCGAACACAAAAGTGGCAGGTAACATTTCGTTTGGTTTCCATCGCTTTCAAGATTATTAGCTTGGAAGTGAGTAGCCACGTGGCAAGTCAGAGCGTATTTGTCTCTGAAATTCCTACCACACTCTGAACAAACAAATGGTTTTTCCCCAGTATGGCTAAGAACGTGCGTGTGTAGTCTTTGTCTGGTAAAACACGAGTAATTACATTCTGCACACTTGAATGGTTTACCAGTGTGTTTATACTTGTGCGATTTCAATTCTTCAGATCTTTGACATGTAAAGCTACACTCGCTGCACGACAACGTCTTTTCGGTATCTAACGAGACCTTTTGTTCAAAATGGGTGGCCAAATGAACTGTCAACGCCCTTTTGTAGCCAAACTTCAATCTGCACTCTGTGCATGCGTACGGTTTTTCTCCAGTATGGCGCGGCATGTGGTAATTCAGTTTTTGATTTGTTGTACACGTATAGCTACAGTGAGGACATTTGATCGGATTGCCGTTATGTTTGTACATGTGAATCTTCAGGTCGAATGTTCTGTAGCAGAAAAAACTGCATTCTTTACAAGACAACTTGTTTTCACCGGTGTGCGAGTACATGTGAACCTTTAAGGACTTTTTATGCTTGGCTTTATAGTCGCACTGTGAACAAGTGAAGGGTTTTTCAGAAGAGTGTTTCAGAACGTGTCGCCTCAAACATTCTTCTCTGTAAGTAGAGTACGCGCATTCTGAACACTTGTAATTGTTTTTTGCAGTGTGACTTCTCATATGCGCCTTTAAGTTGCTTGGCTTTATGTTTTTCCTGCACACGATACAGGGTGTTTGAAGTTCATCCGTCTGGATCAGAGCTTTGATTTTCTGCGTCTGTTTCACAAAACAAGCTGAAAACATTTAAAATCAACTTCAATTATCAACACACAATGACGTTACATTTATAAACACGTTATAGCCTTAGAATATGAGCAGAAAATGTGGCAAGCAAAACACACACGTTACCAATAAATTCATCATCCAAATATCGGTCATGTATGACAAAGATAGACATTCATAGAATATATGTGTATGAACTAAACAAATCCGAATTTCGGACCGCGTTCCATACTTGCTTGAAACGACCTCAAGCGACGCGTGACCGTTTAGTACTAAATCGGCTTAAACACCGATCACACCAACTAGCGTGATTATTGCTTGCCACTTTGCAGGCGCTACAACGTGTCTATATATATGTAACGTCATTGTCAACACAACGATTCTTGTAAGTTTAATTTGTAGGTATTTGATAAAGACTAAGACTAAGTGGAAATCTCAGAGGAAAGACGTGGAGTTGAGACACCCCGGACAAAGTCGAGGAAAGCAACTCCAGGGGTTGGATTTATCATTTGGCTTTATCGAAGCGATGGATTCTTGAAGTAAGAATATATATGAAGAGAGAGCAAAATATGTTTAACCAACCTATACAAATTTGCGATAAATCATTTTCTCTGGGTTTTTACGTCGTATACCACGAGAGAAAAAGATACAAGAAAAGTCGTCACATAATATCGCAGCACTTCTAAGTATGTAAGAATGTTCTCCGTCCGCGCTAATTTCACATCATCGAGTCGCATAACTTAAAGTCAACGGATTTTGAGGTTATTTCTTATATTTGTGTTGATCAAAATACTAGCAGTGGTAATACAAATAAATCATGTTCAAAAAATGTATTCAAATATGTATATTAAAAATGTCCCAATCCCATATGGGCGGTAATTGATAGGCTATCTGACATCTTTTAATATATCTTTGTCTCTTTCTATCGAGTCAGTATAAAGTCAACAATACTGACTACACTGTTTTGCAAAGGTACCTTTCCATATATATTCTTACTCCAAGGATTGACCCGCATAAAATAAAGAGAAGAAGATGATGATAATGTAAGAAAGCACTTTGGGAGTAATTTTAATTAAAAACGTGGCACTGAATGGTCTTAAAACCACTATTGTTGTAGGTTAAGTTACTTAGAGAAAAACGCTCTCGAGGCTAAGTACCACCAAATAGAATTATAATATGTATATATATATATTTATATTACGTAAAATTAGAAATTTTATCCAATTATCAAAACAGGTTCCCAATAAAATACATTTTAAATGACATGGTGATCTTTTACCGGGGAATCTTGAATGTGCCTGCCACTCTGAGACGAAGTGCAGATGGAATTTACATTATTTGAATGAGAAGTGCTATGAATTGACATGACCGCCGGGTTTCGAGCCCGCAACCTGCGCGTCCGGAGCCAGGAGCTTACCGCACTGCCGCGGAGGTCGACAAACATCTGCCCAGATGATGAACACTGTGAGGATGTCCGAAGCGTTGTTTCAACGAGGGAGAAACGCAATACGACTCGATACCTCAAACTTACTATCGGCTTTGAAAAAAAATAAAGCACACCGATTAACGTTCCCCTTACTATGCTAAATTATTATTCGCGTTCCGGTGTTGTGTAATCATTACACAGGTAAAAATTTGCGATTTAAATCAGAAAAAAAGAGTATTTATAGCCAATCGCTTAAATTAATCATATTTGATATCAAATATGATAATAAATGAAATTTAAAAGCTGAAAACATGAAAAAACAATCGACTGACGTTCACAAAACGGGCGAGGGGACCACCTCCAAGGGGTACCCGAAAGCTACTGCCAGTAGTTGGAGATCGTAGGCGCTGTGTATTGTTATGAAGCACGATAAATTCGATCCAGTGCGATTTTGAATTTTCCCGCTAGTTAAAAATCTATTTAGTATGGTGTAATGTTTTGTCTATTTGCCCCACTGAAAAGCCAAAAAGTGGGGGCAAAACGACCAGCGGACCCAGGCTGAAACGGCCAGGAGGAAGATTCAACGTTCAACGTTCGACCGCGAAAGAGAGTGAATATTAGAGTTTTCACAGTAGACGTCGAATAGTGCAGTTAACGTTATTGAAATCAATACAGTATTTACCGCTTATGGTGAAACAGCAAATTGAATTAAATATTGCGATGGATAATACGAGTCGCTACGATCCCCGGCAGCCGCCATACAGGAGCGAATTAGCGAGGTTTCTCGGCTATCAGACTGAACAGGAGGATTCTCAGCGCACAGGATCCACGCATTTTCCAGTATCGGTGATAATTGAACAATTTAGTATAATAGTTTGTCTCTACGAGTACCCAATTCTAACGTTATCCACCAAGTTAATCAAGCTTTTCCTGGGCGTAGAATCAATATTCTCAAATATAATACGAGAGAGCATTTAGAGTGTATTATTGTTAAAATTCTTTAAACCCTGCAAGTATGGGTCCTTTTTGTAACCCCCATTTTTAACGAAGAATAAGAAGGTCCTCTCTAAATCAAAATAAACGAATTTCAAACACGGAAAAAGATCCGTTCTACCGACTGAAGCTAACCGGGTGGGCATTTAAAAAGGTAAGTGAATCCTTGGGACTCACGAACCCGTCATTTTATATTTTGTGTCTGTTTAAAAGAGGCGTACATTACCGTACTTTAACAGTATTGAGAAAGAAAAAGCAGAACTACGAATGAGATTCCATTTTTTGGGTTCTCATAAAACGAAGTCAAGTAAGAGTGAGATGTGAATAGCACCGTATCTCCCGCACACTATTCGCATATCTTCATATCACATAGCGGTTTTTTTTAACGAATATACCTACGTCATACACTAGTACACGTTTGATTGTATTGGAGAATTTATTCCCGATTTTCACAAAATATCTCGTATGTGCCCCATAAGTCCTAATTAACATAAGCACTATTTTTTCATTCAATGCGTTAATGCATTATGAAGGAATATCCAAAGTCTGAAGCCAGTATTTATGATGGTTGTAGAGATATTAAAGTTATAAGAAGCAATGTGTGGTAGTTACACATCATAGTTAAGGAAAGGTTTATATGCATATTTACATACCAATTTCAAAGCCGAAATTGAGTGGATATTCTGATGACTCCCGTTTGACATGTGGGTTCGGAATATTCACATGGGCAAATTCAATTTCAGAAAGTTTTTTTCCTTTTTTGGCTGCTTTTGAAGGTATATTTTTTGACGGAAATTTCTCCGATTCAAGGTCGGAAATTTTTGGAATATTTTGAGTGTCGGTAAAGCTGTTGGTGACGGGAACTTCAAAATAGATTTCTTCGTCTTCGTCTTCCTCCTCGCCATCTGTCGCTGGTTCGGATTTGACAGTTTGGCCATCAGAACTGTCGGTATTCATTTGGTATTCTGTTGAATAAATAAATAAAACTTTGAAATTGTAATTAACTTAAAAGCATATTTTTAATTAAATATTTAAATAACATCAATAATCGACAATATTATGTTTTCCCGACTTGTTAAGAAGTCAAAATATCATCCGTAATTTAAAAAATGGATATCCAAGCATAGACATAAAATACAAGACACGCCATATTCATACAAATTGAACGATAAATTTGGCAAGTTCTAAGATCTTATAATGCATGAAAAGGATAGCCATACCAAGCAGAATATGTGTGTATGAATGAGATAGCTATATGAACGTCCGCGTTACATTCTCCGCGTTACAAGCCCTCTCTTCCCTAACGAACTTACGAGCGAAGTAGCATGCGACGTACTCGTGTACTGTCGCTAGGTTGTCTTCCACACAATTCTGTATTTCTGAATTCGCTGTCTCACTTACACCATTTGGTTGTGAATAATTCTATTAATTGAAATAAAAAGTTATTTGTGTGTACTTCGCATGAAAATAAACTCCATGAGATTTGTTTTTTGTTCCCGAATGATTTTTACACTTGTCAAAAGCACAGGAAGGCATTTTATCTCAGAAAAGAGCTTACAGCGATGCGTTTGTTGCAGCTGGTGACAGCTTGTTTGTCAAACGAATGTTTGTGCGAGACTAAACGCAGTGAATCTCAAGTATGCCACGTTGGCTTAGATTCGCGCAGTCACGCGCGTTGTATCAGTAACGTATCTACATTATTTAATTCATCTAAGTATCCAAGACACCATCTAGGTATTCAATGTGCTCGAGAAGAGCTTCGTTAATCATTACAAAGATGGCAGCCGAAAATCGGAGAAAAAAATGAAAAAATAATATCAATAATTTTCAATGAAAAGTATGAGATCGATTAAACTGTCAGTTTCTGATACGATCCCGGTGGCTTAATTGGTTGAAGCGTTACTCCCGGATAGAGTAGAGGATCCGAGTTCGAGTCTCGGTTGTGACCATTGTCGTTTTATATTCTGGATTTTTTCTGTTTCATATTTGTGTTGGTGATTATTGATATCATTTCAATTAAAAAAAAAACATAACACGATATAGTCGAACGCGTGTTATACAAATATACCACGGAGTCTTTTGGTTGCCACAAAAGATTTTAAAAAGTTAAAAAATAGTAATTTAGTATAAAATTAGAATTCAATAATCACACAAGTATAAAGAAAGTAATTTTCCAATCATATTATGGTAATGCAGATTAGAATAAAGCCAATGGATACAAAAAAACTACCCAAAGATAATGATATAAGACGACCTTGGAATTAACTAGTCATCAAAGCATTAAAATGCCAACTTATTGAACAACCATATTTTATATTAAACAAGCGCCATTATTTTTTCTAAATAAACACCAGAATATAACAATTAGCAAATGTTTGTTATGTTTTTTACTCGCACGACAAATGTAGGTCATTTGCTAGATACGGCAAAAAGTAACAATCATTACACTCAGCGCTCTAGTTCGTTGGACAAATGAATTTCTTAGCGCTGCAGTTAACTGAAGGAATAAGTTATGATCAAAGTGACAAATCCTAGGCTAAATCCCACACAGATGATCACCGGTGACACCGAATTGACACAACAGCCAAACGTATCAAAATGGCGATCGATTGTTGAATAGATGGTGAGACGCATGCGTCAAGAATCTATGTATAGGCTGTGAGTAGTGATGGACCGATTCGAAATTTTATAATATTCTTTAGGTAATCACTCGAATAGTGTTGAAATTTTCCACGATACAGTTTGTTTATTCTTTAAAAAGGGGGCAAACATTTTCGGGTTTCGAATAGCCTGGACATGTGTAAATTCCTCCCACTGTTTTGTTTGCATAAGTTAGTTATGACATTTGTCTATTCATAATATGCCTCAGTTAACCTGTGTTGAGGCAATATTTTTTAAAGATTGTTTGTGTATCTTTGATTAAATCTATGGTTGCTGTTTCTTGCTAAAGTGAATTTATCATTAATATATAAATAGTAAGTTAGAATAATTTAAATGAATAAATAACCATAAAATCGAAAGGAAGAACGAAATGAGTAAAAGAAATTAAGTTTTGAGTTAAGTATGCAGAATTGTTCCTCAGATACATAATAAGAAAGGAAAAATGAGATGAGTCAGAAAATAAAATAATGTGCTATTATTTAAAAAAAAAGACATAATAATAATAACAGTTAATTTATATAGCGCAGTTTTGTGATATTTCATCTCAAGTGCGCTTCATACTAAATTAATTATGCCGATAAGTTTAACTAACAAGAAGGAAGTTATATACAAAATGTATACAAATTAACACTTTCTAAAATTATGATCGTTATCATAAATCATGAGAGGAAAATGTTCAGATATGGGTATAACAATGCATGTGTACATTGACAGATTAAAAAACAATTTACCAGAAGCTAAGGATATAAAAATTAAAATGAAACGTATGAATTCACATTACCATATGTATAAATGCAAAGAAAAGGGAATTAAATTTATGACATTTAATATGTTGGTACTTAAAACATTAATATTCAAGTATTACAAATAAACGATTCTAAAAATGCAAACAGTGTAAATATAACAAACAGCAAAAAAACAATATATTTTACGACAATGAGTAAATGGTTTTCAGTAGATAGTGAGGATATTGAGTTGTAATGATAGAAGTAAGGAGAAAACCGAAACAAAGCAAATCAGCTTAGATGAATTAAATAATGTAGATGCGTAACTGAGACAACGCGCATGACTGCGCCAAACTAAGCCAACGTGGCATACCTGAGATTCACTGCGTTTAGTCTCGCACAAACATTCGTTTGACGAACAAGCTGTCACCTGCTGCCACAAACGCATCGCTGTAAGCTCTTTTCTGAGATAAAATGCCTTCCTGTGATTTTGACAAGTATAAAAATCATTCGGGAACAAAAACAAATCTCATGGAGTTTCTTTTCATGCGAAATACACACAAATCACTTATTATTTCAATTAATACAATTATTTACATACAAGTGGTAAGTTAGATAGCGAATGCAGAAATACATGAGTGTGTGGAAGACAACCTAGCGACAGTATACGAGTACGTCGCATGCTACTTCGCTCGTAAGTTCATTAGGGGAGAGAGGGCTTGTAACGCGGAAAATGTAACGCGGGACGCTATCTCACTTTTACCATTTGGATTGCGAATAATTGTATTAATTGAAATAATAAGTGATTTGTGTGTACTTCGCATGGAAACAAACTCCATGAGATTTGTTTTTTGTTCCCGAATGATTTTTACACTTGTCAAAAGCACAGGAAGGCATTTTATCTCAGAAAAGAGCTTACAGCGATGCCTTTGTGGCAGCTGGTGACAGCTTGTTTATCAAACGAATGTTTGTGCGAGACTAAACGCAGTAAATCTCAGGTATGCCACGTTGGCTTAGTTTAGTGCAGTCACGCGCGTTGTCTCAGTAACGTATCTACATTATTTAATTCATCTAAGGGCACGACCGAGCGAATAAAATACTTGGGTAGGATCGTGTCAAGAGTCAAATAACCGAGAGGTTTGAATGTGACAATGTTTGAATCTAAATTTAGCGAAGTGTGCATGTTGTGTGGTCGCTTATTTTCTCTGCCTACCCCTCCGGAGATATGGCATGACGGATAATTAATAGTTAGCTAGTTAACTTCTAAAATTACGTGTTCAAAATATTAACGCGCCGTTGATGGTGGAATTTGGCCTCTTTCACGAATGAATTTCTCTTGGGTATGCTCGGAACGAACCATATGCGGGTCAGAAGAGATGCGTACATCATCGCCCATTTCTTCAAATTGATACGTGGATGTTTCGAAAACATGGCTATAATGGAGAGCATTCACTTTTATGTTCCCGATGGTTGTCGCCCTCATCGACAGCATAGATTGTTTTATCTCCCGGCCTGCAGGACTGACTGGCCAATGGTCATGCCGGTGGGGAGGGCACTCTTGCTGTTGTCAGTGAAACTGAATAGGAATGCTGAGATGAAATAGGTCGAGGATAGAAGTAGAGAGTCGTAGTAATGGTCAACTTAAAGATCATAGTCCAACACGTGGTCTATGGGATAATGCATGTTCAAAAGAATTTTAGAAATCGATCTTTACAATACAATTTAAGAGACAGAAATACATTAAAGGAAGCAATTAAGAAATACAAAAGGACATTGGTATGAATGGTCAGTGACATGGGGTAAATTGCACATGGGCGCAACTGGGTGGGCCATTACAAGTGGTATATAAGTTATAATATTATTATTAATTCAAAAAGAATATGAATCATAATTAGATACTTTGTAAACTTTGATGTACAAGTAACTGAAATAAAACTAAAACTTACTTCCACCTCTAAAACACGTGGGTACACAATGTTTAAATATAACTACAGATTTTGGCAAAAATAATGGTAGTCACCTTCAGCTGCATACATGTTTAGTTTGTTTGCCCCCATTACTGATTTTTCTTCCTTCCTCCTCTACTTGAAAATCAAAAATCGCAAAAAATTGTATGAAATATTTTTTTACTGTTTTTAACATGCGTGCTTTTATAATTTGTACATATTTTGGACCTTTTATGGATTTCCTCGTGTATTTTGGCATTTTTAGTGCATAAAATCCGACTACTTTTGATGAATATAGTATGTAATATCGCCATTTATTATAAATTATATTGATTTAAGGTATAATTTAGGAGATTGCACTTACAACACTAAATTAGGTTTACTATATATGCAATGTTGTTATTATTATTAATGTACTAACGTTGCTGCAGATTTTTTCGAATGTAACGCCGGGCAGTAGGGTTATCTTTCTACGAGCAAGCAAGCTTAGGCGTACGACCGGAGACCATTTTTACGATATTGTATAAGTCACGCGGGTTCTTATGAAGTTTGCAGCATTGTCGAGTGCTCACAAAAACCTTTGAGGTTCATTTAAAAAAAAATAGACATCTTCAATTCAATTTATCGAAAAATTATTTTTATAGCTTTTGTATTTGTTATTTTTATTATTAATTCAATGTTATTAAATTTTTCCAATTTTTATTTTCAATGTGACAGCTGTTTCAGTGTTCATCCTATCATCTTTTTGTTTCATATTTCTTTTATTGATCTCACTGTTTAATTATTTACTGCTAGTTTATTTAGGTTTTCTGAAGACATTTTTTCTTGATGAGTCAGAGCGTGCTTTACCAATGTGTTTTTTAGTTTGAAAGCTTGACTGCAATACAAACAAGAAAAGGGTTTTTCTCCAGAGTGAGTCCTCATGTGCGTCTTGAGACTTTGCTTCAAGCTACTTTTATGGTCGCAGTGCGGACACGCGTAAGGCCTTTCTCCCGAATGCCTGCGCAAGTGAAGCGTCAGTGAGGATTTGAGTCGACTAGTATAGTTACATTCAGTACACGAGAATGGTTTTTCTCCCGTGTGAGAACGAATGTGTATCTGTAAATTTTGTTTTGTACTGGAACAGTAGCTGCAGTATGGACATGCAAATGGTTTGATCCCGGTATGTTTCCTCATGTGTACCTCCAGGATGGGTTTAGTCCAGCAAGAATAACCACACTCCGTGCAAGTGAATGAGCGCGTCAACTCTCCAGCATGCCTCCGCATGTGGGTAGTCAACGTGTACTTCGATTTGCTAACATAACTGCACAGCTGACAGCTAAACGTTAACTCGTTATGCGTCAGCATGTGGACTTCCAGGCAACCTTTCCGCTTTGTTGTAAAATCACATTTTGAACACCCGAAAGGCTTGACGTTGGAATGCTTCAGCAAATGTTGATCGAGCTTAAATTTATACGCAAATGTTTCACCGCATTCAGAGCACAAGTGCGCGCGATTAGTTTGTGACCATTCTTTGTTTTCTCCGCTTTCGCCGAGAGAATGCGTGCTCAAATGCAGCAGCATTGTACTTCGCTGTGCAAACTTTTTTTGGCACTGAGAACAAGCGTATGGTTTCTCGCCCGTGTGTGTAAGCATGTGGTAGCTTAATTTCTGATTTGTGACGCAGGAGTAATGGCACTTGTCACATTTGATCGGTTTTCCCGTGTGGTTATACATGTGCAACTTAAGATCGTTCGGTCTGTAGCAAGTATAGCTGCACTCCTTGCACGAAAGCATATTTTCTCCTGTGTGAGAATTGACATGGTATTTCAATAAATTTTTAGCCGTGGCCTTAAAGTCGCACAAAGAACACGTGTAAAGATTCTCTGCGGTGAAGGTGATCGGAATCTGTTCGATGTGAGTGGCGAGATGACGTGTCATGGCATATTTTTGTCGAAATGTTTTGGCGCACTTCAAGCACGAAAAGGGTTTCTCGCCAGTGTGCCGCAACTTGTGGCTGCTCAACTTCTGGTTCGTTTCGCAAGAGTAGCTGCACTCCGAACATTTGAGTGGCTTTCCAGTGTGCTTCAGCATGTGCAGTTTCATGTCGTTCGATCTGGTAGCAAGCGAAGGGCATTCGCTGCAAGAAAAGCCGTTTTCTTTTTTGTGCGAAAACATGTGACGGTTCAGCAGGTTTTTGGTCGTGGATTTGTGATCGCAAAAAGTACAAGGGAAGGTTTTTATCGATTCTCCCGCTGGCAGTTTGGTTTTCGAGTGAGAGGCGACGTGTCGGGACATGGCGCTTTTATGTCTAAACGTTTTAGCGCAAAGAAAACATGCGAATTGTTTCATTCCCGAATGGCGTATCATGTGATATTCTAATTTCTGTTTGGTTGTGCAAGAATAGTTGCATTCAGAACATCGAATTGGATTCTCTGTGTGTTTGTATTTGTGCAATTTCATCTCGTTGGGTCGGTAGCAAGTGAAGCTGCAGTGTTCGCAGGACAGCATGTTTTGACCGGTGTGCGAATAGATGTGATACTTTAGCGATTGCTTGGCCGCGAACTTCCAATGGCATATGGAGCAGGAAAATCGCTTAGTTGGCTTTTTCTCTAAGGCGCGGGTGTTTTCTTTTACAAAGCAACCTGAAAAACCAATAAAATACAAATATTTACTATAAAAATATTGAAAAACACTTTGTTTTGTTTTTCAGTCAGTGGAGCTTTTTTAGAATTACGATGTCACTATATATCACTTCGAATATCACTTCGAACCAGGTTCGAAGTTGGACAATTGTGTAGTGCTAGCCTTAGATGAATTAAATAATGTAGATACGTTACTGATACAACGCGCTCGACTGTACAAAACTAAGCCAACGTGGCATACCTGAGATTTACTGCGTTTAGTCTCGCACAAACATTCGTTTGACGAACAAGCTGTCACCAGCTGCCACAAACGCATCGCTGTAAGCTCTTTTCTGAGATAAAATGCCTTCCTGTGCTTTTGAAAAGTGTAAAAATCATTCGGGAACAAAAAACAAATCTCATGGAGCTTCTTTTCATGCGAAGTACACAGAATCACTTATAATTTCAATTAAAACAATTATTTAATTAGGTGACATGGCGAATGTAGAAATACATAAGTGTGTGGAAGACAACCTAGCGACAGTACACGAGTACGTCGTATGCTACTTCGCTCGTAAGTTCGTTAGGGAAGAGAGGGCTTGTAACGCGGAGAATGTAACGCGGGACGTTCATATAGTTATCTCATTCATACACACATATTCTGCTTGGTATGGCTATCCTTTTCATGCTTTCAGAGCATGCCATATTTATCGTTCAATTTGTATGAATATGACGTGTCTTGTATTTTATGTCTATGAATATTTCTAATAATTTTGATTCTTTCATTAAGTAATTATAATTTATGGTTTCAATAGTTAGACCGAGTTTGTAGTTAATGTATCTTAGAAATTTTTCAATGGAATTAGAGTGCATTTTAATATTGATGAATTGCCAATAGAATACCCAGTAGAAATAACTTTAAAGTTTGATGCTAGCACCAATGACGTTACGTATATAGACACGTTATAGCCTTAGAATATTAACACAAAATGTGGCAAGCAAAACACACACGTTACCAGTAAATTCATCATTCAAATATCGGTCATGTATGACAAAGATAAACATTAATAGAATACATACGTATGAACGAAACAGATCCGAAGTTCGGACCGCGTTCCATACTTGCTTGAAACGACCTCAAGCGACGCGTGACCGTTTAGTACTAAATCGGCTTAAACACCGATTACACCAACTAGCGTGATTATTGCTTGCCACTTTGAGAGCACTACATCGTGTCTATATATGTAACGTCATTGAATGTATGCCAATGATAATACGAGCTATATACCCAGTTCTATCCCGTCTTCCAGAGACATTTCCAGGGTATCGGTTTTGAAGTACGGATTCGGCATGTTGACATGAGCGAAGGCAATTTGGGCGCAGGTTCGTTCCTTTGCAGCCATCTTTCTCTGTGCGTTCCGTGCGAGTTTTTTGCAAGAAGCATCGGGGATAATTTTCTCATTGGATAATTTCGAAATAAGTTTGATCTTTCTCGTCCTCGACTTCTGCGAAAGGCTCTGCTTTCACGGCCGGGGAATTCGCGTCGCCAGCATCCATTTTTGATTGGTTTTGTTTCTAGTCAAACATAAAAACCCGAATATCTGAAAAAACGATATAATTTTTTTTATTATTATGAATATCTTGCTAACATACATAGCGATCCCGATGAGTTGTAAAAACTCACTCTGGGACCATAGAAATAAAATACAAGACACGTCATATTCATACAAATTGAACGATACATATGGCATGCTCTGATATCTCATAAAGGATGAAAAGGATAGCCATACCAAGCAGAATATGTGTGTATGAATGAGATAGCTATATGAACGTCCCGCGTTACATTCTTCGCGTTACAAGCCCCTCTCTTCCCTAACGAACTTACGAGCGAAGTAGCATGCGACGTACTCGTGTACTGTCGCTAGGTTGTCTTCCACACACTTATGTATTTCTGCATTCGCTATCTCACTTACACCATTTGGTATGTGAATAATTGTATTAATTGAAATAATAAGTGATTTGTGTGTACTTCGCATGAAAAGAAACTCCATGAGATTTGTTTTTTGTTTCCGAATGATTTTTACACTTGTCAAAAGCACAGGAAGGCATTTTATCTCAGAAAAGAGCTTACAGCGATGCCTTTGTGGCAGCTGGTGACAGCTTGTTCGTCAAACGAATATTTGTGCGAGACTAAACGCAGTGAATCTCAGGTATGCCACGTTGGCCTAGCTTAGTGCAGTCACGCGCGTTGTCTCAGTAACGTATCTACATTATTTAATTCATCTAAGACTTAACATAGACAAGTTCATAAGTCAGTATGTATAGTTTTGGTGTAGGTACTATTTTGTATTGCTATTTATAGGGAAATAATAATTAAAATACCTTCATAAACAAACAACTTTGCAATTAATTGTTTTTTGGGAGGCGTTTGAATCCATTCCTAACGAAATTATCTAAACTTTCGTTTTAATTGCCTGACCAGGTCGTAATATCTGACAGATGGTCCAAACAATCGATTAAATAAAATACGAGTGCGCAATGTCAAAGAAAATA
This sequence comes from Drusus annulatus, assembly GCA_022651775.1. Lineage (NCBI taxonomy): Eukaryota > Metazoa > Arthropoda > Insecta > Trichoptera > Limnephilidae > Drusus > Drusus annulatus. The sequence continues at coordinate 207,115 of JAGWCC010000612.1, forward strand.
AAGCGCACCACACACCGGAAGATATATTTATTGTTTTAAAAAATAAATTGCTTATAGTTTTTGTGTTCAATTTGTAAACTCCATTTTATCTTTTTATATAATTCAATAGAATGAAATTCAATATTATTATTACACAGTAATCTTGGATGAATTAAATAATATAGATACGTTACTGAGACAACGCGCCTGGTTACGCTAAACCAGTGATTCCCAAAGTGGTCTATATTGACCCCCAGGGGTCGATTCCGACCTGCAAGGGGTCCACGTCAATGAAAAAAAAACATTGGGGGTGTATGAGACGTAAATGGGGGTCCACGAGAGTGGATTCCATTTAGGCAGACCGTCACCAAAATGTTGGCTTCCCACAAATGTAATAATCCACCTCACAGATAGTACCTTACGTCATTGTTCCGCAAAGCGTGTGCCGCGGCACACTGGTGTACCGTGGTCATCAGTTGGTGTGCCGCGAAAAGATAAAATTGAAAGCTTTCGCGCTAAGTTGGTGTTATGGATCAGCCATGCTGTCAATGGTAGTATTGAAATGTTTTCAAATGTCATGGCTGCCGATTCAGAAAAAAAAATTGCAGGCTTTGATAGACATTAAAACAAAAATTTTCCGAAGTAGAGCTACCACATTTTTGGATGCATATAAAAAAATGAATATCTACTGCTTTTAAAGCGTGCTGTTGCAATTCTATTACCATTTGCCACAACTTACTTATGCCAATTGGGACTTTCAACTCTCACTACTATTAAATCGAAAAAAGAGAACTCCCGAGGACGACCAATGAAGAGAGATGAGAGCAGCCTTATCGACGATTCAGTTAAACAGGCTCGCTGGGGTTCTCACTAAACATCTTTTTCATATTAGGTATATTGATTTCAGTAATAAATAAATATTAAATAAACATTGCTTTTTTTCTTTGGTGTACCTCTAAAATTTCTTGATTTGATAGGTGTACCTTGAACACTAAAAAGTTTTTTTGTGAACACTGCCTTACGTAGCTTCCTTTTATAATAGACATTATTAATTCCCTAATTATTTTAATTATAATTTTTTGTCGATTTGCTAGTACTTTTCGATTTCAAATCTCTACCGACTAGTGCTTTTTTTCGGAGAGGAATTTTTGTTGATTTGCTAGTACACTTTTCAATTTGAGATCGTATAGACATAACTTTTTTGGCGAGTTCGACTTCAATTGAAATGTTCATCGCGAAGGGTTTATTTCAAAGAACTAGCAGTTCCTGGAAAAGCGTTCACAAAACTTTTGAAGTTTTTCCGACGCTAAAAAAAAAACAATACTAGGAAAGCAGGGGGTCTACACAAAACAGAAAAAATCGGCAAGTGGTCTACGGGCCAAAAAAGTTTAGGAGCCTCTGCGCTAAACCAAGTCAACTGTCAAGCACTAAACAAGACAATATAGCTATTTGAATGGCTATCCTTTTCATACGCGGGTGAAACATTTAGTGCTGCAACATTAGTGGTGCTACATTTATCGTTCAATTTGTATGAATATGACGTGTCTTGTATTTTATGTCTATGACAGTAATATCGGCGTTGGAAAGGCAAAACGAGCTTAAGCGACACTTTAGTCAAAAAATGAGTTGAATATGCAGTTTAGATCAGTTATGTTTTCTACCTCCGAATGCTCTGCCTCTCGTTAGATTCTGAAAACCTTTGTGGCTCTTCAGCGGCCCTTTGACGGCCTCCATGGTCGAGTGGTAAGACGCTCCACTACGGATCCAAAGGTCACGAATCCAAAAAGTACCTACCTACTGGTATCGATATTTATACCAGGGTATGAAAGCTTGCATATTATAAACACTTATTTATTACGAAATCATTCTTTACTAACTACGAAATGATTAAACTTATGATTACAATAATATTGAGTTGACAATATTTTTTGGACGTTATATCAGTGAAGCGACCTCGTTATAACCCCACACCATTGTATGAAAATAAGCCCAAACCAACACATCATTAAGTAATTGCTCATTATAGCCGTGACCTCGCTATTACCGTGATCGTTATAACCAAGTTCGATTGTGTATAAATAAAAATATTAAAAAAAACATTATTCGTTTTTATTTTACTAACAGATTTTCCATTAGTTTTTAGAACATATACATGGCCTGTTCAAAAGAAAAGGTGAATTTTGAATTTTCGCGGGCTGTGTACATTCGATTATCGATTTTTTTTGTTTGTTATGTTGGTACACGTATGTTTATCATATGTTAGCATTATTAGCCATTTTGGATTAGTGGTTTGTTTTTGACAACTGGAAAGGTTAGTCACGTTTTTGTGCTTCGAATTTTTACTTTTGAAAAATATGAGATCAAAGAATATGTATTAAATTTTGCGTTAAAAATGGAATAAAGTGCTCCAACGCACTTAAAATGTTGACTGTGGCATTCGGCGAGTCTACTTTGTCTCAAAAAAGTGTTTATAAGTGGTACAAGCGCTTTACAGAAGGCCGAGAAGATGTTAATGACGATGAGCGTCCTGGAGTTGTGGAAAAACAAATCATGGATTTTATTCTTTGATCCATTTTTTTAAAAAGTAAAAAATCGAAGAACACACAAAAACGTGACTTACCTTTCCAGTTGTCAAAAACAAACCACTAATCCAAAATGGTTGATAATGCTAACACATGATAAACATGTGTACCTACATAACAAAAAAAAAACGATAATCGAATGTACACAGCCCGCGAAAATTCACCTTTTCTTTTGAACAGGCCTCGTATATTATTGATTTTTGCATTTTTAAATAATATTGTCGCCGCAAAGGCGAAAGGGCTGAAGCGCCATTTTGAAAAGTTTACTTAGAAGTTTTTTTTGTTTTACAATAAAATTCGTAAGTTTCAGTACCTGGTTGGAATTTGAAAATATATATTTTTTTTACAATAACTCCACACAGGAGACCTTGAGGGAAATAATTTCCCTCAGGGCCTATGTCATCTTTGGGGATGCTGTGTGGAGGGTCTTTTTGAGGGAAGGAAGGAGTGAGCTTGGGTCTTAAAGAGACCCATGTTGAAGGAGGGAGGAAACACAGAGGCCGGCAAATCGTTCCATAGCCGAGCTGTTGAACATAAGAACGAGTCGTAAAAGCGACCCGTTCTCATGTATTGAATGTCAACCGCGTACAAATGTTGGGCGCGCGTTTGGCGAGTTTCCCGACTATGCACCGGTGTCGGAGGGACCAATGACGCAAGTTCCTCGGAGCATCTTCCATTGAAATACCTGTAGAAGAAACACAACATTCCCACCTGACGACTGTGCTCCAAAGTTTGCAATCCGTTTGTTAAGATAGGAGAATCTATCAAACAGACCGACTGTTTCTGCACAGATTCAAGAGTTTTAAATAATATTTAATATTGTAATTAACTTTAAAGCATTTGAACATAAATATGAAACAGAAAAAGTCAGAAAATAAAAAGACAACGGTCACAACCGGTTAATAATTTTTATTTCACACAACGGGAAACAGCGATTCTGCAAATTTAAACTTTTTTTATGTCTTAGGAATTAATTTATCTTGATAAAGACAAAGCTTTGGCTAATTTTTGTTTCCTTTTAGTAAGTTTCGTGCATTATTATTTTAACTTAATAGTAAATAACAGTCGAGTGGTAAGACGCTCGACGACAAATTCAGAGGTCACGGTTCAAACTCGGCGTGCGCAAATAAATTTTATTTATAATAAATGGTATATTTGCGGCACGTTCCAGAGTGGTAGATACTCTAAGTATCGCCCCGGCGAAAGACCACCATTCAGAATCGAAACACTGTTGCTTGAAATGGGTTTAGCCGTGTTTGGTGACCAGATCTGAATAGCCAGGTACTTCTCAAACTTCCTCTTCGAAGTTATCGGGAATACCGTCGAAAATCCGGTTTCTACAGGGTGTCGTTTCTTCGCAAGGTGACCCAAGTCCAAAATTTGAGAATCAGAATTGTCTGTGAATAGAATATATGATGCGAAAGTGAACGGAAGAAGAAGTCGAGGACGCCCGAGGAAGACATGGCACGATCAAGTAAATCAAATACTTGAATCGGGTCATGTGAAGAGTCAGAATAACAGAAGAGTATGTATGAGATGATGTATGAATGTGAATGAAGCAAGGAGTGTGTGCCGAGACAGAGTTATAAGGCGGTCTATCCTCTCTGCCTACCCCTGCGGAGAAACGGTGTGATGGTTAGTTATGGTCTATACCATAGATTCTTAACCTTCTTTTACCCACAGCCCCCCCAAATTTTTTTTTTTTTCCCATCTGTTGCGTTTGCGGTTCCAGTTACCGGTGACCGCTGAGGAACCGGTTATTTATCCAGCTCTTTTTGGAACCAGTTCCTGGTGTTTTTCGATAAGTACTGGCAAATCGACAAAAGTTCCTCGCCAAAAAAAAGTACTAGTCGGTATAGATTTGAAAGCGAAAATAACTGGAACCAGTTCTTCGCCCAAAAAAAACACGAAAAGAACGAACATAGGAAATCGACCGTTTCAGTGACCGTAATTTTTTCCAACGCCCCCTAATTTCCTCCGAATCTTCTACTGTCCCCAAGGGGGCGTTATCGCCCACATTCAGAACCTTTGCTCTATACAGCATGGAAAACTGGACACAAACCAACCATCAGCACGGAAGACAGAAGCCTCAAGTGTGGATATGAAGGCCATAGAAACTTCCTCAACATACCCTGGACGGATGGAGAAACTCGCTGTATATCGATTGACCAAAAATTCCAATATCCCGGTCATATCATGAGGAGAAATAAGTACAATCCTACCCAATTGAAAATCCAGGGGAAGGTTGATAAGTGACGCAGCGCTGCAAGACGCCCTACTTTTGGCTTTGAAATCTACGCGACTCTTCCGATTCTGTTTTTCCAGCTGCAGCCAGCCGGGCGAAGATTTCCCCGACGAGAACGGACCTCACGACGAGAGAAGGCGTCAGAGGAAGAAGTGATACTAGAGGAAACATCAGGACAGGCTTTCTTTGAAGCTTCGAATGCATGGGACGCTCTAGTCTTTGCCGGGATCTGTGGCGCCTTTCTTGTGCACCAACTTGTTGTGGTTCCACAGAGAGGAGGTGTGGCGGAAAGTCCTAGAGCAGACGGAACAGCTGTAGGGCATTTCTCCGCTGTGCGTGCGCAGGTGGATCTTCAAGACCGTGGGCGTCTGAAATCAGAAAAAAAATACGAGGTGGAAATCGTTTCAGACAAAATGGTACAAGAATGTATTTTATTATTAAAAAATATATATATTGCTAAGACCTGGTTGTTTGAACCCTCGTCACATTTTAGATTCTATTCAGATTTAAGTTTTTGACATTTTAATTGTGTTTTGCTCACTGGGATTTCGGAATATTTTATAATACTCACAGTTGAAAATATTAGTTGTAAGCCATTAGTAATAAATTTTAACTGTAAGTTATTAGTTATAAGCTTAAGTGATAAATTATAGGTTTGATAAATTAATTTGTAAGCGCCCTTGAGGTGATTTTCCCACAAAAACGGCGCTATAAAAGTTATCCATTTATTATTATTATTAGTGACAACCCCCTCTGGCTGAGCGAAAACTTTTTTGGCTGCAAAAGGTCGCGGGTTCAAAACCCGGCGAAAGCATTATAATTTTATTCTATTAACATGGTTTATTTAACAAATAAAAATAGGACATGCCACGTTTACACCACGTTCTGGAGTGAAAGATACTCTGAGATTTAAGAATAATTCCATTGAAATCACAACTTTAATGATGTCACCTGGATTTTAGTTAAAATTCTTAATATTCACCGGAATATCAGAAAAAATCCATTATACTCACCGGGCTATTAGCATAAGTTCTTAATACTCACCGGGGTATCAGAAAAAACCATTATACTCACCGGGATATCAGTTTAAATTCCAAATACTCACCGGGATATCAGTTGAAATTACAAATACTCACCGGGATATCAGTTGAAATTACAAATACTCACAAGGATATCAGAAAAACCATTATACTCACCGGGATATCAGTTTAAATTCCAAATACTCACCGGGATATCAGTTGAAATTACAAATACTCACAAGGATATCAGAAAAATCCATTATGCTCACCGGGATATTAGCATAAATTCTTAATACTCACCGGGGTATCAGAAAAAACCATTATACTCACAGGGATATCAGTTTAAATTCCTAATACTCACCGGGATATATGAAAAAATCCATTATACTCACAGGGATATCAGTTAAAAGTCATAATACTCACAAGGATATCAAAAAAAATCTACTATACTCACCAGGATATCAGTTTAAATTCCTAATACTCACCGGGATATATGAAAAAATCCATTATACTCACCGGGATATCGAAAAACCCAACTATGCTATATACGCACACTGTATTATATTCATAAAAACCTCCGCAAAGCTCACCGTGAAGGCCTTGTCGCACTGGCCGCACTTGTGCGTCCTCTGGCGGGAGCCCGGCGTGTGTCGGCTGGCGCGGTGCTTCTTGAGGCTGCCCAGCGTGTGGTAGGCCTTGTCGCAGTCGGAGCACGCGTGGCGGAAGGAGCGCTCGTGGTTGGAGTGCACGTGGTCCAGCAGGCGCTGGCGGGTCGTGTAGCGGAGGTCGCATTCTTCGCAGGCGAATCTGCCGAAAGGAAAGAATTAATTAATCATACAGTCATAACGTTTGGCGTCATGACTCGGGTCTGCTCAGAGCGTTATATAAGACGCTCGACCACGAATCCAGAGGTCGCGGATTCAAATCCCGGCATCTGCAAAACTTTTTTTTTATTTTTTTAATATGAATACCGCACAAGAGTCTCAACTGCTCCCAACCGTCTAGAGCCAGTGAGACTATGGCATCCCCAAATAGGGTATGTTGTGAGGCTGAAGGTGGTGGGGAGGGGAAGGAGATTGGGAAGAGGCAGGTTGGGAAGTAACTGGCTATTCAGATCTGGTCACCAAACACGGCTAAAGCCATTTCAAGCAACGTTTCGATTCTGAATGGTGGTCTGATTGATGATAATTAATATGTGTTATGTCACATTTAATTAACATAAAATAATACATACTATATTTGCGGCACGTTCCAGAGTGGTAGTTACTCTAAGTATCGCCCTGGTGAAAGACCACCATTCAGAATTGAAACGTTGCTTGAAATGGCTTTAGCCATATTTGGTGACCAGATTTGAATAGCCAGGTATTTCCCAACCTTCCTCTTTCCCATCTCCTTCCCTTCCTCACAACCTTAGGCCACACAACAAATCACAATTAAGGGTGTCATAGTCCCACTGGCTCCAGAATTTTTTTATATCAACTCTACGAAGCAAGCCCCGTGACTTTCCTCGGGGCTTATCTTTGGGGATGCTGCGCGGAGGGACTCAAGAAATAAACCCGGTCGTTGCGGGAGGAAGACGTCGATGACAAGACTGAGAAGAAAACCCAGTACCTACCTGAGGGCGCTGGGCAGAGCGTGCCGCACGGCCAGCGTGAGGTGGCTGCGGAGCGACGACGGCGACTTGAAGTGCAGGTCGCACTCGACGCAGTAGTGCGCGCGCTCCGAGGAGTGGCGGCGCGCGTGCGCCTGCAGCGCGGTAGGGGTCACGAACGTGCTGGGGCACGACGGACACGCGAAGTTGTGCACCTTGGTGTGGACGCGCCTGGAACATGCGAAACGCGTTCGGTTACAAGGGGGCACGTTGATGAGAGACCGACAGTAATTGTTATTCTCTTGGGGTAAGAATATATAGAGAGGTACCTTTGCGAAACAGTGTAGTCAGGGCGGTTGACTTAATACTGACTCCATAGAAAGAGACAAAGATTAAAGGATGTTGGATAGCTTATTAGTTACCGCCCACATGGAATTCGGACATTTTTAATAAACATATTTGAACGCATTCAACAAAACAATATCAATACACCGTTAAAATGATTTATAAAGTCAAAATATCACACAAACACTAATAGCAGAAGGTTTGCCTAAATAATGGCGGAAGCTTTTTGTTGATTTTACGTCTTTATATCATTAAAAATGTGAAAATTCTAAAGTTCGGTCAAAAATATTTAAAACTGTTGAAACACCTCTCAAAAGTGATGTTTTATAATCTTTGTTTGGTCTTATTTGAACATTCACGCATAGCACATATCACCATCATGTTTGATTTATTTGTATAATCGCTGCGAGTTTTTTAATCAACACAAATATAGGAAATAACCTCAAAATCCGTCGACGTAAGTTGTGCGACTCGATGATGTAAACTTAACGCGGACGGAGAACATCCTAACATATTTAAAAGTGTTGCGATATTATGTGATGACTTTTCTTGTCCATTTCTCTCTCACGGTTTACGACGTTAAAACCCGGAGAAAGTGATTTATCGTATATTTGTATAGTTTGGGTAAAAATATTTAGCTCTCTTTCTATATATATTCTTACTTCCAAGGTTATTCTGTTGAGCAGATGTTCTGAGTCGCAGGCGAGCGGCTAAGATCCTCGGCGACGAATCCGAAGATTGAGAATCTTATCGAATTAATTTGTATTATTTTACATATCAATTAAACCAAAAAAACCAAAACCAAACGCATATTCGTGGCACGTTTCAAAGACCACGGCTTAAAATTGAAGTTGCTTGAAATGATTTTAGCCGTTTGGTGACCAGATCTGAATAGCCAAGTACTTCCTAACCTAACCTGACCCTTCCTCATCTCCTTCCCCTCCCCAACACCTTTAGCTTCACACATACCCCTATCGGGGATGCCTTTTTCTCCCCATCTCCTTCCCCTCCTCACCACCTTCAGCCTCATACAACATACCCCAATTAAGGATGCCATATGGATACTCCAAGTATCGCCCTGGTGAAAGACAGAATTCAGAATTGAAACGTCGCTTGAAATGGCTTTAGCCGTCGTGTTTGATGACCAGATCTGAATAGCCAGGTAATTTCCAACCTTCCTTTTTCTCATCTCCTCCTTCCCCTACCCGCTCCATTCAGTCTCACAACTAGTTGGGAATCTTGTGTGGTATTCACGAGACTCAAGTGTTTGATTCGCTTGGTCGTGCCATGTCTTTTTCGAATCAGTTTTCATTTCGTTTTCAGCTTTAGGTGCATTAAAATATATTTTTAATAGGAATTTCGGACAGTTGTGAGGCTTAAGAGACTGGGGAGAGGAAGGAGAAGAGAAAGAGGAAAGTCAGGAAGTACCTGGCTCTTCAGATCTGGTCATCGAACGCGGCTAAAGCCGTTTCAAGCGACGACGCTTCGATTCTAAAGGTCTTTAACGAGAGTGAAACCGAGAGTCTACCACTCTGACGTTGAACGACGTATTGCTCGGGCGTCCCCGACTTCTTCCACGATTCGCGTTCGCGTCGCGAATCCTCGTCGCGCCCCGTCCGGGGGTCGTCTTCGACCCGGCGGGGTGGTTGAACGGCGCCGCCGGACACACTCACATGATGTGGTAGTTCCTCGCGCTGGACTGCGTGAAGTCTCGCGGGCAGCGGTCGCACTTGTACGGACGCTCCTTTGTGTGTAGTTTCTCGTGCCTCTTGTGCGTCCCCAGCGATCTGCGCAAAAGAGTCAAATGGTGTTTTATCAACGGCGGAGTTCAGCGACCGTCTGTCGTCGGAGAAAAAGGTTCTCAAGTAAAAGGTTTAACACTTTGAATTTTTTAAAGTATTATTTTTTACAGATTTAATTGAATCGTAAGAGATCAAATTTTCAAACCAAAAACATATATTTCGAACATTGCCTATGATAGCCTCCGTGGTCAAGTGGTAAGAAGCTCTACCACGAATCCAGAGGTCGAGAATAAATTTTAATCAGTCTGATACATGTCATGACACATTTAATTAATATAAAATAATACGTACTATATTTGCGGCACGTTCCAGAGTGGTAGATACTCTAAGTATCGCCCTGGTGAAAGACCACCATTCAGAATCGAAACACTGTTGCTTGAAATGGCTTTAGCCATCGTGTTTGGTGACCAGATCTGAATAGCCAGGTACTTCCAGACCTTCCTCTTCCCCATCTCTTTCCCCTCCCCACTACCTTCAGCCTCACAACACACCCCGATCGGGGACGCCATAGTGCCACTGGCTCTAGACGGTTGGGAGCAGTTGGGACTCTTGTATGGTATTCGCTAACCAAAATGACCTAACCCAACCTTCCTCTTCCCATCTCCTTCCCCTACCCATTACCTTCAGCCTCACAACATTCCCCAATCCATGATGGACGCCATAGTCCCACTGGCTCTAGACGGTTGGGAGCAGTTGGGACTCTTGTACGGTATTCGCTAACCAAAATGACCTAACCTAACCTTCCTCTTCCCCATCTCCTTCCCCTGCCCATTACCTTCAGCCTCACAACATACTCCGATCGGGGACGCCATAACCATAGTCCCACCGGCTCTAGACGGTTGGGCCTCTTGGGCGGTTTACGCTATGAAAAAAGAAATACCGACTTGCTGATCTTCCCGCAGGCCGTGCACACGAAGGTGGGCCGCTCGCCGTCGTGGGCCGCGGCGTGGTTCAGCACGGACTTGGCGGCGCAGAACACGGCGGGGCAGCGCGCGCACCGGTAGCGCTCGCTGTGCGTCTGCCGGTGGCGGGACAGCGACACGGCGCCCGAGTAGCGCAGCGTGCACACGGGGCAGACGTGGGTGCCGAAGGACTGCAATCAACGGTTTCAATATGTATAAATTTATGTAAGGTGCACAACTTTGCTTCGGCCGTTTTTCTACGAAATTCGAGGCTTTTTTGTAAAAAAACTGGCTACACATTTATAATTCAACGTATTTTCTATCGCTGGCCCATTCTTAGAGTGAGAATATACATGGAGAGGTACCTTTGCAAAACAGTGTAGTCAGTATTGTTGACTTTATACTGACTCGATAGAAAGAGACAAAGATAGGTTTGCCTAAATAACAATGTGGAAGCTTTTTGTCGATTTTATGTTTTTTTTTTTTTTTTTTTTAATGGTTTCAAAGTTTATTTTGTAGAACTCCATTTTAATTTTTAGGTTTTTGAATTTTATTTAAACAATAATTATTATTATTTTTAATTTTTAAGAAACAATTTTTAGTTAAAAGTTCTGCTAGGCATTATCAAACAGTTTGATAATGCCCTCAGAAGGCGTAATTAACTAGATATAATAATTACCTAACAGAACTTTTAAGTAAAAATTGATTTTTTTTAATTCAAAATAATAATAATTATTGTTTAAATAAAATTAAAAAACCTAAAAAAAAATTAAAAAAATAATTAAAAATTTAAAAAATATTTAAAGCTGTTGAAATACCTCTGAAAAGTGATGTTTTATAATCTTTGTTTGGTCTTATTTGAACATTCACGCATAGCACATGTCACCATCATGTTTGATTTATTTGTATAACCACTGCAAGTATTTTAATCAACACAAATATAGGAAATAACCTCAAAATCTGTATATTCTCTCTGACGGTATCTGACGTGGAAATCCTTAAAAAGTGATTTATCACAAATTTGTATAGGTTGGGTAAAAATATTTAGCTCTCTCTACGTATAATCTTTCGGCCAGTGTACGAATCAGGGTTGGTATCCGCACTCCATTGTGGACTGCTAGCCACACAGGGATCTCATTTCTACAGCATTCAGTCTCCTTTCATCCTTCCTCTGCCAGTTCAATGCCTCACTGCCACACATCAGGGTTGGTATCAGCACTCCACTGTGGACTGCTAGCCACACAGGGATCTCATTTCTACGGCATTCAGTCTACTTTCATCCTTCCTCTCCAGTTCCATGCCTCATTGCCATACATCAGGGTAGGTATTAGAAATACGCTGAGGACCGCTAGCTACACAGGAATCTCATTTCTACAGCATTCAGTCTACTTTCATCCTTCCTCTGCCAGTTCAATGCCTCACCACCATAAATCAGGGTAGGTATTAGAAATACGCTGAGGACCGCTAACTACACAGGAATCTCATTTCTACAGCATTCAGTCTACTTTCACCATAGTAATATTTTAAAGCCAGCGTAGGTTATTTCAAATGTTTACCTCCTCGTGCCTCAGATTGTGTTGATGCAAACTGGTTTCGGAGACAAAGTACTTGGCGCAGGCGTCGCAGCGATAGGGGGCGGCGAGGTATTTTTCGGCCAACCGCATTCGCGCCAACTCCTCCAGCTGTTGGTCTACTGTCTGCTTCACCAAGCGAACCTTGGACGGCTCGAAGCGATATCGGAAAGGCGGTCCCTTTTCTGGAACTAGAATAGACACGGTCTTTTAAATTTTTAACCAAACATCATGCTGTTTTTTTTTCTCCGTGGGTGTAGGCAGAGAGGATGTACCGCCGCTCAGACGGTCTTTGACGGCCTGCGTGGTCGAGTGGTAAGCCATTAGAGAGAACATTAAAGTCAAAGCCAAGGTCAAGTCAAAGTTTTGGTAGAGTCGTAAAAATGACAAAAATCTTTTAGACTGCTACCAAAAATTTAAAGACCATGGCTTGAGTTAACAAGTCTCTACATTCTGGACAGTGGAGAATGATACCCATAATTAGTAGAGTGATGATTGAGCAACAGCAATTCATTGTTTCTGAGTCTACGTCGGCGGTCAAGGGTTAACGTAACAATTTTAAAACACTCACCGTTTTCCGCTATTTCTGACTTTTTACATTTTGAGCTCTTCCTTTGAACCTTGGCTTTCAATGGCTCCGCGTCGCTCTCGTCGGTTTCTTCGCAATCAACTTCTCTTCTATCCTCATCAACTATCCCCCTTTCTGTAGGCAACTCCTTCTTCAAATTTCTTTTCTTGCATTTCATCACCTTTACACTGTCTTCTTCCACGTTATGGATAGATTCGCCGCGGTCAGAAAAATCACTTGAATCATTTTCGTTTTCCAATTTAACTTCGCACATGTTTAAAATTTCATGCGCATTTCCGTCCCGATGCGTCTCTTCCGATTTAAACGAGTCTTTGACATTTGAAATTAAATTGTTATGGCTACGTTCACTTGTTTTATGCGAGTCGTCATCATTTAAATTAAAATTGTTCCGTTTATTTGTTTTATGCGAGTCGTCATCGTATGAATTTGAATTGTTCCGTTTACATTTATTTGTTTTATGCGATTCGTCATCATTTAAATTTAAATTTTTCCGTTTACGTTTGACTGTTTTGTGTGAGTCGTCATTGTTTGGTTTCAAATTGTTCCGTCTGCGTTCACTTGTTTTATATGAATTGTCATCGTTCAAATTAACATTATTCCGTCTGCGTTCATTTGTTTTATGCGAGTCGTCATCATTTAAATTTAATCTGTTCCGTCTGCTTTCATTTGTTTTGTACGAGTCTTCATCGTTCAAATCAAAACTATTCCGTTTGCGTTCATTTGTTTTATGCAAGTCGTCATCATTTGAATTTAAATTTTTCCGTCTGCTTTCATTTGTTTTGTACGAGTCGTCATCGTTCAAATCAAAACTATTCCGTCTGCGTTCATTTGTTTTATGCGAGTCGTCATCATTTAAATTTGAATTGTTCCGTTTACGTTTGTTTGTTACATGTGAGTTCGGTTTAGAATTTTTAGATTTACTTCGACTGTTCGTTTCACGCGACGCATCACTGTTTGAGACTGAAGCTTTCCGTTGACTTTGGTTTGTTTTGACCGAGCCTTCGTCATTGTCGGGCGCGTAATCAATTTTTAGGACTTCATTTTTAATTGTCGCCTCTTGTTCACCTTCCAAAATCATGTCTATAAATGGTTCACCGTCGGTGGACAAAATTTTGGACGCACGGTGCGTATATATTTTTAAATTAGGTTTGCCGTCGTACCATTCAACATTATCCAAGCAATGCACGGAAAGAAGTGAAGACCTCGATAGTTCAGAGAGAGGAGAGAGATGATTCGGAAATGCTTCTTCAACAACCTGAAAACAAATACATTTTTTTTGTAAATTATGTGATAAAGAGTTTCGACTGTTTGGAACCAGTGGGACTATGGCATCCCTAAATTTCGGGTATGCAGTGAAGCTGAACGAGGTGGAGAACAAAATGAGATGGAAAAGAGGAAGGTTATGTAGTAATAGTAATTCAGTACTGATATCTAACTAACTAACTAACCATCACGCCGTTTCTCCACAGGGGTAGGCAGAGAGAACGGACCGCCGTATAACTCTATCTTGGCACACACTCCTTACCTCATTCACATTCAAACTCTTCTGTTATTCTGACTCTTCACATGACCCGATTCAAGTATTCGATTCACTTGATCGTGCCATGTCTTCCTCGGGAGTCCCCGACTTCTTCTTCCATTTACTTTCGCGTCATATATTCTTTTCACACTCCTTCGTTCATTCGCTCTACATGCCCAAACCATCTAAGCGTCCCTTTCTTGAACCTATTTATTACGCTCGCATCAGCCTTGCATTCTTTCCGGATATCCACATTTTTAACACGGTTATACATGGTTTTACCGCACATACGTCTCAGGGATCTCATTTCCGCAGCACTCAGTCTACTTTCATCCTTTCTCTGCCAGTTCCACGCCTCACTGCCATACGTCAGGGTTGGTATAAGCACTTCATTGTGGACTGCTAGTTTCGCTTCTTTGGACAATTTCTTATTTGCGCCAACAGCGTTCAGTCCTTCCTGTATTCACCCTTCTTTCAATATCCTCATCAGCCTTTCCGTCTCTCTAGAACATACTTCCCTGACCTGACAGGACATTCTCCTGGTTTGTACGCAATGTGTCGATTCACCTGGTCTGAGTTATTTTTCGTTTGAGTCCACTTTCGCAGGGTTTGGTTGGCCAAGAAGCAGACCTTTCTAAACCGAGCCGCCCGGTAGAGTTGGTAGTAGCAAGGGATGCACATCTTAAGGACTTTATCCTCCGGGGTGAGCTGGAATCAAAAACAAAATGGTTACCGGACAAACCAAAAAACCACTCGGTTTTATCATAAAAACACATACAAACAGAAATAATTTCAGCGCCTATGTCATCTTTGAGAATGCTGTGCGGTGGGTCTTTTCGAGGAAAGGAAGCAATGAACTTGAAGAGGGTCTAAGTTGAAGGAGAGGAAACACAAGGGCCGGCAAATCAAACTACGTTCTCGCGTTCGACTTGGCGATAATTTATTAAAAAATTAAACATAGACGTCGATAGAAAAATGTGTTTATGTTCCTCGACGGGGTCCAGGTCAGAGGTCGCGGGTTCAAACCCGGTGTGCGCAAATAAATTTTATTCAATTAACATGTGTCGTAACACATTTAATTAATATAAAATAATATGTATTATATTTGCGGCACGTTCCAGAGTGGTAGATACTCCAAGTATGGCCCTGGTGAAAGACCACCATTCAGAATTGAAACGTTGCTTGAATTGGCTTTAGCCGTGTTTGGTGACCAGATCTGAATAGGCAGATACTTCCCGACCTTCCTCTTCCCATCTCCTTCCCCTCCCTACTAACGTTATCCTCACAGCATACTCAAACAGAGTGGTAGATACTCTAAGTATCGCCCTGGCGAAAGACCACCATTCAGAATTGAAACATTGCTTGAATTGGCTTTAGCCGTGTTTGGTGACCAGATTAGAATAAGCAGGTACTTTTCAACCTTTTTCTTACCCATCTCCTTCCCCTCCCTACTACCCTCAGCCTCACAACATACTCAAACAGAGTGGTAGATACTCCAAGTATCGCCCTGGCGAAATACCACCATTCAGAATTGAAACGTTGCTTGTGACCAGATCTGAACATGCAGATACTTCTCAAACTTCCTCTTACCCATCTCCTTCGATTCCCCGCTGCATTCAGCTTCACAACATACCCCTATCGGGGATGCCATGGTCTCACTGGCTCCAGAGGGTTGGGAGCAGTTGTGCGGTATTCAATATTCACTTTTAATTATGAAGGATTTATCTGTCTTACCTTTATAAGGCAGATTTCGAGCAAATTCTGTACGCATCTGTCGTCTAGGTGTTTCAGGTTAGAGGATTTCTTCAGACAGGTTCTGCACGCGTCCCTGCCGGCCACCTTCTCGAATGCATCAACCGCACACCGTTCGGGAGAAGTCATTTTGGAAACGGAGAAGAAAAAACTGCCAGTTTACTTCGTTGTCGAAACTCCAAGTGAAAACATTGACGTTTCGCGAAACCAGGTTTGACAACAAACAATGGCGCTACGTATTAGAGATGGTCGATACTCCTGTCCCGGTTAAAAGGAACCGGTTCCAAGCCGGTCGCTGGAACCGTCGATATTATTTTTACTAGGAACCGGTTCCTAATTTTCGCAAATAAAAATATCCTTTCCTTTGTCTTGTTTTGGAAATTGCTAGCAACCCCCTACGAATTATTTTTTTTGGTGAGGAACCAGTTCCAGATCTTTTCGTTTTCAATATTTCTCTAGCAACAATAATGCTCGAGAAATAATTGACCGGTCGATAGGTGAGTTGACAAACATGTCAGATTCCAACCCGGCCGCCGTAGGTTCAATTCCTCTGCTGGATAAGTTCTCCATCATCGCACAAGCACAATCTTCCGTTTATTAGGATTGCAGATAATTTTTTTTTAAATATTGTCTTATTCGTAACCCGGGAATGTTTGTTTTTCTTTTAAAAAATAAAACTGAAACTTAAATGCAGGTTTGTCATCCATTAAAAAATTATATATAGGGAATACCGCACAAGAGTCCCATCTACCCTTAATCGCCTAGAGCCACTGAGATTATGTTGTGAGATTGAAGGTAGTGGGAAATAGAAGGAGATGGAGAAGAGGAAGGTTAGGAAGTACCTGACTATTCAGATCTGATCACCAAACACAGCTTAAGCCATTTCAAGCAACGCTTCGATTCTGAATGATGCTCTTTTATCAGGACGAAACTCAAAATATCTACCTCTGTAGAATGTGCCGCAAATATAATATGTATTATTTTGAACGAATTAAATGTGTTACGACACATATAAATTTTAGTGAACTTTCATTACGATTGAATAAAAGTGATGATAATTTAAATAACCCCTGAAAAAACGCAATTCCTAAAAAAAGCACTAGCGAATCAACAAAAGTTTCTCCCAAAAAAAAAACTACTAGTCGATAGAGATTTGAAATCGAAAAGTACTAGCAAATCGACAAAAGTTCCTCCCCAATAAAAGTACTATCAAATCAACAGCAAAAAATGGTTCCTCGGACGAATGATAAGGATTTTTATTTTCCAAAAAAAAGGAATCGGTTTCTCGCGGAAATAATATTGACGGTTCCAGTGACCGGTTCCTTTTAACCGGGACAGGAATATCTACCTTCTCTAGAATAGCGACATCTCCATTCTTGACGTTTCCAAACAATAACAATGACATATTTTGCGGTGTATATCAACATTTACCCCATTTATGGCTGTTTCCGTTGAATTTGCGGCTGAGTTTTCACTTTAAACCGAGCTGTCCTCATTGAATCCTTCGATCAAAACAAAATTTTCGCAATTGAGTGCATCAAAATGGAAGAAGACGGCAATAACAAATCGAGATGCAGAGTTTGTTTGTCCGATTCGATGTATTTGATCTCGATATTTCGAAGAAAGATGAGCGGAAAGCCAACCATTGCCGACATTCTGTCGAGCTTCTGCAGTTTTAAGGTACTCCATCGCACGTACACAAACTTTTACAATGGGGTTATGTTAGAATTAACTTCAACTTTGAAGCATAGACATAAAATACAAGACACGTCATATTCATACAAATTGAACGAAAAATATGGCATGCTCTGAAAGCATGAAAAGGATAGCCATACCAAGCAGAATATGTGTGTATGAATGAGACAGCTATATGAACGTCCCGCGTTACAAGCCCTCTCTTCCCTAACGAACTTACGAGCGAAGTAGCATGCGACGTACTCGTGTACTGTCGCTAGGTTGTCTTCCACACACTTATGTATTTCTGCATTCACTATCTCACTTATACCATTTAGTATGTGAATAATTGTATTAATTGAAATAATAAGTGATTTGTGTGTACTTCGCATGAAAAGAAACTCCATGAGATTTGTTTTTTGTTCCCGAATGATTTTTACACTTGTCAAAAGCACAGGAAGGCATTTTATCTCTGAAAAGAGCTTACAGCGATGCATTTGTGGCAGCTGGTGACAGCTTGTTCGTCAAACGAATGTTTGTGTGAGACCAAACGCAGTAAATCTCAGGTATGCCACGCTGGCTTAGTTTCGCGTAGTCACGCGCGTTGTCTCAGTAACGTATCTACATTATTTAATTAACTATCTAAAATCATGATCGTTATCATAAATCATGAGAGAAAAAGGTTCAGATATGCGTAGAACAGTGCGTGTGTACGTCAACAGATTAAAAAAATAATTTACTAGTAGCTAAGGGTATAAAATTCAGAAGAAACGTATGAATTCATTGTTAAGACAAAGAAAAGAAATTAGATTGAGGACAGTTAATATGTTGGTACTTAAAACATTAGGGTAGGTACATAACATAAGAAAGGAGGGTAAAAAGAATATACGATGCGAAAGTGAATGGAAGATGAAGTCGAGAACGCCCGAGAAAGGCATGGTGCGAAAATTTCTAATAGAATTGTGTATTTGGGAAGTATGTTCTAGAGAGACGGAAAGGCTGATGAGGATATTGAAAGAAAGGTGAATGCAGGAAACTCCATTAGTGGAGGACTGAACGCTGTTGGCGTAAATAAGAAATTGTCCAAAGAAGCGAAACTAGCAGTCCACAATGGAGTGCTTATACCAACCCTGACGTATGGCAGTGAGGCGTGGAACTGGCAGAGGAAGGATGAAAGTTTACTGACTGCTGTCGAAATGAAATCCCTGAGACGTATGTGCGGTAAAACCATGTATGACCGTATTAAGAATGTGGATATCCGGAATGAATGCAAGGCTGATGTGAGCGTAATGAAAAGGATAAAGAAAGGGACCCTTAGATGGTTTGGACATGTAAAGCAAATGGACGAAGAAAGGAGTATGAAAAGAATATACTGCTAGCTTCGCTTCTTTGTACAATTTATTATTTGGGCCAACAGCGTTCAGTCCTCCATCAATGGAATTTCCTGCATTCACCCTTCTTTCAATATCCTCATCAGCCTTTCCGTCTCTAAAACATACTTCTTAAATACACAATTCTATTAGAAGTTTTCGCGCCATGTCTTTCTCGGGCGTCCTCGACTTCATCTTCCATTCACTTCCGCATCGTATATTCTTTTCACACTCCTTTCTTCGTCCATTCGCTCTACATGCCCGAACCATCCGGTGTAAACTTCCCGAAATGGCGCTTTAGCCCTTTTGCCTTTCTGGCGCTGATATGATTGACCATGTCTCAATTGAGATCTGCGGCACGAGCATTCAACGCAGGCTCGACATTGTGCACGACAGTGGGCATCACGCCGTTTCACCGCAGGGGTAGGCAGAGAGGACGGACCGCCATACAACTCTGTCTAAGCACACACTCCTTGCTTCATTCGCATTCATACATTGTCTCATTCATACTCTTCTGTTATTCTGACTCTTCGCATGACCCGATTTAAGTATTTGATTTACTTGATCATGCCATGTTCATTTCGGGCGTCCTCGACTTCTTCTTCCATTCACTTTCGCATCGTATATTTTTTTCACACTCCTTTCTTCATTCAAACCTTCTAAGCTTCCCTTTCTTGATCCTATTCATAACGCTCGCATCAGCCTTGCATTCTTTCCGGATATTCACATTTTTAATACGGTCATACATGGTTTTACCGCACATACGTCTCAGGGATCTCATTTCCACAGCATTCAGTCTACTTTCATCCTTCCTCTGCCAGTTCCACGCCTCAATGCCGAACATCAGGGTAGGTATAAGCACTCCATTGTGGACTGCTAGCTTCGCTCCTTGGATAATTTCTTATTTGCGCCAACAGCGTTCAGTCCTCCATTAATGGAGTTGAACGGGTTTCTTCTGCGAAAAGAAAATGTAATTTACAAACGAATTCACAATGAATTTGCGCTATTTGGTTGCAGTTGACCAGAGACGACGGGTGCCCCGACCTCATCTGCGCAGAGTGTTCCCTGGAGGCTCTGCGGGCGTACGGCTTCAAGCGCAAGTGCGAGAAGTCCCACGAGCTTCTCGAGAGGCGGTCAAAGGTATATTGTGCTCTTTCACTCTTTTTTAAATATTTTTCCCGAAAGTAGAAAAGTAGTGAAATCTGTGACGAATGGTGTAAAAAAATGCATTACAGTTAACACCGCACAGCTGCTCCCAACCGTCTGGACCCGGTGAGACCATGACATCCCCGATCGGGGTATGTTGTGAGGCTGAATGTAGTGAGGAAGGGAAGATGATTGAAAAGAGGAGGGTTTGGATATACCGAACACGGCTAAAGCCGACGGCCTCCATGGTCGAGCGGTAAGACGTTCGTCTACGAATCCGAAGGGCGCGGGTTCAAACCCGGCGTGCGCCAATAACTTTTATTCAATTAATATGTGTCACAACACATTTGATTCGTATAAAAATAATAAAAAGTACATTTGCGGCACGTTCCAGAGTGGTAGATACTCTGAATATCACCATCGGTGAAAGACCGCCGTTCAGAATCGAAACACTGTTGCTTGAAATGGCTTCAGCCGTGTTTGGTGACCAGATCTGAATAGCCAGGTATTTCCTAACCGTCCTCTTTCTCATCTCCTTCCCCTCCACACTACTTTAAGTCTCACTAAATACCCCGATTGGGGAAGCCATAGTCTCACTGGCTCCAGACGGTTGGAACAAAAAATTATAAAAAACAACTAACCAGCACGCCTGTGTCTCCACAGGGGAAGGCAGAGAATATGGATTGCACACAACTCTTTCTTGGCGCACTCCTTGCTTTATTCACAATTTCATACATTCTCTTCTATTATTCTAACTCTCTCGAGTATGTGATTCACCTGTTCGTGCTGTCCACCTTGGACGTCCTCGACTACTTCTACCAATCGCTTTTGCTTCTTCTAGCACTCCTCTGTTCGTCCATTCGCTTTACGTGTCCGAACCATCTAAGCGTCGATTTCTTAATGATGCTCATTACAATTACATCATCACATCACATCCTCATTAGAGGACCAACAGGAATAAAATCTCTGACATAATAATTTATTTCATGTACTAAATTGAGAATAGTTTGTCACACTTAATTAATTAATTATTATTATTGGCCTGAGTGGTCGAGTGGTGTGACGCTCGACTACGAATCCAGAGGTTGCGGGTTCGAACCCGGTGTGCGCATAAATAAATTTTATTCAATCAAATTGTGTCATAACACATTTAATTCACATAAAATAATGTATAGTATATTTGCGGCATGTTCCAAAGTGGTAGATACTCTTAGTATCGCCCTGGTGAAAGACCACCATTCAAACGGCTTTTTTATGGTTAATACCATACAAGAGTTCCGACTGCTCCCAACCGTCTAGAGCCAGTGAGACTATGGCATCCCCGATCTGGGTATGTTGTGAGGCTGAAGGTAGTGGGGAGGGGAAGGAGATGGGGAAGAGGAAGGTTGAGAAGTACCTGGCTATTCAGATCTGGTCAGCAAACACGGCTACAGCCATTTCAAGCAACGTTTCGACTCTTTCACCAGGGCGATACTTAAAGTATCTACCACTCTGGAACGTGCCGCAAATATACTATACATTATTTTACGTGAATTAAATGTGTTATGACACATATTAATCAAATAAAAGTTATCGACGTACGCCGGGTTCGAACCCATGACCTTTGGATTCGTAGTCGAGCATCTTACCACTCGACCACGGAGGCCGTCGAGTTAGTTTCAAACAGTTATTGAAAAGTATTCAGGTCATTTAACTTCTAACAGAATTGTGTATTTAGGAAGTATGTTCTAGAGAGACGGAAAGGCTGATGAGGATATTGAAAGAAGGGGGAATGTAGAAAACTCCATTAACGGAGGACTAAACGCTGTTGGCGCACATAAGTAATTGTCCAAAGAAGTGAAGCTAGCAGTCCACAACGGAGTGCTTATACCAACACTGATGTATGGCAGTGAGGCGTGGAACTGGCAGAGGAAGGATGAAAGTAGACTGAATGCTGTAGAAATGAGATCCCTGAGACGTATGTGCGGTAAAACCATGTATGACCGTATTAAAAATGTGTATATATGGAAAGAATGCAAGGCTGATGTGAGGGTAATGAAAAGGATCAAGAAAGGGACGCTTAGAAGGTTTGAATGAAGAAAGGAGTGTGAAAATAATATATGTTGCGAAAGTGAATGGAAGAGAAGAAGTCGAGGACGCCCGAGATAAACATGGCACGATCAAGTAAATCAAATACTTGAATCGGGTCATGCGAAGAGTCAGAATAACAGAAGAGTATGTATGAGACGATGTATGAATGCGAATGAAGCAAGGAGTGTGTGCCGAGACAGAGTTATATGGCGGTCCGTCCTCTCTGCCTACCCCTGCGGTGAAATGGCGTGATGGTTAGTTAGAAGTATAAGACAAACGAAAATATGAATTGGACCAAAATATTGGTTTCAGAAAATCAACGCTGAGGCGGAACAGAAATTCGTCCCTTTCGAAACCATCGACGCGGACTTCGTCGACCGGGATTCCGTGATTGACGAGGTGGAAACCGAAGATACGAAAGACGGCTTGCTGCGCTTGGAGCTGGACTTACCCTGTCCGGACGCAGAGACGGAAACTGTTTCAACAGAACCTGTTGCGACGGAATCTGTCGGGACGCCCGATAACGCAGGTATTTTTGTTTCGATTTGGTTTTTTCCGCCAACCCTCTCAATGCCGAGCTTTTTTGACTAGCGTTGAGCAGAAACAACTCTGCTTTGATATACATAGCCTCTTCAAAAGAAAAGGTGGACATTGAATTTTCGCGGGCTGTGTACATTCGACTATCGTTTTTTTTTTTGTTACGTTGGTACACATATGTTTATCATGTGTTAGCATTACCAGCCATTTTGGATTAGTGGTTTGTTTTTTTTTCAAAAAGTAAAAAATCGAAGAACACACAAAAACGTGACTAACCTTTCCAGTTGTCAAAAACAAACCACTAATCCAAAATGGCTGATAATGCTAACATATGATAAACATATGTGTACCAACCTTAGAGTATACAAGAGGTAGCCCAAGCCAAGGCAGTGAAGTCAGTTTTGGACTTGTTTTTGATGATTTTAACATGACTCGGCGCACCTGGGCGTGGCTAAGACTAAGGCTACGGTATTTATACATCCATTCATATCACATATCGACATAATGTTTTTGTTTATTCGTATAACCACTTTTTCATAGTATTTTTATCAACAAAAATATAGCATATAACCTAAAAACCGTTTAGTTGTGTCAAGTTTAGTGGCATAATAAAAAATGTGGGCGGAGTCCCGCGGTGAACCAGGAGCTTATCAGATCATCCTTACAGTATATAGAAGCGGTCTATAAAATTTGTTGTCTCTTTCTCTCTCATGGTGTACGATGTAAAAACTCGGAAAAAGTGATTTATTACAATTTCGCATGGGTTGGGTAAAACAAATTAGCTATCCCTCCATATATTGTTACTTCAAGATTGCGACAGTATATAGAAGCGGTTCAAGAAATTTGTTGTCTCTTTCTCTCTCATGGTGTACGATGTAAAAACTCGGAAAAAGTGATTTATTACAATTTCGGATGGGTTGGGTAAAACAAATTAGCTATCCCTCCATATATTGTTACTAATTGAAAATTATATTGTTTGAATTTTTTGCTAATTTATTGCTAATTGAAAAATATATTGTTATTAATTGAAAATATTAATTGTAAGCCATTAGTAATAAATCTTAACTGTAAGTTTTTAGTTGTAAGCTTAAGTGATAAATTATAGGTTAGATAAATTAATTTGTAAAGCGCCCTTGAGGTGATTTTCCCACAAAAACGGCGCTATAAAAGTAATCTATTTATTATTATTATTATTATTATTATGATTATTATTATTATTCAAGGTACCAACATAACAAAAAAAAAATTCGATAGTCGAATGTACACAGCCCGCGAAAATTCAAAATTCACCTTTTCTTTTGAACAGGCCTCGTATCTTTCTCTGCACAATGTATTTATGAACATTCAAATTGTTTTTTAATACGCTATCGGACTCTTCTGTGGTGGCACTTTACTGCCTGCGTACTATTACGGATAATTGTGGGTACGCGCATACGTTTGAAAAAGATTTTAAACCCTTGAACTGAGATCCGAATGTATAGTTTATTTTAGAAGCATTTAATACACTGAGCCGTGGTATGCATTCTGTTATATCACGAGTGACATAGTTGAGTCGTGGATTCGGTTTCTGTTATATGACGAGTGACATAGTTGAGTCGTGGATTCGGTTTCTGTTATATGACGAGTGACATAGTTGAGTCGTGGATTCGGTTTCTGTTATATCACGAGTGACATAGTTGAGTCGTGGATTCGGTTTCCGTTATATCACGAGTGACATAGTTGAGTTGTGGATCGGTTTCTGTTATATCACGAGTGACATAGTTGAGTCGTGGATTCGGTTTCTGTTATATCACGAGTGACATAGTTGAGTCGTGGGTTCGGATCCTGTTAAATCACGAGTGACATAGTTACATTGTATTGCCATTTCAGTCAAGCAACATTTCGATTCTGAATGGTGGTCTTTCGCCAGGGCAATTCTTAGAGTATCTACCACTCTGGAACATGCCGAAAATATACTATATATTGATTTTATATGAATTAAATGTGAAAAGACGCTCGCCTACGAATCCAAAAGTTGCGGGTTCAAACCCGGCGTACGCCAATAACTTTTATTCAATTAACATGTGTCATAAAACATTTAATTCATATAAAACAATAAAAAAGTATATTTGCGGCACGTTCCAGAGTGGTAGATTCTCTTAGTATCGCCCTGGTAAAATACCACCATTCAGAATGGAAATATTGCTTAAAATGGCTTTAGCCGCGTTTGGTGACCAGATCTGAATTACAACCTTCCTCTTTCCCATCTCCTTTCACTCCCCACTACCTTCAGCCTCATAACATACTTCAATTCTAGATTCCATAGTCCCACTGGCTCTAGACAGTCTGGAGCAGTTTTTTCTTAATTATTTTTTTATAGTGAATACCGCACAAGAGTCCCAACTACCGTCTAGAGCCAGTGAGACTATGGCATCCCCAATTGGGGTATGTTGTGAGGCTGAAGGTAGCGGAGAAGGGAAGGAGATGGGGAAGAGTAAGGTTGGGAAGTACCTGGCTATTCAGATCTGGTCATAAACGGCTAAAGCCATTTCAATCAAGCAACCAAGCTGGGACTCTTGTGCGGTATTCACTATAAAAATAAAAATAAAATCGAACTTTCTGTTTTTGACATATGTTTTTTTTTCAGGTTCTCCCAGCGAAGATGGCGAAGGGATGCCGCCGCCCTCGACAGTCGACAAAAGCTGGGAGGATCGTGTACAGCTAACAAACATCATCACAAACTTTCACTCGTACGCTCTCACTGGACCGACTCAGTTGCAGTGCTCACTGTGCAATTACACGTGCGGCATCGAATCGAGATTAAAAAACCACATGGTCCTGCATTCCGGGATGAATTCCGCTTTCCGCGCCTCTCGACCGAGATCAAAAAAACTCGAGCTTCCGAAACCGTTCTCGTGTGATTCGTGCAGCTTCTCTTGCGCCCGCAAGCCGGACTTGAAGGAGCACAACCTGAAACACACCGGAGAAAAACCATTTGCGTGTAAAATTTGCGGCGTATCCGTCCGTTACAGACGAGGGTTGAGAGCCCACATGAAAATTCACAGCGGAGAAAAACCGTTCGCGTGTGACGAGTGCAGCTACACTTGCGCGCAGAGGAGAGGCTTGACGAATCACATGCTGCGGCACACTTTTAAAAATAAAACCGACAAAAGCGGGGCCAAACCGTATCAGTGCGACAAATGCGCGTATTCGGTCACCAATCCGCAATATTTGAAAGCGCACATGCTGACCCACGCTGGAATAAAGCTGTACGCTTGCGATAAATGCCCTTTCATATGCGTGCGCGAAGACAGTTTGCGCAACCACTCACTCAAACACACGAGCCGAAAACCGTTTCTGTGTGACCTGTGCGGGAAATTGTTCACGACGAAGATCTGCTTGAAGGTCCACATTCGCGTGCACACGGGAGAAAAACCGCACGCGTGCCAAAGCTGCGGATACTCGACCAACAGCAGAGAGTATTTGAAGATCCACGAGAGGATTCACAGCGGAGAAAAACCGTTCGCCTGCGATCTGTGCGAGCGTCCGTTTGCCGATAAGAAAAATTTAAAGCTTCACAAGTTGACGCACTCGGGAGAAAAAGCATTTTCGTGCGAGAAGTGCGGCCGGCGCTTTGCTCTGAAGCCCAATCTGAAAGCTCACATGTTCACCCACACGGGAGAGAAGCCATTCGCTTGTGACCAGTGCGATTACTCCACTTCGCATAGATCTAATTTGAAATACCATCTGCTCGGCCATTCTGGAAAGAAACCCTTTTCGTGTAAAGTGTGTGATTTTACGTGCAGTCGCAACAGCGCACTCAAATCGCATGTTCTTTCTCACACCGACTCGTGTGAGAATCCCTAAAACGCGTGTTGACAGTTATTGACATTATTCAGTGCCAAAATGGGATCGAGCGAGAGCTACTGTTCGTGGGAAAGGTTGCAAACGAGATATCTTGGACACGTGCAAAGATCGCCAATAGACCAGACTCGGCATACAATACTGGTGGCGATTCTGGAGGGTTGACACTAGCGTTGTGACTGCTTTGAAAGAACTACTTCAAAGAACTACTTCTTTTGGCAACAGTTCCTACTTCATTCATGGTTCATTGAACAAATACGTCAATTGAAGTCGGTAGTTCATTTTAGCGTTCATTCATTTCAATAACTTCATTTATTCAATGATTGACGGCCCTGAACTATTAAACTTGATTTCATTTCATGTTCCTAGCAAGACGATTACAAGGCAGTACCTACCGTACTATTGCAGCAATTCTGCTTCAATCTCACAATTCAACACGCCTATGCGACGAATGTTGCATCTGGGAAACATATACTCCGATGTCGCTGATATATTTAACACGTCAATATCAAACTATAAGTTTAATTTAGTACAGTTGTTATCTGGCAGAGCTAAACTAATAGTTGGACCTATTACTTAATATTGTTTATTTCCTCTCTTTTACAATATTTTTGAACATGTTATTAGTTATTTTTGTATCTGCTATTCAATACTATTTTTTTATTTTTTCTATTTTACACAATTCTTGCATTAATGAGGTTACTGTTTTGAAAAAAAAAAAAAAATTAAAATGTATGTAAAAGCCTAAAACGGACGTAAATAAATAAATGTCATTGAACAAATAGTTCAATTGAAGGTGGTAGTAGTTCATTTTAGCCTTCATTCATTTCATTAACTTCATTTTATTGAACAAATAAAATAAATTGAAAGAACTACTTCTTTTGGCAGCAGTTCCTACTTCATGCATTGTTCATTGAACAAATACTTCAATTGAAGTTGGTAGTTCATTTTAGCGTTGTGACTGCTCCGTGTGAACTATTTCATTTTGCGGCAGTTCGAACTTCATTCATTTCATTTCACTGAACAAATACTTTAACGGAAGTTAGATTACAAAGAAGTACTTCAATTCGCAGCAGTTCAGTTGTGAAGTTTAACTTCGAAGCTTATAAAGAAGTATTCTAATTGAAGTTCGACTTCAAAGTACTTCGATCTAAAGGAGGCGAGGAACCGATTCTTTTTTTTCGGCGAGGAACCAGTTCCAGGTCTTTTTGTTTCCAAATCTTTACCGACTAGTATTTTTGTTTTGGCAAGGAACCGGTTCCAGTTCTTTTCACTTTCAAATTCCTACTGACCAGTACGTGTTTTTTTCAGCGAGGAACCAGTTCCAGTTCTTTTCACTTTCAAATCCCTACCGACTAGTACGTGTTTTTTTCCGGAGGAACCGGTTCCATAAAGAACTGAACAAATAACGGGATAAATTCAAATCTTTTTTTGCAAGTTCGATTTCAATTGAAGTGTTCACTGCGAAGGGTTCATTTCAAAGAACTAGCAATTCGTGAAGCATTCACAAGACATTGAAGATTTTCCCAACGCTAGTTGACACCCAGTGGGCCGCCCCAAGCAAAGTAAGGGAAACTCTACAAGCTGGGCCTGCGAGATACGAAGGCCACTGACTTCCCCAAGGGCAGAGAAGCCTAGAGACGCCTTGACGAAGCGACGGGTCCTCGATTTCAATAATCTTGGAGTAACGATGTATGGAGAGAGAGCTATTTTTTTTTACCCAACCTATACAAACTTGCGATAAATCACTTTCTCTGGGTTCTTACGTCGTACACCATGAGAGAGAAAGAGACAACAAATATAATTCACCGCTTCTATGTACTGTCGCGATGATCTTGGGCTCCCGGGTCACCGCGGGACTCCGCCCACTTTTTTATTATGCCACTAAACTCGACACAACTAAAAGTTTTTTTTTTAGATTATTTGCTATGTTTTTGTTGATAACAATACTGTGAAAAAGTGGTTATGCGAATGAACAAAAACATCATGTCGATATGTGATATTAGTGGATGTACAAATACCCTAGCCTTAGTCTTAGCCACGCCCAGGTCCGCCGAGTCAGGTAAAAATCATCAAAAATTGACTACACTGCCTTGGATAGATACCACTCTATATACTCTAAGGATGAGATATCTGATGGAACTTGCCAGGTTAGTATGTTTCTGTATATTTTCTCTTTAAACTAGGAATTAATATCTAATAATTGAAAATAAGATCTGTGCAGCGCCTTAGAGGTGATTTTTCATAAAAACTGCGCTATACTCGTACATATCATCCAAATATCTATTTGTATTTATTTATTAACGCCCTGATGGGCTTTTAAATAATAATTGAACACAAGTAAGTGCATGCGTACAGAACATAATACAGTTTAAAAAGGATATAGATGAAATTATACAGTGAAAAGTAAAACCTTTTGAGATAAAGGGTGGTTAAAAATATTTTATGCGGTCCTAGACATAAAATACAAGACACGTCATTTTGATACAAATTGAACGATAAATATGGCATGCTCTGAAAGCATGAAAAGGATAGCCATATCAAGCAGAATATGTGTTTATGAATGAGATAGCTATATGAACATCCCGCGTTACATTCTCGCGTTACAAGCCCTCTCTTCCCTAACGAACTTACGAGCGAAGTAGCATGCGACGTACTCGTGTACTGTAGCTAGGTTGTCTTCCACACACTTATGTATTTCTGCATTCGCTATCTCACTTATTAGAATAATTGTATTAATTTAATTAATAAGTGATTTGTGTGTACTTCGCATGAAAAGAAACTCCATGAGATTTGTTTTTTGTTCCCAAATGATTTTTACACTTGTCAAAAGCACAGGAAGGCATTTTATCTCAGAAAAGTGCTTACAGCGATGCGTTTGTGGCAGCTGGCGACAGCTTGTTCGTCAAACGAATGTTTGTGCGAGACTAAACGCAGTAAATCTCAGGTATGTCACGTTGGCTTAGTTTCGTACAGTCACGCGCGGTGTCTCAGTTACGTATCTACATTATTTAATTCATGTAAGTATGCGGTAAGAAGAAAACATAAAAGATCGGCCTGTAACCACAGAAGCCTCCTGTATATCTAAAAGTTTACACGTAATTCTGACACAGAAAAAAAATTTTAAAATGCCACATTTTTTTTACAAATAGCATATAACGAACCCAAAAAAATACTGAAATGAAAATAAAAATAGTTTTTCCCAGTATTTTTAGTATGGATTACTTATTCCAGATATCGGAGAAAGTAGTGCAATCCAACGAGCGACATAAAACGCACAGAAAAATACAATGAAATATTGAAAACATCAAAATATGGTAATAATACTGTAATATATCATAACACGCGAACCACGAGAACGTGAGAAAGGATGTGAATCTTTAGACTAGAAGTGGATTTGTTCCGCTGTGAGTTAGAATGTAACTCTTGAAACGGGACTTTTACGAACATGAGAGTTGCAGTCGAAACACGAGAAAGGTTTTGCTGTACTGTGAGTCACAAGTGTTTTAAATAAACAGCTGCAGTCGGGACACGTTCAAAGTTTTAACTCAGTGTGAGTCAGAATGTGAATCTTTAAACTACACTTTCAAGAAAACTAGTTATTCCAATTGGAAGAGGATAATGGTTTCGATCCACTGTGAATCAGCTTGTGTATTTTTAAACAAGACTTTAAGGTACATGCGTATTACAATTGGAACACGAAAACAGTATTAATCCATTGTGAGTTAGCATGTGGCTCTTCAACAAAGACTTTTGGTAACTCGAGGTTGACAACTAAAACAAGTTAATGGTTTTAGTGAACTGTGAGTAAGCATGTGACGATGCAAACTAGACTTTTGGGTACATGAGAAGATGCTATTAGAACAGGTAAATGGTTTTAATCCACTGTGAGTCAGCAAGTGACTCTTTAAAATAGACTTTTGAGAACATGAGTTGATACAATCGACACACGATAATGGTTACAATCCATTGTGAGTAAGCATGTGCCTCATTAAATTAGATTTGCGGGTACACAAGTAGTTACAATTGGAACACGAGAATGATTTTTCTCCACTGTGAGTAAGCATGTGCCTATTTAGATTAGCCTTTCTATTACAAACGAATTTACAACTGGAACACGAGAATGATTTTTTTTCACTGTGAGTAAGGATGTGAATCATTAACGAAGATTTTTGAAAACATGAGTAGTCGCAACTGGAACATGAGAATGGTTTATCTCCACTGTGAGTAAGCATGTGATTACTTAAATAAGATTTTCGAGAACATGAGTAGTTACAACTGGAACAAGAGAATGGTTTTATTCCAGTGTGAGTAAGAATGTGACTATTTAAATCAGATTTTCGATAACATGGGTAGTTACAAATGGAACACGAAAACGGATTTAATCCACTGTGGGTAAGCATGTGCTTCTTTAAATTAGACCTTAACGTACACGAGTATTTACAATTGAAACACGAGAATGGTTTTTCGTAAGCATGTGACGTATATATATTTTTTGAGTAAGCATGTGACGTTTTAAGCTCAACTTCTGCGAACATGAGTAGTTGCAATTAGAACACGAAAATAGTTTTAACCCACTGTGAGTAAGCATGTGCCTAATAAGATAAGCTTTAATGTTACAAGAGTAATTGCAACTGGAACACAAGAATGGTTTCAATCCAGCGTGAGTTAGTATGTGCCTATTAAAATTAGACTTTTGGTTACAAGAGTAATTACAACTGGAACATGAGAACGGTTTTTTTCCACTGTGAGTAAGCATGTGACTATTTAAATTAGACTTTTGGTTACAAGAGTAATTACAACTGGAACATGAGAATGGTTTTTCTCCACTGTGAGTTAGTATGTGCCTATTTAAAGTTGCCTTTTGGGTAAAAGAGTAATTACAACTGGAACTCCTTTCTCCGCCGTGAGTAGGCACGTGATTATTTAAATGAGACATTCGAGATTTTTCCGAACAAAATAATGGTTTCGATGAAGAGTGGGTCATTGTGTGGGTTTTTAAATTTGTCTTTAGCGAACATGTGAAACTGCATTTGGAACAGGAGAACGGTTCTTTAGGTGGAGAGTGCATCAGTAAGTGCCCGTTTAATCTCGACGGGTCATCACACGAATAGCTGCAACTGGGACATGCGAGAGCTTTGAGATTTTTCTTTAGCTTTGGTTTAGCGGCAGCTTTCCGTTCTGTTAGAAAAGATTCCCTCAATGATGTTTCATCTTTCGTAGCTTGTTCTGCGGAAAAAATCAAAGGGATAAATGGATTTGCGATACTAACTATTGTTTTGTCAATTTCTACTAGATACACAATTTAATGCAAACACATACAAATATTTGGACTTACTATTTATGTGTTTTTGTCTTCCGCATCTAGTCAGGCGCTATAAAATATATCGAGCTTACAGTGATAAGACGTTGTTACCTGTCATCCATCAGCTGACTATGCGAAAGCTTTGAACCACAGGGCCTGTCTATATCTTTTTATCGTATATCACACACAATAAAAGATTATCTCCCAGTGGTTGCATTGCTTATGTTTGGATGTTTAGGAGCCGTCAGAAATTTACACTATAGGGACATGGTCAGCATTTGTTATATGTTTTAATCTGTCCAAAACACTTGACAGCTCTATTGAACAAAAGTAATCCTCCGTACCTGTCATCCGCTCGACACCCTCGGAGTACTCCAGGCATTCTTTCTTAATATCCGGGAGGTCTATATCTATTTCGGAGTACATTTCCTCGCCGTCTGCTCGACGAATTCCTGATGTCGTCTTGGTGGTCACACTGCAAATTACCGGCAGTGTATAACACAGCAGCACTGTTTGTGTTCACAATAAATTTGAGCTAATCTTGTGCATTACGAACGCGGCGGCGAATACGAGCTCAGGGAAGCTGTCAGTTGTAACAATGGTGCCACTAGAGATGTCCATATTCCTGTTCCGGTTACTTTTCCCCGGTGACTTTGCGGTCACTGGAACCGTCGATATGTTTTATCTGTGGGCAGCGCCGAAAACCATTTAGTTAAAACTGTGGAAAAACTATTTTTTTTCATTTTTGGAATACTAAAGAAAATAATCCGTATGTGTTTATTAATTCGTTTGCCCTATCGCATTTTGTCATTCTTGTTAAATTCAATTCACTTTAGCTCATTTTTATCATTGTTGTCAATTTCATTCACTTTTCTTTTTATTGTCATGCTTGTCTATTTTCTATTCATTTTTGTTATTTATTTATTTTAAAATGTTAACATACAAAATACATTCGGAATATTAATCCCAAGGAGTTAAAAAAAAAACTCAATCTACTTTGTGTAGGTTACTTGTCATTACAGTAAACCCGTCACTGATGTGACTTGTTACTACTCGCCACTAAAGTGACATATTGCTCGCCACTAATGGAACATATTACTTACTCGCCACCAACGTGACATATTACTCGTTGCTAATGTGACAAATTACTTACCACTAGTGTGACATATTACTCGCCACTAATGTGACATATTACTCGCCACCAACGAGACATCTTACTCGTTAGCTTTCTAGTAGATCAATCAGGTCGAGGGTCTCTGTTTCACTGTCGTTTGATTCCGACTCGTTCGACACGGTTGGAGCACTCCTGTATGGTCTGAGGGAGTCGACGGGCACAACCGCAGTGAAGGTTTTATAGCCTCGCATCCCCTTAATACTCCTTATTTTGTATCTATCACTGTCCAGTACCCTGGATACATTATAAGGACCGTGTTAAAGTGCGGTAATGTACGCCTACTTTTAAACAGGCACAAAATATTAAACGACGGGTTCGTGGGTCCCAAGGATTCACTTACCTTTTTAAATGCCCACCCGGTTAGGTTCAGTCGGTAGAACGGATTTTTTCCGTGTTTGAAATTCGTTTATTTTGATTTAGAGAGGACCTTCTTCTTCTTCGTTAAAAACATGGAGGTTTCAAGAGGGACCCATACTTGCAGAGTTTGAGGAATTTTAACAATAATACACTCTAAATGCTCTCTCATATTATATTTGAGAATATTGATTCTACGCCCAGGAAAAGCTTGATTAACTTGATGGATAACGTTAGAATTGGGTACTCGTAGAGACAAACTATTATACTAATTGTTCGAAAATCACCGATACTGGAAAACGAGCGGATCCTGCGCGCTGAGAATCCTTCTGTCCAGTCTGATAGCCGAGAAACCTCGCTAGTTCGCTCTTCTATGGCGGCTGCCGAGGATCGTAGCGACTCGGATTATCCATCGCAATATTTAATTCAATTTGCTATTTCACCATAAGCGGTAAATACTGTATTGATTTCAAAAACGTTAACTGCACTATTCGGGGTCTACTGTGAAAACTCTAATATCCACTCTGTTTCGCGGTCGAACGTTGAATAATTCCCCTGGCCGTTTCAGCCCGGGTCCGTTAGTCGTTTTGCCCCCACTTTTTGGTTTTTCAGGGAGGCAAATAGACAAAACATTACACCATAATAAATAGATTTTCAACTAGCGCGAAAATTCAAAATCGCACTGGATCGAATTTAATCTTGTTTCATAACAACCGCCATACAGAGATTTGACTTTTCTACTCAAGCCTCCCAAGTTTGTTAAAGCTGATGTTGAAGCCGATGTTGTCGACGCTGGAGACTGGTAATGCTCCAAGGCCGCTAAAAGTCTTGCATACAGTTCGTCCGGTTCATCGCAGTTAAACGCCCGAACATTTGCCTGCAGCTCGCTCGGCAGCCCCTTGGTGATCAGGCGACATTGCCGCCTCCGTATCCAACCGGCACCGGTGTGTCATCGAAAGCTTCGAGTGATAGAAGTGAGACATTGTCTCCTGCAGTAGCTTTTTCCGCTTCACTAATTCCTCGAGCAGATCCGCATAGATGCGCTGGCGCGGGAAAGCTCGCTCGAGTGCCATCTTCCATTCACACCACTCCAAATCGTAATTTTCCAACCGATTGAACCACGCTTTAGCCTTGCTGGTCAACTTAGACGAATTAAATAATGTAGATACGTTACTGAGACACCGCGCGTGACTGTACGAAACTAAGCCAACGTGGCATACCTGAGATTTACTGCGTTTAGTCTCGCACAAACATTCGTTTGACGGACAAGCTGTCACCAGCTGCCACAAACGCATCGCTGTAAGCTCTTTTCTGAGATTAAAATGCCTTTCTGTGCTTTTGACAAGTGTAAAAATTTTTTCGGGAACAAATAACAAATCTCATGGAGTTTCTTTTCATGCGAAGTACACACAAATCACTTATTATTTCAATTAATACAATTATTCAAATAAGTGAGAGCTTATAACGCGGAGAATGTAATGCGGGACGTTCATATAGCTATCTCATTCATACACACATATTCTTCTTGGTATAGCTATCCTTTTCATGCTTTCAGAGCATGCCATATTTATCGTTTAATTTCAATCGCGTTTGCATCGCCAACGTCTTCTCATACTGACTCCATTGGTGGATCAGCCCCAGCTGCTCGATTTTATTCAGCCACGAAGATATATGGCAGTCTCTGTCTTCTGAGTCGAACTGCGGAATTAATTCCGAGATGACCCGTATCGGTGGGCCTTGACGCACGCCGTCGCAGTTTCGTTCGCACTTTTCTTCATCAATTCTTTCAATGTTTTCTTGATGAATTGTTGTGTGGATTTCCTGAGCACAGTATTTCTTTTCGTCTTAAAATTTTTTCTTTAA
Organism: Drusus annulatus; assembly: GCA_022651775.1. Lineage (NCBI taxonomy): Eukaryota > Metazoa > Arthropoda > Insecta > Trichoptera > Limnephilidae > Drusus > Drusus annulatus. Next base: position 242,347 of record JAGWCC010000612.1, read on the forward strand.
AATTACTCCTTTTCCGATTCCCGACATGACGAAGCTCCATAACAGTAGCGGCGGAAATTCAAATATTCAAAAGAAACACGGTGAACATCAAAATGGCCAGGGACGCGATTAAAAAATAAATACTGATTTCGGCACGGTTTGAATTATCCCACTTCTGATATGTAAAACTGAGAAACTATAATGAATAAACGTAGTAGGTAATTGTCAAATGATAGTCTTTACGGTTAGGTGGATAACTTTATTTACGAATCAAAACACGCTGAAGTAAGTAATCACAAAAACCCGAGGTGTGTTCCGTCACGAAGGGTAAACCGCAGTGTTCGCGGGCAAATTCATCCTTTCTCGCCGGAAACATCTTTCTCTGCTAGGATGTTAGGCGCGCCCCGTTGCTGGCCATGTAAATACATATTCTCATATGCCTAAATAGGCATAATTAATAAAAAATAAGATTTGTTTAGCGCCTTTGAGGTGATTTTTCATAAAAACGGCGCTATACAGATCATCCTAATATTTATTTATTTATTAACGCCTTGATGGGCTTTGATAACGCCTTGATGATACATCGGCACCGGTTTTCGTAAAAAGCAAGGACACACTGTTAATGCTAAATGATAAGTCTTCCCCTAAATAGTTAGTTTTGACTGGCTCACGATTAATCCAATCTTCTCAAACATGTTTAGTAGCTCTCTTATTCATCAACTTAAGGAAAAGGAAAAATTCAGAAAAAAATGGAAACAATTTAGAAACCAAAACGATTATGCCAGCTTCTCTATTTTACGAGCAAGAGTAAAAACTAGTTCATTCAATTCCTTTAAAAATATGATACAAACTTTTTACATAAATATAATTTGCATAGTAAAATTGATTAACTTAAAAAAAATATAATACAATGAAAAATAAAAATAATTTTGTGTCATTTGCCTGTAACATTGTTTTTGATAATTATGTTTTATTTGTTTGGCCACCATGTCAGTATTGTTGTATGCATCAGGTGTCAATTACCTAGGCACAATGTTGCGCGTAGTGCAGCGTTTGTGTATTATACTGTTAACTACAATATTATAATGTATGCTGTGAACATATTAATTTCGAAATATTTACACTCATCTCTCTATTTGATAATACTTTCAACATGTTTATGTAAATATTTTGTTTGTGTTCCTAATAAAATAAAATAAATAAAATAAAATAAATAAAAAAATAAAATAAATAAAATAAATAATAAAACGCAAGTAAGTGCATGAGTACAGAACATAATTATAACAGAACGCTATTTTAACACGCAAATGGTTCTTCTAATCCACTGTGAATCAGCAAGTGACTCCTTAACATAGACTTTTGAGAACATGAGTTGATATACTCGGAACATGATAATGGTTACAATCCGATGTGAGTAAGCATGTGCCTATTTAAACTAGACTTGTGGTTACATGAGAAGTTTCAAGTGGAACACGAGAATGGTTTTAATCCATTGTGAGTAAGCATGTGACTTATTAATTGAAATTTTCGAGAACATGAGTAGTTGAAAATGAAACATGAAAATGGTTTTATACCACAGTGAGTAAGAATGTGCCTATTTAAACTGGGCTTGAGTTTGCATGAGAATTACACTAGGAACACGAGAATGGTGTTAATTCATTGTGAGTAAGCATGTGACTCTTTAAACTGGACTTTCGGTTACATAAAAAATTACAATTGAAACACGAGAATGGTTTTAATCAACTATGAGTAAGCATGTGACGTTTTAAACTCACTTTCTGCGAACATGAGTAGTTGCAAATAGAACACGAGAACGGTTTTAACCCACTGTGAGTAAGCATGTGACGTTTTAAACTCACTTTCTGCGAACATGAGTAGTTGCAATTAGAACACGAGAACGGTTTTAACCCACTGTGAGTAAGCATGTGCCCAATAAGATTATATTTTTTGTTACAAGAGTAATTGCAACTAGAACACAAGAATGGTTTTTTTTCACTGTGAGTAAGGATGTGACTAGTTAAATAAGATTTTCGAGAACATGTGGAGACACAATAAGAACATGAAAATGGTTTTTCTCCACTGTGAGTAGGCATGTGAATATTTAAATTATATTTTAGAGAAAATGAGTAGTTGCAAATGGAACACAAGAATGGTTTTTTTCCACTGTGAGTAAGCATGTGACTAATTAAATTAAATTTACGAGAACATGAATAGTCACAACTGGAACATGAGAATGGTTTTTCTCCACTGTGAGTAAGCATGTGTCTACTTAAATAAGATTTTGAGAACATGAATAGTCACAACTGGAACATGAGAATGGTTTTTCTCCACTGTGAGTAAGCATGTGACTAATTAAATGAGATTTACGAGAACATGAATAGTCACAACTGGAACAAGAGAATGGTTTTTCTCCACTGTGAGTAAGCATGTGGCTACTTAAATAAGATTTTTGAGAACATGAATAGTCACAACTGGAACATGAGAATGGTTTTTCTCCACTGTGAGTAAGCATGTGCCTAATTAAATGATATTTTCGAGAACATGAAAAGTCACAACTGGAACACGAGAATGGTTTTTCTCCACTGTGAGTAAGCATGTGACTAATTAAATTATATTTTTGAGAACATGAATAGTCACAACTGGAACATGAGAATGGTTTTTCTCCACTGTGAGTAAGCATGTGACTAATTAAATTAGATTTTAGAGAACATGAATAGTCACAACTGGAACATGAGAATGGTTTTTCTCCACTGTGAGTAAGCATGTGACTAATTAAATGAGATTTTTGAGAACATGAATAGTCACAACTGGAACATGAGAATGGTTTTTCTCCACTGTGAGTAAGCATGTGCCTACTTAAATCAGATTTTTGAGAACATGAATAGTCACAACTGGAACATGAGAATGGTTTTTCTCCACTGTGAGTAAGCATGTGCCTACTTAAATAAGATTTTTGAGAACATGAATAGTCACAACTGGAACATGAGAATGGTTTTTCTCCGCCGTGAGTTGGCATGGGACTATTTAAATTATACTTTCGGGTTGGTTCCAAACAAAATAATGGTTTTGATGAAGAGTGGGTCATTAAGTGGGTTTTTAAATTTGCCTTTAGCGAACAAGTGAAACTGCATTTGGAACAGGAGAACGGTTCTTTCGGTGGAGAGTGCATCAGTAAGTGCCTGTTTAATCTCGACGGGTCATCACACGAATAGCTGCAACTGGGACTTGCGAGAGCTTTGAGATTTTTCTTTAGCTTTGGTTTAGCGGCAGCTTTCCGTTTTGTTAGAAAAGATTCCCTCAATGATGTTTCATCTTTCGTAGCTTGTTCTGCGGAAAAAAATCAAAGCGATAAATGAATTTGCGATACTTACTATTTTTTGTAAATTTCTACTAGATACACAATTTAATGCAAACACATACAAATATATGGATTTTAAACTTATTTGTGTTTTTGTCTTGCTTAAGCTATGTCGAGCTTATGGTGATAAAACGTTATTACCTGTCACAGATCTGCTAACTATGCGAAAGCCTTGGACAACAAGGCCTGTTTATATATTTTCTCTCATATAACACGCAATTTAAAGATTATCTCCCAGTGGTTGCATTGTTTATGTTTGGATGGTTAAAAGCCGTCAGAAATTTACATTATAGGGACATTGTCAGCATTTGTCGTACGTTTCAATGAGTCCAAAACACTTGACAGCTCTATTGCACAAAAGTAATCCTCCGTACCTGTCATCCGCTCGACACCCTCGCAGTACTCCAGGCATTCTTTCTTAATATCCGGGAGGTCTATATCTATTTCGGAGTACATTTCCTCGCCGTCTGCTCGTCTTGGTGGTCACACTGCAACAGATGTTAGAAAGATCAATGGCAACACTGTTAGAGCCTCCAAGTCAGATAGATACTACTCGGGGATTGGACTCACCTCACTATGAGAATCCTAGAACAACGAATGGATAACTACAGATTAACGAGTACGAGGCAACTTGCCTGAACTATGCAGCAGTGGTCAGAAATGTGATTGATTTGGCCAATATCTCTGATGAATTCCACACAGTGTATACATACAGCAGCACTGTTTGTGTTCACAATAAATTTGATCTAATATTCAGCATAATTAACGCGGCGAATCACGAGCAGTTGGTGTCAGTAACAATGGTGCCACTAGAGATGACCATATTCCTGTTCCGGTTCCTTTTCTTCGGTGACTTTGCGGTCACTGGAACCGTCGATATGATTTTCTGGGGGCAGCGCCGAATACCATACGTTCAAACTGTGGGAAAAACATAAGTCTTATATTTATATATATTTTTTATTTTTCTTACTAAAAAAAATATATCCAAATATATATAATTTTGTTCGCCTTGTCGTTTTTGCCATTCTTGTTAAATTTCATTAATTATTGCTCATTTTTATCATTCTTGTCTATTTCCATTTAATTTTGTCATCTTTTGACATTCTCGTCAAATTTAATTCACCAGTGCCTTCTTTGATTTATTTTCAATCACCTCCTTACACAGTCAATACACACCACTATGTAAAGAGGGCAAAAGTAAAACATCATTTCAATGTAAATAAAAAGCATAATTAACGAAAATTAGGTTGGTTATGTACCTAACGGCCACCCTTGTACGTACACCAAGCCATAGTGGCAGAACACTATATACGAGCATCTCAATATATCATTGAATAGTTCCATCGCTGTATATATTGGCGTATTTTGTATGAGGAAGTTCTGACTTTCGGTGCGTAAAACGTCTCATGGTGCCTCGCACGAATGTACTTACTTGGGGCAAACAAGATGATCTCTTTTAGAATATATGGGTTATAAATACCTCGAAAAATCAACTTATAAAAATGTTTACCCAAAAATATCTTCCGGCGGGCTTGCAGGGTGTGGAAATCAAGCAATCCGCATAAAAAACAATGGAGGAAAGAAAGGGATAGAATGTATACGGGAGTATACATATTAATATCGATCGTGAACAAGTGGGCCATAAAACTACTTCGCACTCTTTCTATTGTGAAGGAATTTTTTCAAAATTTAATTTCTCTGTCTGTCTTCTTTGGAAATTCTTGGGTCGATATCAATAACGTAGCGGTACTTATTCAATCAATTTGAAATTTAATAGCCATATGCACTTGATTATGTCTTCTACCACCGCATATGGTCTGACGATGTCAATACCGTTTTGTAAAGTGTCTGTTCTTCAGGTAACACAAATCTTACATGAAGTGGGGTGTCAAAATATCTCCAGCTATGATGTTTTGAAAACTAAAAACCCGAGGATTAGCGATAAACCGAAAAAAGAGTGCTTTAAACGTTGAATTGGCAATTTCAATTTTGATTTAACCGAAAAACGAAAGTAGATAATCTAAACAAGAAAAATTGAGATATAAAAGATATTTTATACTACAGTTATTATTACCAAGTATTGCTAAAGTTTTAAACATTGTTTTTTTTTTTTAATACGTGGGTACCTACGTACGTGTAATAATACTGTTAATTCACTTTTTCCTTGGTACCTCGGATGAAATTTTTGGTTGTTTATTTTAATTACCATAATTATTAAGGTACATTTTATTATTTTTACCTTTCATTATTCAACAAATCTTCCATATTATTATATAATAATTATTACATGTATTGGGGATATTGTGCTTATCATGTTTGCTATTTATTAATGAATATAGTTCTTCAAAATTATTATTATTAAGGGTCTTGTGTTATTGTTTTGATTTTTGGTTTTTAATAATTATTTTTTTATTAATTACCACACTTCTCAGTTTATGTTATTATTGATCTCTTTCATTTATTGCGTAATTACTTTCCTTAATTTCCTAAGAGTGGATATTAACACAATTTTATCAGAGAGGGAGTACAACAAAAACCTAATTAGGCTTATATTAATAAACTACTTAAATCACTTCATTGCGTAAAAAGGTTTCAACTGATAAAATCACTTTTCGAGATTTCATATTTCTACCTTAAAATAGTTCTTGACAATACTCCAAATCAGTTAAGAACCAACAACTATCCGCATTTGCATACTCAAAACAATATAAAGTTAAATACGTATTGAAATAGAGTAATTTGAAACTTTGAAGCCTGTTATCTCAGAATAGGGTCAGTGTCAGATGGAACCTTGTTACTCCAAGCGGTCGATCTTGCATAAACAACAATATCTGCCTAAAAGACAAGCGTAGGTAGTATTGTAATTGTAATATATGAATGATGTCTCGCTGTTGATCAAGGAATCGTGCGTCATCCGCGTTTGCTCACCAAGCGCCACTGCTGCCTACCTTCCAGTCAAACCACAATTCTGGATTGACGCCTGAGCCACTCACAATGTCTGCGTTGTCCGTGTGAGTGAGAGGTCCCGTTTACTCACATAGACACGTGTATATGTTTCTACGAAAATAAAACGAACATAACCTACAAATGAAAGGTTTCGAAGAAAAACGTGTCTACACTAAAGCAATGCAAAACGTTTTGACAGAAAGCAAAAGGTGAACTTAAAACATGTATAGCCGCTGGTCAGAAAACGAAAAATTAACTCACAGACAAGGCGAAGCGCAAAGTTTCAACAACAACGTGTTTCAATGGCGAGGAACATAACATCAATGTATTCGATAGCGTTGTGGCAGCTTCGTGCGAACTACTACAAAGAACTACTTCATTTACTACTTCCATCGCCAAAACCTCGAAGTTTTTCCCAACGCCAATATCCATAGAAAAATGCGTTCATAGAGACAGAATAAAAAGTTAATTTCGGTGTTGAAAATAATTCAAAACACAGACTAGTACTTGCTTAGCACAACACAAATAGAGTGAACTTGTACCCAATAAGTGTTTGGTTTTCATAACTCCCCACAGGAGGCCTTGTAGGTGCGAAATTCCATCGGGGTCCATAGACCCTTGTTACCTGTGGGGGTGTGGTGTGTAGGTATTATTGATGGAAAATATAAAAGCCGGTAAATAATTTTAACACAGCCGAGCTGTTGGACACAAAACGCCATCCGTTCTCATGTGACAAAAGTCATCCGTACACAAATGTTGGGAGCGCGTTTGGCGAGATTTTAAACTATGCGCGGATGCAAAAGGGATGACGCAAAATTCTAAGAGCATCTTCCATTGAAATACCAGTAAACAAGGCCGGCATTTTACCTGACGCTTGGGCTCCAAAGATAAGTTTGCTATGATAAGAACATTTGTGAAAGCTATTCTTTAGAGAGCTCAGTTTTTTTCAATGTATTTTTGTAAATTAACTTCGTGTTTATTTGCAATATTGTGCATACATTGTCTTCCACGCTAAGAGTTCACCTGTGATGTGGCGGACATTTTGGAGCTTTAGTCCCGAGGTGGCTGCCAAATTCAACGGCAGAGTGCCTTGCGATTTGTAAATGGTAAGCACCTGTGTACCACTAACATATTTGAAGGCCCTATATATCTAGAAGTGATACCGAGGCGAATCAAAATTAGCAGTTCCTTCTTTAATCATTTACGTTTGTAAATTCTGAATACAATCTCACAAAACGGTGTATCACGATTTTTTATTGCTCAAACAACATAATAATGTTTCATAATGGTCTTAAGATTTAAACAAATAAACAGTATTAGCTTAGGTTAATGGAAAATATTGCATTTTTCACGTTGGGACCTGAGGGAGATTACAATGTCCGTTCTGTTAATAATTCAGAGTGCGAAAAAAAAATATCGATGAAATTCTGAAGTGTGGCTTAGTCTCTGATCATTAAAAATATATCGATCACTTTAATATTGAAATGTCGATGTCCCTAACGTAATTTCCACACGTCTGCATTTATCTATGGAGAACATGTTGATTTGAAATCTCACACTTCCATGCTCCGGTTGTCAAATAATAAATTAATATTCAGAAATAATTTATATGAACAAGGTTCGCAATATTCTGATTGAGAAAATGATCATTCATTCTGAAATGCTTTACTCGAAAGTGCTCGTCGCTAACTCGCGATCACTCGTAACAAAATATGAATACTTTCAAATTTAATTATTTTTCCTTAACTTTTTGATAGGTCTTCCCAAACCAAGTGTTTGCAAAAACGATAATTCGTTATTTTTTCAAAAATTTCAATCATCGTTATTTGATACCCCGGGAGCCGGGAGCCCGTGCAGAGCGAGCGACAGGCACTGCTTTAGCCGGCTGGCAATTTTAACGAGGTGAAATTATTTTCTTAATTCTGTTCTTTCTACGGACTCTTTTTAGTTGGTTCTGTTATTTGATTGTCACGTTTCGTCAGTTTGCACCTTGGACGAAAACATTACAAAATACAAACCTTCCATCAAGAAATCATCTTAGTTGGGCTAATTATCAACAAATAATATATTGTTTTGTTTTATAATTTACTGTGCTACGGTGTATCGTTCTGTATTGAACGACCATGACCAAAAACAGTTCTCGAATGCATTAGTACACAACCTTGGATGAAATGTATATTTAAATCAATTTCGGCTAAACAAAAGGTGTAATCATCTTTATCTACTAAACATAAGTTTATTTTCATTTCACCGAAGATTCTGAGCGACAGATATAGGTTAAAATTTGACTCAAACGCATATTCTCAGTATCACCACCGAAGTTGAAACCGGCCGTAAGTATTAACTACATCAATTAGTTCATAATTTAAAAAGTTTTCATCCATGCAATCGCCGGAATAGTGACTATGACTCGGGAATAATCATTTTTTCCAAATGGTCATTTCGACTTCGAAGAGCACCGTCTGTGACAACTATAATATGATGTCCTTTGTGGCAGAGTGTCGGGTCACACAATTGTAACTGACTCAGCTCTACTGGGTTTCCAACCTTCTTAAGATTTGAAGAGTTCTTTTCAATAACCTCGAAGCTCTTTGTCCCGTGAGGACCTTTTTCCTAGTTTTGAGTGCTTGTTCAGCTGGTCAGGGGTCTTAATGTGTCAGCCTTTAGGAGAACAAAGCGTCTCCGAGTAGTTTGTTTGGTGGTGTCGGCGTCTGCTTCACCCCCGTAACTAAACGCTTTCCGAGTAAAGACTTGATGAATACTCTCGGTTTCCAGGTGAACAAGGCTCTAGGAACAATGGAGCATTCTAATCTTGAGCGAGTCGCCATCAAGGCAGAACCAGGGACTCGAGAAGAAGGCGGAGGTGGAATGTCGTATGGTGAAATAGATATCGATCTCCCAGATATAAAGGAGGAATGCTTGGAGCACTCGGAGAGAATTCACCAAACAGCGGGTAAAACCAAATTTCCTTGATATATTTTTTGTGAAGCTCACATCCCGTACTCTTCAAACGAAAGACAAAAGACGGTTCGAATCCTCCCGTACGAATGTAGCATAGTCTGGGAACGGGGCTTTAAACGGGCTGGGGCCACATTCCTGAAATGTCCTGCCACATAGTTGGAGGTCAGAAATTTACTTTGAGAACGTAAAAAGAACATTTTTAAACACTTTTGTTTCGACACAATACAACATACTATTAACATATTGTCGATAGAGATGGTCGATATTCCCGTCCCGGTTTCTTTAACCCAGTAACTTTACTGTCACTGGAACCGTTTTATTATTTCTCTGAGGAATCGGCTTTTTTTCAAAACTGGCTCCTTTTTTTAAATCTGAAATGAAAATTCGGTAAAAAAAATTGCTGACATGACAGCCTCGTCATAGAATATTCTATCTTTCTGGCTGTAGGACCAACCTGCCAAAGGTTTTGTCGGTGGGGAGGACTACATTGTCCCTGTACAATCTCATGACATTCTACGTCAGTGAGGAGAGATTCAGAAGGGATATCCTTTTGATTCTTGAAAGAGTTTCTCCCCATTGACGTGATCATAACCACAACGTCGTGTAAGTTTTGTAAATTTTTCTTCTTGTTTTCCTTTGATTATTTCTTAATGTGTAGTTATTTGCAAATAGCACGTCCAATTTCTAATAGAAAAAACATTTATTATTAGATTTCGACCTACTTGCTGGTCAAAAAATTCACTATAATTATTTTTTCTTCCTTTCTTCCCTTCTCTCTGTCCATACTTACGAGGCTATTTAAATTGTTTTATTTTCTAGGTGCTGAGTCGAGAGAAAATAACCTAATATCGGTTCAACAAAAAGGCGACGGAAAAAAACCTAATACTTCAAAATCTGTTTCAAAGTCTAACCTAGTGAGATTTCAACATTTATTCCGCGAATAATAGCAAAGATGTGAATGACTTAAATTTCTTATGCGAAGTATTTGGGCTCTCCCAGAATAATTTTGTTCCTAACTCTGAATCAAGGATATTGGACCTTATTTTGTGTAATATTGAGTTAAATATCATACACAGCGATTCCCCCCTTGTTTATGAGGACAAATATCACCCTGCATTAGAGTTCCGGTATTCTTGTAAAAAGCCTTCGAAGGCTACCAAAGTTCCTAAAATTATCGGTGACACTTTGCGTGGGTGGATCTTTGATAGAGGTGATTTTGACAAACTCTACCTTATGATGAGCCAATTGGACTGGCAAGAGCTTTGTAACTTCGACACCGTCAATGAGGCGCTACACCATTTTTATGTATGTATATATAATGTTTTTGATGCTTGCTTCCCCAGGAAACCTCCCAGTAGAGGTGGACGTAGATATCCGAAGTGGTTCTCTAGGGATACCATCGCGAATATTGAAGTAAAACATGCTCACCATAAGAAATGGATAGCTACTGGCGATCGATGTGAGTTTGAAATGTTCAGTAAACTCAGAACAGTCGTTAGGCGTAATGTTCATGTGGCATTTCGAACGTACGTCAATTCTATAGAGCGCGATATCAGACATGATCCTAAGTCATTTTGGAACTACGTCAAATCACTTCGCAAGGATGGTGGTATAACGGACATCATGATGCATGGTGGTCGGGAAGTTAGAGGAGCGGACGTAGCCAATGCATTTGCGACCCATTTCCAATCTGTATATAGTAATGAGCCTCCATTACTAAATCCTAATACTGCTGCCAAGTTGAATGTGAAGGGAGCCCAAAACATTGATATAAGTCATATAGATGAATCAGATGTAGAATCTTTCATTAGTAAATTGAAACATACACATTCACTTGGTCCAGACTTTATACCAGTATTTTTTCTAAAAGGGTGTGCTGAATTTTTAAAGCTGCCACTAACCTTCATATTCAATCTTTCTCTAGAAACTGGTATATTTCCTGATTCCTGGAAAGTGTCAAAAATTTGTCCTATTTTTAAAAGCGGGTCGAAGACATCTGTGGAAAATTTCAGACCGATAGCAATACTATCTGCCCCGGCAAAGCTTTTTGAATCAATACTCCATAAATACATGCTGTCTCAAGTAGAGCCATTCCTAATATCGGAACAACATGGGTTTAGAAAAGGTCGATCAACCGAAACAAATCTACTTGTACTCACTGATTATGTTTCCAAATCTTTAGATAAAGGCTTTCAAGTAGATTGCTCATACAGTGACTTTTCTAAAGCATTTGATACCGTTAACCATGACATCTTATTGAACAAGTTGTCAACAATAGGGTTTTCTTTACGACTCCTCATATTCTTTTCCAACTATTTCACACAAAGAAAGCAATTTGTGCCACACGGAATATACACGTCAAAAATATTCTATGTGCTCTCTGGAGTACCTCAGGGTTCTAATTTAGGTCCGCTCCTCTTCTCTATATTTACAAATGATATTTCAGAAGTTATTCTGCATTCAAGGTCTCTTCTTTTCGCGGATGACCTAAAAATATTCATTGAAATACAAACTTTAGAAGACTGCAATCGACTCCAGTCAGACATTAATAGAATTGTTGACTGGAGTAAAAGAAGTCGGATTGAGTTCAATATTTCTAAATGTTTCATTTTGTCTTTCACAAAGGCGTATCATACTTGGTTTTACCGGTATACTATGAACGACCAAAGTTTAAAACGTGTTTCCACTATGAAAGATTTTGGGATCATATTTGATAGTAGGCTAACATTTCATGCTCATATCGAAATGACCTGTGGCACTTCATTGAAAATGTTGGGTTTCGTTATACGAACTGCGAAAAACTTTAGGGACAACCGGGTTCTCACAATATTATTTAATTCCTTGGTAAGAAGCAGGCTGGAGAGTGGATCAGTGATTTGGAGTCCGCACGAGGAGAAGTACTCCCTCATGTTGGAGAGGGTTCAGAAGAAATTTCTGAGATTTCTCTACTTGAGGGAGTACGGTTACTACCCGTGGCTCTATCCGACTAAGTTTCTCTTGGGTATGCTGGGAACAAACCATCTACGGGTCAGAAGGGATGTGTACATCGTCACCCATTTCTTCAAATTGATACGTGGATGTTTCGAAAACTTAGCTATCATGGAGAGCAATAACTTTTATGTTCCCGATGGTTATCGCCGTCATCGACAGCATAGATTGTTTTATCTCCCGGCCTGCAGGACTAACTTGCCAATGGTCATGCCGGTGGGGAGGGCACTCTTGTTGTTGAATCGAATCGCTTCGGATATCGATATTTTTTGCATCAGCGAAACTGTATTTAAACAGCAAGTTTTATTCCTGCTTGCTTAACTTGTATTTACCATATATCTATTCTGTTTAATTATTAAATCTTGTTTTATATTGTATATTATATGCAGTGTACTCTGTTTTTTTGTTTACTCCATTTATATTTTTTTTGTACATATCTTTAATAACGCCTTAAAATTTTATTTTGTAATGTTATTAAAATGAATAAAGAAATTGAATTGAATTGAATTTATAGCGCGGACGAAATATCTGATGTAGGTTATGATAAATTAGGTAAATTCTCACTGCCATATACTACTGCTAAATATACCCACGCACTGGCTTTGCCTATGTGGGATTTTTCGTTATATTCTCATTTTTCAAAAGTGTTTTTATATATACATATATTTAAAAAAAAAAATTCTACATCACACTTACATTTTATATACTTATTTTTCCTCTTTAACTGTGTTTTTTAAAAATTAAATTCCCGTTAGTCAAAAATCCTATTTTATAATCTTTATTTTTCGTATAAAATAAATGTAACAAAAAATAACCCTAAGACTTTGTTGGCGTAAATCCATTTCTCTCTTCTTCATACAACAGTTAATGCTACAAATTCATTCTTGAAAGCACACTCAATTGCAACTCACCAAAGGCGTTTTAGGTAGTTTCTTCCCGTTACAGATATATGAGGAGGCGGGAGGTTTTTATTGCAAGACGTATTATTAAAAACAATCTAAAAAATAGTACATTTAAGTAAAGTTGGAAAATCTCTAAGCCTCCTTCAAAGTTCCCTTGCTCATAGATTTTGTCTTGTCGAAATCAAAAGGGTCTTAAGCGGCTTCTAAAAATCACCCTTGGATTGCTGCAAGGATCATTTCTTGGTCCTCTGCTTTTCTTATTATACGCCAGTGACATGTAACTCAAATGTAGCATCTCAGGAAAACTTCAATTTGACGCTAATGATACTGTGATTTACAAACATGACAAAAATCCGAGTGACCTTGTTATTAACGAAGATGTTGCAAACTAGCAAAACGACTGCGAATGAATAAATTGAGCCTCAAAATTTACAAAATACACATTTAGTATTTACCTTTCGGGAAAAAAATGTAGTAAATATCTACACAATTTTTGCAACTAAAAAGCTTCTAAATAAACAATTAAAAAATCAGGCTAATTATAATCTGTATCAGTATATGGAAAGTCACGGCGAGTACCCATAATTCACGCATCGTGAAGATCTGTCTGTGCCAAAGTCAAAAGTCGAGAAGGAATCGGGTCCTTCCTGAAACACTTCCTCAATTTCACAAATTCCCAACCTTCACCTTTCTCATCTCCTTCCTCCCACCACTACCTTCAGCCGGATTGAGAGCAGTTGAGACTCTTGTGCGGTATTCACGTAAAAAAAACTACGTTAAAAATATTATCCATCAGTCAATAGATAGGCCATGGAATAAACTAAAAGTCAAAGCACTCCAGGAGTATGTCTCCTAGAGGGCTATGAGTTGTTTGTACCAAACAACCACTGGCAAGGGCGGCACCACGATCTGCTGTGAACTCCACATGGCAGAACAGACGTGTTGGCTCAGCACAGCATGAGATACTAAGTCAGGGTATTTTGGTGCAAATGCTCAATAAATCGTGTTACTATTGACATGCAAGTTATTGTCTTACTCTATCAAAATTGACTTGATCAACATTTTAAATGGAAAACACATATAAGTGAACTTGTTAAACGAATTAGGAAATGAAAATATATTTTCATAAGACTTAGAAATATTCTTAGACTAGAAAACCTTAAAAGAGTGTATTATGCAATTGTTCAATCTATATTACAATTTCGTACAATTGGCTGGGGAGGGACATATGGAAACATTTTAAACCCACTTAAAATAATTCAAAGATACATAATTAAGGTAATCAAAAAACCATCAACATTTTCTACTGAAACCCTTTTTACAGTATTCAATGTTCTTACAATAGATAACACATATAAAAATTTTCAATTATACAAATTTATAAAGAAAAACACCTAAAAATGTACAACTTAATATGTCTGCTTAATATCAGAAAAACATTAAAATCCCAAAATTTAACACTAAGCATTCTGAAAATACCTACCTCTATCTAGGAATAACTTAGTTTAACAATCATCCTGTAAAACTAAAAACTATATTCATGAATTTCAGCTTAAATTGAAAAATTACATCAAACAACTTCAACAGTCTTTAATAATTGTTATTGTTTTTATAATTTTTCTATTTGTTTTTTTTTCTTCTTATTTCACAAAATTCGTGTCGTTATTATGTACTTATATTTATTACTATATCTATTTTTAAACAATGATTTTATTTTTACTTTTACTTCTATTTTTCTCTGCTGTATTAACTAAACACTATTTTAATATTTAAGCGTAAATTCCCTAACCAAACACAAGAACCTTGTTCTTTATGGTGAGGAACAGCTTAAATGCTTATTTTGAAATACACTGTGCAAAAAATTAAACTAGACTTGTGGTAACATGAGAATTACAATTGTAACACGAGAATGGTTTTAATCCACTATGAGTAAGCATGTGCATTTTTAATCTGGACTTGTGGTTACATGAGAAATTACAATTAAAACACGAGAATGGTTTTAATCCACTGTGAGTAAGCATGTGACTCTTTAAAATAGACTAAAGGGTACACAAGTTGTGACAACTGGAACACGAGAATGGTTTTAATTCACTGTGGGTAAGCATGTGCCTCTTTAAATTACATCTTAGAGTACAAGAATATTATCAATTGAAACACGAGAATGGTTTTCCCCACTGTGAGTAAGCATGTGACTTTTTAAACTCAACTTCTGCGAACATGAGTAGTTGCAATTAGAACACGAGAATGGTTTTAACTCACTGTGAGTAAGCATGTGCTTAATTAGATAAGATTTATTGATGCAAGAGTAATTGCAGCTGGAACACGAGAATGATTTTTTTCCACTGTGAGTAAGGATGTGACTATTTAAATTAAATTTTCGAGAACATGAGAAGTTACAACTAGAACATGAAAATGGTTTTTCTCCACGGTGAGTAAGCATGTGACTATTTAATTGAGATTTTCGAGAACATGAGAAGTTACAACTAGAACATGAAAATAATTTTTCTCCACTGTGAGTAAGCATGTGACTATTTAAATAAGATTTTTGAGAACAAAAGTAGTTACAACTGGGACACGAATATGGTTTTAATCCACTGTGAGTTAGTATGTGCCTATTTAAATTTTCCTTTTGGGTACAAGAGTAATTACAACTGGAACATGAGAATGGTTTTTCTCCACTGTGAGTAAGCATGTGCCTACTTAAATGACATTTTTGAGAACATGAAAAGTCACAACTGGAACATGAGAATGGTTTTTCTCCACTGTGAGTTAGTATGTGCCTATTTAAAGTTGCCCTTTGGGTACAAGAGTAATTACAACTGGAACACGATAATGATTTTCCTCCACTGTGAGTAAGCATGTGTCTACTTAAATGAGATTTTCGAGAACATGAATAGTCACAACTGGAACAGGAGAATGGTTTTTCTCCGCCGTGAGTTGGCATGTGACTATTAAAATTATACTTTCGGGTTGGTTCCAAACAAAATAATGGTTTTGATGAAGAGTGGGTCATTATGTGGGTTTTTAAATTTGCCTTTAGCGAACATGTGAAACTGCATTCGGAACAGGAGAACGGTTCTTTCGGTGGAGAGTGCATCAGTAAGTGCCTGTTTAATCTCGACGGATCATCACACGAATAGCTGCAACTGGGGCATGCGAGAGCTTTGAGATTTTTCTTTAGCTTTGGTTTGGCGGCAGCTTTCCGTTCTGTTAGAAAAGATTCCCTCAATGATGTTTCATCTTTCGTAGCTTGTTCTGCGGAAAAAAATCAAAGGGATAAATGGATTTGCGATACTTACTATTGTTTTGTCAATTTCTACTAGATACACAATTTAATGCAAACACATACAAATATATGGACTTACTATTTATGTGTTTTTGTCTTTCGCATCTAGTCAGGTGCTATAAAATATATCGAGCTGATAGTGATAAGACGTTGTTACCTGTCATCCATCAGCTGACTATGCGAAAGCTTTGAACCACAGGGCCTGTCTATATCTTTTTCTCGTATATCACACACAATTAATGATTATCTCCCAGTGGTTGCATTGCTTAAGTTTGGATGTTTAAGAGCCGTCAGAAATTTACACTACAGGGACATTGTCAGCATTTGTCGTATGTTTTAATCTGTCCAAAACACTTGACAGCTCTATTGCACAAAAGTAATCCTCCGTACCTGTCATCCGCTCGACACCCTCGGAGTACTCCAGGCATTCCTTCTTAATATCCGGGAGGTCTATATCTATTTCGGAGTACATTTCCTCGCCGTCTGCTCAAAGAGTTCTTGATTTCGTCTTGGTGACCACACTGCAACAGATGGTAGAAAGATCAATGGAAACACTGTTGGAGCCTCCAAGTCAGGTAGATACTACTCGGTGATTGGAGAACTACAAAGTTTGGCGAGGAACTGGTTCTTCCTCAGTTGTTCCCAACGCTAACTGTCATCCTTGTCAATTTCTATTTACTTATGTCATTCTTGTCAAATTAGATTCTCCTGTGCCGTCTTTTATTCATTTAATAAATAATTTTTTTTGTTCACTTCCCGAGTTACGAATAACCTCACAATATTTGAAAACTTCTTGCCCCATCATAATAAGCGTAAAATGCTCCACTCTGCGAAGTGCCGCTAAAGAAACAACTTATTTCTTTTACTTAACTAATCATGAAATAACTACAACTAATCAAATTATAAATTTTCGCACGCCGAGATTATAATCTACGACCTTTTCGACCGATTCGGGGATCTCATTTCTACAGCTTAAGTTTACTTTCATCCTTCCTCTGCCAGTTCCATGCCCCACTGCCATGCATCAGGGTTGGTATCAGCACTCACTTATCATTATTCCATCGCGAGTTGTGAGTTATACACAGCCTTAAATGCCCATCAGTCACTGTTCACAACCTGTTTGTAGGTTAGGTTACTTCTGTTCTGGCCGCCAAGAGATCATACACTTGTGTGGGACGTATAATACAATCCAATCAATTCAATATGAGTTGTGCGGCGGTCTGTCTTCTCTGCCTACTCCTGCGGTGGAACGGCGTGATGGTTAGTTAGTTGGTTACCATAATCATAACTTACCGCTAGAAGGTGTTGTCGAATGAAGGCTTCCAACAGGGAGCTGGTGGGAAGTATCAATGGCGGATCAGCTAGAGCGGCCTCAATATAAGATATTCAACTTTAAGTTCAAGTTGAACAAGATTCACTTTGATTGGGACCCGATTTATCATTCAGAGAGGTTATCGGATAAGGTGCTGGTTTAATGCTACCGCGTCGCATTACTAGAGATGGTCGATATTCCTGTCCCGAGTAAAAGAAACCGGTTCCAAGCCGGTCACTGGAGCCGTCGATATTATTTCTTCTATTACTATTTTGGAGTCGGTTCATATTTTTTGCAAATAAAAATGCGAATAATTATATAATGCTGAAAGGTGCGGTTACCGGTTCCAGATATTTGTTCTGCTTAAAATATCGCTAGCAACCAGGAGCCGGTTCCAAAAATAACTGTATTAATAACCAGCTCCTCGCCAGTCACCGATAATTAGAAACGCAGTGACACACAATCTCAGATATCAACTATCCCAACACAGTAAATCAATGTTTTAGAGGAGAAAGAATTTTTAGTCATTAAAATAATTGAATGGCACAGGGCGTGAGATATCGTGCAACCGGACCTGTTTAGAATATGGTTATATTTATATTCTAGGCGGTGAGAAGAAAACATGGAACATCGGACTGTAGGCACATCAGCCTCCTGTATATCTAACAGTTTACAACATAATTCTGACACAGGAAAAGTATTTTTAAAATGCCACATTTTTTTGACAAACAATTTTTTTAACAAATAAAATATAAGGAACCCAAAAAAACTACTGAAATGACGAAAACATAGTTCTTTCCAGTATTTTTATTTTGAATTATTTATTCCAGATATCAAAGAAGGTGGTGCAATCCAACGAGTGACACACAATGCACAGAAAAATACAAATACAAAAATACTGAAAACATCAAAATATGGTAACAACACTGTTAGTCATCATAACGGTAGAACACTGTCACAGAACTCAACACCAGAACCCCGAGAACTTGAGAAAGGATAGGACTCTTGTTGTGAAGCACGATAAATTCGATCAAATGCGATTTTTAATATACGCGCTAATTTAAATCTATTTATTATGGTGTAATTTTTAGTCTATTGGTCTCTCTGAAAAAAAAGCCACGA
Organism: Drusus annulatus; assembly: GCA_022651775.1. NCBI lineage: Eukaryota > Metazoa > Arthropoda > Insecta > Trichoptera > Limnephilidae > Drusus > Drusus annulatus. The sequence goes on from JAGWCC010000612.1 coordinate 261,201, forward strand.
AGTAGAAGGGGAACGACGACGAGCCCAGCTGGAAACGGCCAGGAGAGGCAGTCAACGTTTGACCGCGAAACAGAGTGAATATTAGAGTTCTACATGAGACGCCGAATAGAGTAGTTAACGTTTTTAGACTCAATACAGTGGTTGTCGGCTATGGTGAAATTGTAAATTCAATTAAATATTACTATGGACAATCGGGAGCCGGGAGTAGTAGAAGAGACGCTACGATCCCCTGGCAGCCGCCATCGAGGAGCGAATTAGCGGGATTTCTCGGCTATCAGACTGGACGGAAGGACTCTGAGCGCGCAGGTTCCACGCGTTTTCCAGTATCGGTGATATTTGAACAATTTAGTATAATAGTTTTTCTCTACGAGTACTCCGATTCTTAGGTTATCCACCAAGTTAAATCAAGCTTTTTCCTGGGCGTAGAATCAATATTTTCAGATATAATACAAGAGAGCATTTGCTAGTGTATTATCGTACAAATTCCTTAAACCCTGCAAAGTATGGGTCCCTTTGTAACCCCCATCTTTAACAAAAAGAAGAAGGTCCTTTCTAAATCAAAATAAACGAATTTCAAACACGAAGAAAGCCCGTTCTATTCGCTAGAGCCAACCGGGAAGGCATTTAAAAGGTAAGCGAATCCTTGAGACTCACGAGCCGCGTCATTATTATATTTTGAGCCGGATAAAAGGCCCATTTCATCCGTGCCGTAATACTCTTAAGACTGGACTAATGGGAATATGAAAATCTTCAGTAGGGACACGAAATAGGGATATGTTCCGCTGTGAGTTAACTGTAACTCTTAAAACGGGACTTTTGCGAACATGAGAATTACAGTTGAAACACAAGAAAGGTTTTGCTGTACTGTGAGTCGGCAAGTGTTTTAAATAAATAGCTGCAGTCGGGACACGTTCAAAGTTTTGATTCAGTGTGAGTCAGCATGCGAATCTGTCAACTAGACTTTTGGGTACACGAGAAGTTGAAGTTGGAACACGAGAAAGATTTTAATCCACCGCGAGTCAGCGTGTAACTATTTTAATCAGACTTTTAAGAACACAAGTAGTTGCGATCGAACCAGCAGAGTGGTATTAATCAACTGTGAGTCAGCATGTGCCTCTTTAAACTAGACTTATGTAAAAATGAGTAGTTACAATTGGTACACGAGAATAGTTTTCTTTCACTGTGAGATAACATGTGTCTATTTAAACTAGATTTTTGAGCAGACGAGTAATTGCATTTGGAACACGAGAATGGTTTTATTCCACTGTGAATCAGCATGTGCCTTACTAAACGAGATTTTCGAGAACTCGAGTAGTTACAATTAAAACACGAGAATGGTTTTAATCCACTGTGAGTCAGAATGTGCCTATTTAAACTAGACTTTTGCGTACATGAGTACATGCAATTGGGACACGAGAATGGTTTTATTCCACTGTGAGTAAGAATGTGACTATTTAAATCAGATTTTCGATAACATGAGTAGTTACAATTGGAACACGAGAACGGTTTTTCTCCACTGTGAGTAAGCATGTGACTCTTTAAATAAGATTTCTGAGAACATGAGTAGTTACAATAGGAACATGAGAATGGTTTTAATTCACTGTGAGTCAGCATGTGACTCTTTAACGTAGACTTTCGGTAACATGAGAAGTTGCAATTGAAACAGGAGAAAGGTTTTGATTCACTGTGAGTAAGCATGTGATAATTTAAAATAGACTTCTGTAAACATGAGTAATCACAATAGGAACAAGAGAATGGTATTAATAAACTGTGAGTCAGCAAGTGAATCTTTAACGTGGACTTTAGAGAACATGAGTAGTTACAATCAGAACACGAGAATGGTTTCAATCCATCGTGAGTCTGCGTGTGGCTCTTCAATATAGACTTTCGAGAACAAGAGTAGTTGCACATGGTACACGAGAATGGTTTTAATCCACTGTGAGTCAGCATGTGACCTTTTAAAGTAGACTTTTGGGTACATGAGTAGTTACACTTGAAACAAGAGAATGGTTTTAATCCACTGTGAATAAGTATGTGCTTATTCAAACTAGATTTTTGGGTACACGTGTAGTTACAATTGGAACACGAGAATGGTTTCAATCCACTGTGAGTCAGCATGTGCCTATTTAAACTAGACTTATGGTTACAAGAGTAATTACAACTGGAACAAGAGAATGATTTTTCATCTTTGTGAGTAAGCATGTGACTATTTAAATTAGATTTTTTGGAACATTTATAGTTACAACTGGAACACGAGAATAGTTTTTCTCCCCTGTGAGTCAGCATGTGACTATTTAAATCAGATTTTCGAGAACACGAGTGGTTACAATTGGAACATGAAAATGATTTCCTTTGACAATGTTGCTTCTTTTTCTTGCTGGACTTACAGTCGTTTTTGCCGTGATTTTTATTCCCCTCAGGCAATATGACACTGAAATAAAAAGAAATTGGAAAATAAATTCATTCACATGTTTACTGAGCACTGCATTTAGAACAATAATTTTACTACACCGTAATTATTTGACAGTTCTCGAATGATTTGGATTTTTCGCGGACGTCTTGCAAAAAAGCGCTGCTGGAAACAGATTTCTTCGATGCATTTTATCGAAAAAGGGAGGTCCATATCTATACCTGTATCCGGCATTTCACCTCCGCCTTCTTGTCCAACCCCTGGCTCCATCGTGGCGGCGATACTGTCCGGGTTAGGAGGGCTCGTGGCGCTGCTGTGGGCGGTCAAATAACGCTGTGATGCCTCAATAGATTAGATCTGGAACAGTTTTTTTTTATTAACGAGTGTCGATGTGCAGACGGTAACTTTTCTTTTAGTTTTTGTTGTTTTGTTTTTTTTTTAATTTGTACGATCATTATTCCTCTACAACATGGTTGAAAACTGACATTTGCGTATGCTTTGTAAAACGACAAATACACCAAGAGTATTACATCTAGTTTTTACTTGTTCAGTTTCAGGCATTTCAAAGGGAAATCACAAGTTCACAAAATTACCAAGTGCAACGTAAAAATACAATTCGACACACAATCAACAAAATAGTAACAAATAGCCATAAACCACTGTAAAAATACGATTTAAATTAGAAAACGAGTAATTGTGGTTAGTAAATAAAAGTTACCTTGCAGATTGCTCCTTAAAAAAGTTAATTTTCGAAAGAGCTTATTTAATGAGTTTTCAGGATTGGATGGTCGCCTCAAATTGATATGGCTCGAACATAACCTAAAAAAATTCACTTTAAAGGTCTTACATATAAGCGTGTATTTAAACCGTACTATGTTTTCACAAATAGCAAAAGCTATTACAGAATTTCTTTAAATTTAATATTACTTTGCCTAAGTGCGAGAACGAGTCAATAAGAAAAACATAAATCTATTCACGTACGAGAGTTTCGATGAAGAAGAATATAACGTTAATTCAGAAGTACTTGAAGGGATGTCCAAAATGGAAACGTGATGGCTCTGCAATAAACCCAGCATAGTAAATACATATTACGTGGTTATACTATGTTGATAATATATTTATTCCGAAAACGGGGGCGCCGGTGACAGCCAACCGAACAGGCGTCAGCTCGATTATACCAGAGACAAAAGACATAAACAGAAAGGGCCATGAACTGGAAAGAAAACTAATAAGGTACCTACTGAACAATGACGCAATAATATATTTATTAAAATTAGGAAACTATGAAGCCTTATGCTTATTATTTTGATATTGCTTTTTAAATAAAATCGAAAAAAATCTATAGATTTAAAAGAACACAGTGTCATCGGCGAAACTTCTAATTTCGCCATCTATTTGGAGGTAACACAGATTGTTAATATATATAAGGAATAGGATTGGACTAAGCACACTGCCTTGGGGTACTCTGTAAGATACTTGTTCCGGGACACTAATTATGTTCTTTATTGAAGTATGCTGAGTGCGGTTTCCCATATAGCTTTTTAACAGTTTGAGTTCTGTTCCCATGATTCCAATATTTTGTAGTTTCGTGAACAGTTTTTAGTGGTGTATTGTACCAAAGGCTTTTGCGAAATCTAAAAATCTACCTAAGCATTTTTTCCCCTGATCTATATGTGTTTTTAGGAAGTCAGTTGCCGAGGCTAAGGCATGGGTGGTGCCATATTTTCTCTGAAACCAAATTGATTGGGGGATAAAATATTATTAAGGTTGAGAAAACTTAGAAGATTATTTTTTATATGTTTCTCTACAATTTTTGACAGGGTGTTGAAAATTGTGATTAGTCTGTAGTTATTTATTTCATCCTTGTTTCGGTTTTAGTGGATTGGTATCACTTTGCCCGTTTTTTAAATTGTTGGGAAGATGCCTTCTTCAATACACCGGCTTAGTAGTTTTATTAGAGGAATGTGAAGTGTAGATTTTAGTATTTTGAGTGTTATCGGTGATATTTTGTCATTGCCCTGTGAGTGTGTTTTTTGGGTCGTTTATAAGTTTTAGTGTTTGCGATTGGGTTATGTGTGGTATTTTAAAGGAAGAAATACTATGGTTTTTAAGGCGGTTTGAGGAATCTGGGATGGCTGTGTTCGCAGTTATATTATTTGCCAACATTTTGCCTACATTAGCGAAATAATTTTTGACAAAATAACATACTTTCAATGGATATTCTGATATTTTAACAATCTCACTGTCTATTTTAATCTCGTTAATGGGATTACTTCTGTTAAACTGAAAATATTCGGAATTCTGGCAAAAGAATCAACAAAGTCACTACTTTTGGTAGTTTCATATTTGGTATTAATTGATATATGAACAATACGAGTTTGAATCAGGTACAAACATATAGAGACCTCATTTAATAAGTATTTTAAAATAAAGGTCTATATCTGAGTATGCAAAATAAAATAGAACAGGAATTATAATAACATCGTGGCAACAAACCGTTTTGATTTTAATACAAGTGTATTAAAGAAACATTGGTAGAATTATAACATTTCAGATTTTCAAATGTTTTATCAACGAGATGGTGAGTTTGTTCAGTACAATTTTTCTGTAAATAATTTGTCGCGTTAGTGGAACTGTCCCAAAACAAAAAAACATAGAATTGTGTGTATTAGTGCATAATTAAACACGCCGACAGTGATGTCCTTGTTAAACTTCACTGAGAAACATCCTTTTGTCTAGCTTATTCCTATTAATTAGTATTAACACGAAAGGGGCAGCAAAAGTGAACGCTTTGATCGAATAATTTTTTTTTAATCATTCGATAAGGTTTACAGTGTGGGTTTTTTTTTCATAGAAGTAAATTTTATTCTTCTTTGTATGATCGGAGAACTATTGTCTGAACTCTTTTTTAATGTTTGTAGCGCACAAGAGTCTCAACTGTCCGGACCCGGTGAAGCTGTGCCGTCCCCAATCGGGGAATCCTGTGAGGCTGAAGGGAGTGGTAAAAGGAAAGGAGGTTTTAACCTGCACAACAAGCCAGAAAATTGTTTACTAGACCACATTTGTTTCTTTGACTCCAATTTATTGCAGCGACATAATTCGGTGCTAAATAAACACAAAAATATGCTGGATTTAGTGTCAAGAAACATAAACACTTGTCATGTGATATACAGTTTTGAATCATTGGTTGAAGAACATGCCCACCATCCCACAGTGGCCATCTCGGCAGCCTTGTCTAGGGCGCGATGCAGCAGGCGTGGAACGCGTTCAAACCACTATCGAACTCCTCTACCTTTAATTTAGAATTGCATCCACTTCAACAAAATTTAATTTTAAGCACATCAACAAAAATCTGTGTCAAAATATACTGTATCACTTCAACTGGGATCACCTTTATGTAATGAAATCGGGTAAACGAGGCTGTAAACTGCTTCTACACTGTCCTAATGATTATATTTGATACATGTGTACCTTAAAAAAAAACAATTAAAATCATAAATGAATATTTTAAGGGCGGAAGAATTTTTAATATTAAAACAAATAGACGGAGGGGGCAACCGGTACTTACTGCACAGGGCGCCTACTTACGCGTGGAGCCGGCCCTGTGTAAAGGGTGGTTATACATTTAATGCGGTGAAAAGATAAGAGGTAAAATCGAACTGTAGTCTCCTGTATATCTAACAGTTTTCAACATATTTCTGACGCAAAAAAATAAAACAATTTTAAAATGCCACATTTTTTTAACAAATAGAATACAAGAAGCAAAAAAAAACTACCAAAATGACAAATAACAAAGTTCTTCATAGTATGTTTAAATATTTATTCCTACGGGTAAAATATAATGTATAGAAAAAATACAACGATACAATGATAGGAATAAAAATAATAAAATAGTCTAATATAGCGATGTGACCACTTTGAAAGAACTACTTATTTTGGCAACAGTTCCTACTTCAATTGAAGTCGGTAGTTCATTTTAGCCTTCATTCATTTCATGAACTTCATTTCACTGAAAAAAATACTTTAATTGTAGTCGGAAGTTCATTTCATTCAATTGAAAAGACTACTACTACTACTACTTCACGACTAGAAGTATTTCATATATTCGTAAAAAGCATTAACTTTTATTTTACTTTGTTTTTTTCTTCATTCATTTCCATCATCAGGAACTTCATCTTTCTGAAGAAACATATGTGGAGATAAATTCTGTACACGATTAAAAATGTATGTTTTTGAAGTATCTGGAGAATGTATATTAGTATTCATTTACAAAGATTTTGAAAAAATAAAAAAACAATAAACTTCAAAATCTTTGTAAAATGAATACTAATATACATTCTCCAGATACTAAAACATACATTTTTTGATCGTGTACAGAATTTATCTCCACATATGTTTCTTCCAGAGATTAATTTAATATTGTCCTGATGATGGTACTTCCGAAACCGGTAGACAAAATATTAAATAAAAAAGTGGTTAAAAACAAAGTATATATGTTCTATTTAGAAGTATTTCAGTTTGGCGAGGAATCGGTTCCAGTTCTTTTCAGTTTCAAAACGCTACCGACTAGTACGTGATTTTGTTGGCGAGGAACCAGTTCCAAAAAGAACTGAAAAAATAAGCTGATAAATTCAAATCTCTTTTTTGCGAGTTCGACTTCAATTGAAGTGTTCACTTCGAAGGGTTCATTTTAAAGAACTAACAATTCGTGAAGCATTCACAAAACAAGTATTTCCCAACGCTACTCTAATGTATCAAAACGGTAAGAAGGCTTTTGTTACAAAACTAAAACTAATAGAATGTGAGTTGTTGAGTGACTCTTTAAACTAGACTTTTGGGGTAATGAATAGCGCAGGTGGGTCTTTGAATTGTAATTTCAAAAAAAATAAAAAGCAGTAGAGACAGAGGCTTGGCTCCACTGTGACTGAGAATGTTATGTTTGACACTAAACATTTGCGACCATGAAGTCGGAACACACGAAAGTTTTCGCGCAAAGGTAAACGTGAGTCAGCGTTTGTCTTCCTAAATTGGTATCATTCAAATGAATAACTGGAGTCAGGACACAAAAAATGGTTTTAATTCAATGCGGGTCAGTAACACCAGGTTGACGGGCATTTTGTATATATCTATTTCTACGGGCACTAGTCAAATTGACGGATAAACACAAATACTGTTTAAAGTTGTTTCATTTAACTGAAATTAGAATCCACGTCTTCGCAAACTGCCTACAGATTTTATAACTGAAGAAAGATTTATTTTTTACACTAATGCAGCCGTATGGTTAACTTCGCCAGTCTTCCACCCTCGAAGAGAACCGTTTTATTGCCCCATAAATCATAATGCGCCGAATGTGTTCCGCAACGAACGCTCATTTGTAGTTTGGGTTTGAAAAAAATATCCTTTCACACCAACGACATTATTTATTCATTGGTTCGCACAACTTGTTACACTATAATTATTTTGTTTTAGACGTAATAATTCCACAAATAAAACGAATTCAAAAGCGTTATATTACCAAACCCGTCAATTTGACGGATGTCCGTAGATTTGATTTCCAAAAATAAGAAGTTTCAGAAAATAAAAATTCGGTAAATATATTTACACTGTTAAATTATACAAAATCCTAAAAACACACAAAAGAAATTGCAAAGCAAATAGATATCCGTCAATTTAACGAAAGCCGTAAGCCTAGTCTTAGACAAGAATTTCAGCTTTACGAGTAGTTTTGATTCACTATGAGTTTCACACGTGACTTTTTAAATAAGACTTATACGAACATGAGTAGTAACAATTGAATCAAGAAAATTGTTTTCATCCACTGTGAGTAAGCATGTGACTATTTAAACGATTCTTTTGAGAACATGAGTAGTTGCAAATAGAACACGAGAATGGTTTTCCTCGGCTGTGAGTAAGCATGTGCATTTTTAAGTTACACTTATGCGAACACGAGTAATTACATTTGGTACACGAAAATGGTTTTTCTCCGCTGTGAGTAAGCATGTGCCTCTTTAAACTATGCTTATGCAAACATGAGAATTTGCAAATGGAACACGAGAATGGTTTTTCTACTCCGTGAGTAAGCATGTGACTCTTCAAACTATACTTATGCAAACATGAATAATTACAGTTTGTACAGGAGAATGGTTTTTCTCCTCCGTGAGTAAGCGTGTGTTTTTTCAAACTAGACTTTTGGGTACACGAGTAGTTACAAATGGAACAAGAGAATGGTTTTAACCCACTGTGAGTCAGCATGTGACTCTTTAAATTAGACTTATGGGTACACGAGTAGTCACAATTGGAACACGAGAATGGTTTTAATCCACCGTGAATAAGCATGTGCCTATTTAAATAAGATTTTCGAGAACAGGAGTAGTTGCAAATGGAACAAGAGAATGGTTTTATTCCACTGTGAGTCAGCATGTGGTTTTTTAAACCAGACTTATGCGAAGCTGAGAAATTACAATTGGAACACGAGAATGGTTTTTCTTCGCTGTGACTATTTGGATGAGGCCCTTGTGTTGTTTCCGAACAAGATAATGGTTTTGATGAAGAGTGGGTCATTTTGTGGTTTTTAAAATTTGCTTTTAGCGAACATGTGAAACTGCATTCGGAACAGGAGAAAGGTTTTTTTCCAGAGTGAATCAGTAAGTGCCTGTTCAATCTCGACGGGTCATCACACGAATAGCTGCAACTGGGACATGCGAGAGCTTTGAGATTTTTCTTTAGCTTTGGTTTAGCGGCAGCTTTCCATTCTGTTAGAAGAGATTCTCTCAATAACGTTTCATCTTTTGTAGCTTGTTCTGCAAAAATAATCAAATAAATAAATGAATATGAGATAGTTTTTTTGTCGATTTCTACTAGATTTAATGCAAACACATACAAATATATTGAATTTTAACTGATTTATGTGTTTTTGTCTTTAACATCTAACTTGCATAAATTATATCGATCTTACAGTGATAAGACGTTATTACCTGTCATCCATCTGCTAACTATGCGAAAGCTTTGGACTACAAGGCCTGTCTTTATCTCTTTCTCATATATCACACACAATAAAATATAATCTCCCAGTGGTTGCATTAGTTTGGACGTTTAATAGCCGTCAGAAATTTACATTATAGGGACATTGTTAGCATGTGTCGTATTAAGCAATCCTCCGTACCTGTCATCCGCTCGACACCCTCGGAGTACTCCAGGCATTCTTTCTTAATATCCGGGAGGTTTATATCTATTTCGGAGTACATTTCCTCGCCGTCTGCTTGTCTTGGTGGTCACACTGCAACAGATGTTCGAAAGATCAATGGCAACACTGTTAGAGCCTCCAAGTCAGATAGATACTACTCGGCGATTGGACTCACCTCACTATGAGAATCCTAGAACAATGGATGTATAACTACACGTTAACGACTTCGAGGCGACTTGCCTGAACTATGCGGCAGTTGTCAGAAATTGGATTTATTTGGATGGCCAATATCTCTGATGAATTCCGCACAGTGTATACATACAGCAGCACTGTTGGTGTTAACAATAAATTTGAGCTAATATTCAGCATAATGAACGCGACGAACCACGAGCTCAAGGAAGCTGTCAGTTGTTACAATGGTGCCACTAGAGATGTTCATATTCCTGTTCTGGTTTCTTTTCCCCGTTACTTTGCGGTCACTGGAACCGTCGATATGATTTATCTGAGAGCAGCGCCGAATACCATACGTTCAAACTGTGGAAAAAACATTAAAGCAAGCATCTTAATATTTTTTTTACTCACATAATATTTCATACTCACAAAAATAATTATGCATATACGTATATTAATTCATTCGCCTTGTCATCTTTTGAAGTTCTTGTCAAATTTTATTTATTTTCAATCATCTCCTTACACAGTCAGTCCCACCACTATGTAAAGAGGGCAAAAGTAAAACATTATTTCAATGTCAGTAAACGCACAATGAACGAAAATTAGGGTCGTTATGTACCTAATGTTCACCCTTGTACGTACACCAAAAGTTAGTGACAGAACCATAGACATAAAATACAAGATAAATTTGGCACGCCCTGATATCTGTTTGAAAACTTGTAACGCATGAAAAGGATAGCCATACCAAGTAGAATATGTGTGTATGAATGAGATAGCTATATGAACGTCCCGCGTTACATTCTCCGCGTAACAAGCCCTCTCTTCCCTAACGAACTTACGAGCGAAGTAGCATGCGACGTACTCGTGTACTGTCGCTAGGTTGTCTTCCACACACTTATGTATTTCTGCATTCGCTATCTCACTTATTTGAATAATCGTATTGATTGAAATAATAAGTGATTTGTGTGTACTTCGCATGAAAAGAAACTCCATGAGATTTGTTTTTTGTTCCCGAATGATTTTTACACTGGTCAAAAGCACAGGAAGGCATTTTATCTCAGAAAAGAGCTAACAGCGATGCGTTTGTGGCAGCTGGTGACAGCTTGTTGGTCAAACGAATGTTTGTGCGAGACTAAACGCAGTAAATCTCAGGTATGCCACGTTGGCTTAGTTTCGTACAGTCACGTGCGGTGTCTCAGTAACTTATCTACATTATTTAATTCATCTAAGGAGGGTACCCGAGTACTCTTTCAGTCATCACAAGTTGTAAATTATACTTATTCATTTTCCGCTAGCATACCACCCTCCACACATCCAACGGTTATGTTCATTTTCACTACTGTGGAAAAGTCAGAAAGTTTCAGCCGGTTAGACTTACTGGAACTAACTCTATGGGTTAAGTTTGGTATATATTACGTTATTATAAAATGGGGTTTCATTTTTTATTCTTTTACTATATGGAGGTTAGGTTGTTTCGAATGAATAGATTTAGCAAAAATCGCACAAGTAGCAATGTAGGTAGGAAAAGATTGTATCATGCGTCAGTAATAACGATGATTTGTATGAACAACAATTGAATCTTACCAAGTGCATCGAAATTCAATTCAAATATGAGATTTCGATGTACCACCTTCTAGCTATTTATAGAACACAAGGCTCCTGTATTAATATGCTAACGAACTTCAACAAAAAGGAGTTTAAACTAAAAATCAAGCACTGGCACGCTGTTTCAAAAACCTGATGATGTTGGAATATAATCATAATATATGTATATATATTGGCGTTTTGATCGGAACCTTTTTCTGAAAAAGTGCGGACACGAGGAAAGGGGAACTGGAAGGAGTCTCGACTAGCATGGCTCGAGCAGGCGTGAAAGCAGCCATCTTGGCCCCCGCTGCCAGTGAATCTCAGTGAACAGAAGGTATTTTGACTGAACAATGTTGGTGCGTGTAATTGACAACAATAACATGAACAAAGGAGAAGCGACCCCGAGCCATACGAAAAGTAGTCAGGATTAAATATAAGTAGATTCAAATATTTATTCAGCCCTTTGTCCCAACTCGATCGCACATAATGGTGAGATGGCAGAGTAGAAAGAGACAACGCGGTAAGGAAAAGTATAAATACAAGGGTGGTTAGTTTATTAGGATCTGCCTAAAAGACAAGCGTAGATAGTATTGTAATTGTAATATATGAATGATGTCTCGCTGTTGATCAAGGAATCGTGCGTCATCTGCGTTTGCTCACCTGAGCCGCCACAATGTCTGCGTTGTCCTTCCAGTCAAACGACAATCTGGATTGACCCCTGAGCTGTTTCTACGAAAATGTGTATTGCCGCTGGGCGGAAGACGAGTTAATAAGGAAAACAACAAATCTACTCACGGACAAAACGTTTTCACAAAAAGCAAAGGTTAACGTAAAACATGTTTCAGCGGCGAGGAACATAACGTTAACAAAAATCTACTCACGGACAAGGCGAAGCGAAAAGTTTCAATAAAAAGGTATTTACTCGAAACAATCTATGATATTATTTGAGAGATGGGAATATTCCTGGTCTCAGTTACAAGGAACTGGTTCCACAATTCCAGTGCTTTTCGATCCCAGAATATCGCCAGCAACCCCTCCCCTTCTGATATGAAAAAAAACCTAGGATTCATTTAATGAAAATATAAACTCGATTTCAAAATTTTCTTCGTGTAACTTTTCTGGCACCAGGAATCGGTTTTAAAAATAACTGGATACATCTCGCCAGTCCCCGGTGACTGGAACCGCAGCGACAACTACTTTCTTATATCGTCCATCTCTACCGAGGCTGCCAATGTTGCAAATGCTGCCATGTTAAAAAAAACTACTTAATCATTTAAAATTATTGCACCTAAATGTAGAATATTATTTTTATGTATAACTTATCACGGGATCTAACATAACATTTTAAACTTAGAAATATTCTTTTCACAATCAAAATGTCCTGCGAATGTAAGCCAAACGGACGGAAGGAAATAAATAAATAATTAAATTAGTATTGGCTTAAACCATGTAAGAAATAAACTAAAATTGACTTAGACTCATATTTACAATCCTGGAGAATGAATCAACACAGTCATTACTTATGGAAACTAAGTATTTAATATTTATTGAGATATGTGCAATAAATGTTTGAATCAAGTAAAAACGTATTTTTTAAATATGGATACAAAACAAAAATAAAATACTTTCAACTTTAAAATGTTTTTTCTCAGAACTGTGTAATAGTGAGTTGGTTCAAAACAATACTTCTGTTAAAAAATTAATGTTATTAGAATTGACTACTTTAGGATTGCGCGTATTAGTGCATCCTTTCACACGTCCGACAGTGATGTCCTTGTTGAACTTCACGGAGAAATATCCTTTTGTCTTGCTTACGCTTATTAATTGGTACAAAAAAAAGGAGTGATCGAGAAGGAAAATAACTGGATTAGATAAACAAGAATGATCTAAAAGAGAAAAACCTGGAAATAAGGTACGAGAATGGTCGGAAGGAAAATAACTGGATAAGATGGACAAGAATGATCTAGAAGGGAAATAACTTGAAAACATGGACATTAATAACCAAGAAGGGCATAAATCGGATGACATGGACAATAATGACTTAAAATAAAAATAATTGTATGAGATGGGCTAGAAGGTTAATAACTGGATAAGATGGACAAGAATGATCTAGAAAGGAAATAACTTGAAGAGATGGACATTAATGATCAAGAATGGAAATAAGTGGATGAAATGGACAATAATTATTTAGAATAAAAATAACTGTATTAGATGGACGAGAATGATTTAGAAGGGAAACAACTCGATTAGATGAATAAGTATGATCTTGAAAGGAAATAAGTTGAAGAGATGGAGATTAATGAACAAGAAGGGAAATAAGTGGATGACATGGACAATAATGGCTTAGAATGAAAATAATTGAATTGGATGGGCAATAATGATCTAGAAGGGAAATAACTGGATAAGATGGACAAGAATGATCTTGAAAGGAAATAACTTGAAAAGATGGACATTCATGATCAAGAATGGAAATAAGTGGATTAAATGGACAATTATGATTGAGAAGGAAAATAACTGTATTAGATGGGCAATAATGATCTAGAAAGGAAATAACTTGAAGAGATGGACACTAATGATCAAGAAGGGAAGTAAGTGGATGAAATGGATAATAATAATTTAGAATGAAAATAAATGTATTAGATGGAAAAGAATGATCTAGAAAGGAAATAACTTGAAGAGATGGACATTGATGATCAAGAAAGGAAATAAGTGAATGACATGGACAATTATGATTTCAAATGAAAATAACTGTATTAGATGGGCAATAATGATCTAGAAGAGAAATAACTGGATAAGATGGACAAGAACGATCAAGAGGGAAATAACTTGAAGAAATGGACATTAATGATTAAGAAGGGAATCAAGTGGATAAATGGATATTAATGATCAAGAATGAAAATAACTGGATGAAATGGAAGAGATTGATCTAGAAGGGAAATTAGTGGATTAGATGGACAAGAATGATCTAGAAAGAAAATAACTTGAAGAGATGGACATTAATGATCAAGAAGGGAAATAAATGGATGACATGGACAACAATGATTTAGAATGAAAATAACTGTATTAGATGGGCAATAATGATCTAGAAGGGAAATAACTGGATTAAGATGGACAAGAATGATCTTTTTCTTCTGAATATAAAACCAACTCCCCAGGGATCCAACCTCGGACCCATCTATTCTCTATTATTCAATAACGACATTGGCCAGACCATAAAACACCCAAACTACCTCCTCTTCTCCGATGATATCAACATTTTCAACGCTATTAAAAGTTCAGACAATTCCATTCAGACAATTCCATTTTTCCGCCTATTGACGTGTATTCCCTTGTCAAATGGGCGAAAGTTAATAACCTACCCTTTATAATTTTAATAGGTGTGAAGTAACATTAACGAGGTCAAAACGACACGTTATTTTTCCCCTTCCAAATGAACAAAATAATTTTTAAGGGAAAATATGAAATCAGAGACCTAGGCGTGATACTTGAGGCAAATCTTTAGTTCAAGTCTCAAATATTCGTTCTTTGTAATGCAAGATCATTTACTAACGGAATGAACGAAGCACTTGTTCGCAACATCAGGAGTATAGTTCCACTGTATGGCCCCCTTCAGAACGGAATCATATCCCCGAAATTATTTCCTTCGTTGTTTTTAAGCGGAATGCTCAATTTCCACACCCCGCAAGCCCGCCGGAAGATTTTTCGAGTAGACATTTTTGTTGATTTCTGGAGATTTCGTCTCAATTAAGTACATTCGTGCAGGACACCACGCGACGTTTTACACACCGAAAGTCAGAACTTCTTCATACAAAAACACGCCAATATATAAGGCAATGCAACTATTCAATGAAGCTGCATCTACCTTAGATATATTTGGATGCACACATATAGAGTTCTGTCACTATCTTTTGCACATTTGTACGCTAGTTATATTAATTTTTATAATTTTTTTTAACGCTTTTTTAAATGCTTTTCTTTATTTACGTTTAATTTATGTTTTACTTTTTATCTCTTTAGATATTGGTAAATAACTTTGTAAAGAGATGATTGAAATAAATAAATAAATAGTTTTGAGACGGATAATCAATCAACCAGATAATATAGAATATATGAAGAACTAAAAAACAACTACTGCAATGATAAATAACATAAGGAATACCCCATAATTTATTTATTTTAGTTCATATAACAGGCATGACGCCCAAAACATACATTCATAAGTGGTTATTTAATTATTAAAATAAATGAATAACAAACAAAAGCAAATCAATAATACATACGTATTTGTGTGGTAGGTTTTATTATTGAAAATACCGTTTATCCTCCCTATTGATTTTCTTAGTGGTATGTTGATGTTAATTTGGGATAAAATGTTTGGTGCTTCAATTGATGAATGCATAATTTTGTGTAAAATTAATACATCAGAAAGTTTACGTCTGGCTGCCAGAGAGGGCAGTTTATAGTGCGAAATTCGTTCATTGTACGTTCCAAATTGATCGGATAAGCCTTCGCGATATGCAATTATACGAGTTAATTTTATTTGAATGGATTCAGATCTATAGTTATAAATCTCATAATAAGGAGACCATCTCATTATCGGAGAAGGTAGTGCAATCCAACGAGTGACACATAATGCATTGAAAAATACAACGAAACAAATAATGAAATAAACTTGCGAAAAGAAAACCACAAAAATAAGTAAATCAAAATAATACAATACTGTTCTTATTTTATAACGGAATACAGGCTTCGCAGTGGTCAGTCGCAGAACTCAACGCCCGGACCACGAGAATGTGAGATGTTGTGAGACTTTTTAGACTAGACTTTTGGGGAAATTAACACTACAGTAAGGACACAAGAGTGGATTCGTTCCGCTGGGAATACGCAGGTGGGTTTTTAAATTGTAACCTCAAAAAAAAGAACAGAGCAGTCGAGACTGGAGAGAGGTTTGGCTCTTCTGTGAGTTAGAATGTAGCGCTTGACAGGAGACTTTTGCGAACGTGAGAAGTAAGTCGGGACACAAGAAAGGTTTCGTTCGACGTAAATCAGCATGTGTCTCTTTAAATTGGTCTATTTTTAGATGAATACTGCAGTCGGGACACAAAAATAGTTTTAATCTAATGTGAATCAGCACGTGACTCATTAAACTAGACTTTTGGGTATACGAGTAGCTACTATTGGAAGACGATGGTGGTTTTATTTCACTGCGAGTCAGCATGTGACTTTTTGAATCACACTTATACAAACATGAGCAATTGAACCAAAAAAATGGTTTTTATCCACTGTGAGTAAGCATGTGTCTATTTAAACGAGCCTCTTGAGAACATGAGTAGTTGCAAATGAAACACGAGAATGGTTTTTCTTGGCTGTGAGTCAGCATGTGACTATTTAAATTAGATTTTTGAGAACATGAGTAGTTACAATTGGTACAAGAGAATGGTTTTAATCCACTGTGTGTTAGCATGTGATTGTTTAAATTAGACTTATACGAACATGAATAATTGCAAATGGAACACGAGAACGGTTTTAATCCACTGTGAGTTAGCATGTGACTCTTTTAAATTATACTTTTGGTTACACGAGTAGTTGCAAATGGAACACGAAAATAGTTTTAACCCGCTGTGATTCAGCAGGTGACTTTTTAAACTAGACTTTTGGGAACACGAGTAGTTGCAAATGGAACACAAAAATGGTTTTATTACACTGTGAGTCAGCATGTGATTGTTTAAACTAGACTTATACGAACAAGAGAAGTTGCAATTTGAACACGAGAATGGTTTTTCTCCGCTATGAGTAAGCATGTGACTCTTCAAACTATACTTATGCGAACATGAATAGCTGCAAATGGAACATGAGAACGGTTTTAATCCACTGTGAGTAAGCATGTGACTTTTTAAATTAGACTTTTGGGTACACGAGTAGTTACAATTGGAACAGGAAAATGGTTTTTCTCCACTATGAGTAAGCATGTGACTTTTTAAACTTGTCTTTTGCGAACATGAGTAGTTGCATATGGAACACGAGAATGGTTTTAATCCACTGTGAGTAAGCATGTGACTTTTCAAACTTGACGTTTGCGAACATGAGTGGTTGCAAATGGAACACGAGAATGGTTTTAATCCACTGTGAGTAAGCATGTGACTCTTTAAATGAGACTGTTGGGTACACGAGTAGTCACAATTGGAACACGAGAAAGGTTTTAATCCACTATGAATCAGCATGTGTCTCTTTAAATTAGACTTATGCGAACATGAGTAGTTGCAATTCAAACACGAGAATGGTTTTTCTTCACTGTGAGTAAGCATATGACTATTTAAAGGAGGCTTTTGTGTTGGTACCGAACAAGATAATGGTTTTGATGAAGAGTGGGTCATTATGTGGTTTTTTAAATTTGCCTTTAGCGAACATGTTAAACTACATTCGGAATAAGAGAACGGTTCTTTTCCAGAGTGCGTCAGTGAGTGCCTGTTTAATCTCGACGGGTTATCACACGAATAGCTGCAACTGGGGCATTCGAGAGCTTTGAGGTTTTTTACAAGCTTTGGTTTAGCGGCAGTTTTCCATTTTGTAAGAAAAGATTCCTTCAATGATGTTTTATCTTTCGTAGCTTGTTCTGCGGAAAAAACATCACAGCTATAAATAAATATGCGATAGTTACAATATATTTGACAATTTCTACTAGTTACGCAATTTAATGCAAACAAATGCAAATATATGGATTTTATACTAATTTATGTGTTTTTGTCGTTCACATCTAACTTGCATACATAATAAAACGAGCCATACATCTGCTAACTATGCGAAAGCTTTGGACCGACAGGGCCTGTCTGCATCTCTTTCTCGTATATCACACACAATAAAGTATAATCTTCCAGCGGTTGCATTGTTTAGGTTTGGGTGTTTAAGAGCCGTCAGAAATGTTCACTATAGGGACATTGTCAGCATTTGTCGAATGTTTTAACCTGTCCAAAACACTTTACAGCTCTATTGCACAAAAGTAATCCTCCGCACCTGTCATCCGCTCGACACCCTCGGAGTACTCCAGGCATTCTTTCTTAATATCCGGGAGGTCTATATCTATTTCGGAGTACATTTCCTCGCCGTCTGCTCGACGAGTTCCTGATTTTGTCTTGGTGGTCAAACTGCAACAGATGGTAGAAAGATCAATGGCAACACTGTTAGAGCCTCCAAGTCAGATAGATACTACTCGGTGATTGAACTAAGCTCACTATGAGAATCCTAGAGCAATGCCAAGTATAACCACACGTCGACGATTTTGAGGCAACTTGCATGAACTATGCGGCAGTTGTCAGAAATTGGATTTATTTGGATGGCTAATATCCCTGATGAATTACACACAGTGTATACATACAGCAGCACTGTTTGTGATCACAATAAATTCAAGCTAATCTTGAGCACAATGAACGCGACGAATCACGAGCTCAGGGAAACTGTCAGTTGTAACAATGGTGAAATATTTCATTCACCTTGTCGGCTTTTGTCATTCTTGTCAGATGTCATTAACCTTAGTTGCCTTCATAGACATAAAATACAAGTCACGTCATATTCATACAAATTGAACGATACATTTGGCACGCTCCGATATCTGTTTGAAAACTCATAACGCATAAAAAGGATAGCCATACCAAGCAGAATATGTGTGTATGAATGAGATAGCTATATGAACGTCCCGCGTTACATTTTTCGCGTTACAAGCCCTCTCTTCCCTAACGAACTTACGAGCGAAGTAGCATGCGACGTACTCAGTGTACTGTCACTAGGTTGTCTTCCGCACACTTTTGTATTTCTGCATTCGCTATCTCACTTATACTATTTGGTATGTGAATAATTGTAATAATTGAAATAATAAGTGATTTGTGTGTACTTCGCATGAAAAGAAACTCCATAAGATTGTTTTTTGTTCCCGAATGATTTTTACACTTGTCAAAAGCACAGGAAGGCATTTTATCTCAGAAAAGATCTTACAGCGATGCGTTTGTGGCAGCTGGTGACAGCTTGTTTGTCAAACGAATCTTTGTGTGAAACTAAACGCAGTAAATCTCAGACATGCCACGTTGGCTTAGTTTAGTGCAGTCACGCGCGTTGTCTCAGTAACGTATCTACATTATTTAATTCATCTAAGATTTTAGTTAGCTTTATTCTGTTAATGGGGGGGGGGGGAAACATAAGATTGGGATAAAGGTTCGAAGGACGGCAGTAGATGGAAAGGTAGTTTGAGTTATTTAGTTTGGAAGCGGTTGTATAGTGAATTTATTGTTTAATACCACGTTTAGTCAAAAATGACAAGTGCGTGGGGCTTTTATTTATTTATATATATACGCCCTCATGGGCTTTCAAATAAGATAGATATAAAATAAAATAACAGTGACATCAAAAATAACAATGACATAAAAAAATAACAATGCACCCAAAAACATGATGAAATTGATAGAAAATTAACACTAGTATTTTAGAAAGAGGTTTGCTATTATAGCCTTCTTGTAACTAGATTCAGTGCAGTTGAATATATCTACTATTTCAGCGATAGAATTACTCACTGCATGCAATCTAGGTACAAGCGAGTATTTAAATAACTCAGTCCTGATATTGTTGTTACATTTAAAAAGAATTTTGGATCGAGTGGATTTGTTAGGCAGATAGAAGGTAATTAAGCCAAGTAAATCAGGGCTGTCTATAATACCATTAACAATTTTAAAAATAAAAGTCAAGTCGGAAACAAGCCTCCTGTCTGAAAGTTTTAGTAATTTTAATTCTTTCATTAAATAATTATAATTTATGGTTTCAATAGGTAGACCGAGTTTGTAGTTAATGTATCTTAGAAATTTATGTTGCATTTTTTCAATGGAATCAGAGTGGATTTTAAAGTGAGGGGACCAGACAGAAAAATTTCAATGTAGAAATATTTTTTAATTCATTGGCATTTCGAAGAATAAAGCCTAGCAAATTATAACCTTTACTTGTTATTATATTGATATGTGAGAGAAAATTTAATTTAGAATCGAAAGTAATGCCGAGATCATAATATCGAGATATTTTGATAATTTATTACCACAGATATGGGAAAGCAATTTAATAAATATTAGTGAGCAAGGGTAGATTATACATAGCAGGTGAATGCAATTACAGTGGTTTTGCAGTTTCACAAAGTAAATACACAAAATACCTTTTTCGTGTAGGTATATCATGAAATGTTTACTTGATCCTGGTAAAGTGCATCTCAGGCCCGGCTAGTGACAATGTTGTTGCGATATTAATATAAAGAAAGGCAGGAACTCATATTTGAGTATCAGCAAAAACGGTAAACAATATTTAGTACGCATCTAATGAAATAGTAAGTAAATATTAGTACATGGATTGTTTACTGCAGCGATCGCAAAACGAATTAGTGTGAAACTTTTCTTTTTTTATTTTCTACATTCTCATTTTTCATTAAGTGATTGAATCATTTAAAGCTACTGACTGACTCGTCTTCCTTATACCAATAAAACGGCGTGTGTCCTTAGAATTTAAGTTCAGTTAGATCTCCACGATGCGTGAATTGTGGGTACTCGCCGTGACTTCCCATATATAGATACCTGAGATATTTTGAAAAGCGTACTCTAGTTTGGATCGTATAATGCAGTTAAACATAAAAGTCACGGCTTCTGGTTCGGTATACAGTTTGTTACATCTTGTTGGAAACCCTAATAGTTAGTAGCATGATGTAGGCAACTGCATTATGTGGTCTGAAAAGGTCAGTTTGAGCTCAAAGATGACCCCTAGGTCCTCCATTGTTTGTTCATTCTGTGCAGATAATAAAAAATCTCGTCTTATCATGAGTTTTTGAGGGTGTATATATGAAAGTTACACACCTTTGTATTAAAATATAATTTATTTTCGTCAGCCAACGCAGTTACTGCATCTAAGGATAGTCGTAATTTAATACAATCTTCACTGGTGCAAATCTTCATGAGAAACTTCAGACCGTCGGCAAAAAGTAGCCAAGTGGAATGTTCGATGTATTCTCGTAGGTCCTCGATAAGTATTTAGAACAAGAGGGGGCCTAGATTAGATCCCTGTGGTATTCCAAACAATGCAGTGAGTTCCCTAGGCTCAAGTGTCGATGAAAATATACTGTCGCCTTTTTCTTTAATAGGACACAAAATAAATTATGAGGGGTTCGTCAGAACTAGCGTTGTGACCGCTTCGCAGGAACTCCTTCAAAGAACGACTTCTTTTTGCGGCAGTCCCAACTTCATTCATTTTTCATTGAACAAATGCTTCAATTGAAGTTGGTAATTCCCCTTGCCCGATGTATGGCATCTATTTCGAATTTCAATGTTAGCCTTTCATTCGTTCGAACGATTGAAGTATCGCATCATCTAAAATTCAATTGTTCTTTTACTTCTTTATTTCGATTGTAGTTCGTAGTTTGAATGAATGAATGACACAATGAAGTAGATTTTAGCTATCCGTTCACTCGCACGTACACGTGACAGTTGCTTTTGATTTCTTCGCTTGTTGGACATATGACACTAGTTTTTACGAGTGTTTTTTGGTGATTTTGAATTGTGAACGAATTATTTTGTTGAACTTTTTACCTATACCTTTCAATCTCTACCTTAAATTATGGCTGGCCGTTCAACGAGAAAGGAAAGTGAAATATGGGCTTATTTAAAAGAAGTGGGGGTTTACCAGGCCAAATGCAACTTTTGTTCTAAAGTTATATCCATAAAGGGAGGCAATGCCTGTAATATGAATCGTCATTTGCGCAATATTCACCATATTGCTAACCAAACTGTCCAACTGTGTACAGAAAGAAATATTCAAATTGTACCTCAAGCCCTGAAAAACGTTCACATCGCTCTTACAGAAACTGGAAATTTCGTAATTACTACATTTGCTTTTTGTAAGTTCTCTGTAAAGCTATGCATACTTATTGAACATCATTCCTTTTAAGGCATGATACCGCCAACAATTCAAACATATGGGCAGCTGTCATCTAGAAACAATAGACAAGAAACCAGTAATAGACAATTCATCAACACACACATAGAAGAAAGAAAGAAGTAGTTTTTCTACACGGTATAATTTTTGCTATATAATAATGGAGACGTGGGTTATGTGATTGGGAGAGCTGTCCCGAATAAAACTATAAAGAAAAAAACGTGACTATTATTTGATACATTTATCGCTAACAACCCTCCCCCCGACGAGGAATTCTGCGATTGATCTGTCACTTCGATTGAACTGTTCACCGTGAGGGGTTCATTTTGAAGAACTAGCAATTCGTGAAGTATTCACAACTCTGTGAAGCTTTTCCCATAGCGTCAGAACCGATTTTGTGCATATTTTTCAATAATACATCGTCATCGACTCTGTCAAACGGCTTAACGAAACTATGTACGAGTATATCACATCTGTTTGGTATTGCAAACCCAGTCCTCTCGCCACTCTTGGCGAGAGCTCAAGAAAGTTAGACACAGTAGACTTTTTGGCATTTGTCGCGTTGATTTCCTTCAAGAAATCGAATTACTTGATTTTTTGAAAAATTTCACATATGATATGATACTGGATGATTGACATCAGCTTTTAATTGTTTTTAAAAGTACACGTGTAGCAAATATAATTATAAGGACAGTAAAGAAGCAGTCTACAGCCTCGTTTATCGATTACATAAAGGTGATCCCAGTTAAAGTGGTACAATATATTTTGACACAGGTTTTTGTTGATGTGCTTAAAATTATTTTTTATTGAATTGGATCCAATTCTAAATTGAAGGTAATGGAGTTCGGTAATGGTTTGAACGCGTTCCACGCTGCTGCACCGCGCCCTCGACAAGGCTGCCGAGATGGCCATTGTGGGATGGTGGGCATGTTCTGTAACCAATGATTCAACACTGTATATCACATGACAAGTGTTTATCTTTGCTTGACACTAAATCCAGCATATTGTTGTGTTTGTTTAGCACCGAATTGTCCCGCTGCAATCCAGTGGAGTCAATGAAACAAATGTGGTCTAGCAAACCATCTTCTGGCTTGTTGTGCAGGTTAAAATTTCCTTTCCTTTACCACTCCCTTCAGCCTCACAGTATTCCCCGATTGGGGACGGCACACCTTCACCGGGTCCGGACAGTTAAGACTCTTGTGCGGTATAAACATTAAAAAGAGTTAACACAATAGTTTTCCGATTACACATAAAATAATACAATTTACAATTTAAAAAAAAAACACACACACTCTAAACTTTATCGAAGGATTAAAAAAATGTAATTCGATCAAAGCGTTCGCACTTGCTGTTTCGTTCGTGTTATTACTAATTAATAGGAATAAGCTAGACAAAAGGATGTTTCTCAGTGAAGTTTAAGGACCTTACTGTCGGCGTATAAAAGTATGCACTAATACACACAATCCTAACTTTTTTTTTCCCAATTACGCGAAATTATTTACAGAACTGTCGTCCCAAACCAACTCACCATTTCAAGAAAAACGCATTTAAAAGTCTGAAGTGTTAAAATTCTATCAATGTTTCTTTAAAACGCTTGTATAAAAATCAAAATGGTTTGTTGCCACGATGTTATGATAATTCCAGTTTTATTTGGTGTACTCAGATAGAGACCTTCACTTTAAAATGATCATTGAATGAGGGTTTTATATGTTTGTCCCTGATTCAAACTCTGATTGTTCGTATATCAATTAATACTAAAGATGAAACTACCAAAAGTAGTGACTTGGTTGATTCTTTTGCCAGATTTTCGAATATGAGTCTAACTCAATTTTGCTTTATCTTAACTTATTTCAAACCAACATCACTAATTAAATTATTTATTGATTTCCTTGCGACCATTAGGCTTACGTTCGCAAGCCATTTTGATTGTGGAAAGAATATTTTAAAGTTTGAAAAAAGTCACGTTACATCCTGTGATTAGTTTTATAAATAATATTCTAGATTTGGGTGCAATAGTTTTAATTGTTTTAGTAGTTTTTATTTTTGAACATGGCAACATTAGAAAAACTGGCAACTTCGGTAGGGATGGTCGATATCGAAAATTGGTTGTCGCTGCGGTTCCAGCTGCCGAGGACTGGCTAGGAACCGTTTATTTGTCTAGTTATTTTCAGAATCGATTCCTGCTGCCATAAAAGTTCCACGAAGAAGATTTTGAAGTCGGGTTTATATTCTCAAGATTAAAATCTCACGATTTTTTTCTTTTATTTTAGAGGGAAAGGGGTTGCTGAGGATTATTTGGGATCGAAAAGCACCGGAACTTTGGAACCGGTTCCTTGTAAGCAGGACCAGGAATATCCACCATCTCTATAATAATATCATAGATTGTTTCTCGTTTGTATTAAAGTTATGTTCCTCGCCGCTGAAACACGTTGTCATTGAAACTTTGCGCTTCGCCTTGTCCGTGAGTAGATTTGTTGTTTTCCTTATTAACTCGTCTTCCGCCCAGCGGCAATACACATTGGACTGGCTCAGGGGTCAATCCAGAATTGTGGTTTGACTGGAAGGTAGGCAGCAGTGGCGCTTGGTGAGCAAACGCGGATGACGCACGATTCCTTGATCAACAGCGAGACATCATTCATATATTACAATTACAATACTACCTACGCTTGTCTTTTAGGCAGATCCTAATATACTAACTACCCTTGTATTTATACTTTTCCTTACCGCGTTATGTCTCTTTCTACTCTGCCATCTCACCGTTGTGTGCGGTTGGGTTGGGACAAAGAGTGGTGAATTTAAATAATGTACTATTTTTCGATTGCAGAGAAACATTTTAATGACATTATGGGTATTATGGGCACTTATGTTTATTTAATCCTGACTACTTTTCTTATGGCTCGGGGTCGCTTCTCCATTGTTGAAGTTATTATTGTCAATTACACGCACCAACATTGTACTAATTTGTGACAAATCGTTGACAAACTCGCAAAATATAGCTCTCTCTTTATGCTCGGTTCTATACGCATATGAGAAAAAGAGACAAACAATTGTTGAAACCAATACACGATTTGGGGCGGGCTAAATACCATGTCCGCGATATTTGAACTGCACGAACTTCATTCACGTTTGGAGTGTCAGGCGAACGGACTGTCAAAAGTGCGTAAATAGTTAAAAAACTTGAGTTATTTTTTGTCCGATATCTAGCAAAAACATCATGGCCATATGTGCTATACTTGGTTGCTTCAATCGAAGTACAAAAAGGACCAAAAACAAACAGTTTTCACACGTATGTACCATAAAAATCGTCTTTTTTAGTTAGATCTCAAATATTTAACATTCTAACCTACAAAACAACTAGTAACTTACACCAATATGTAATTAATCTTTGGACTATTCGTTCCAATATAATAAACTTCCGTTTGAAATGAGTTTTAGTGGATTCGTAATATTTTTAACTTAGAGATATTTACTAGCTGTCACATAAGAAACCATTACAAGGGGGAATACCCATATTGTACGGCTTCTGAAAGTATCTCGGTCTCTTTCTTTCTCATGATACTAACGCTAAATTGTTGGCAAACAGATAAAGACAGAATAGTGTTTATCTCTTAGTTATATTTATAATTTCGGTTACGTCCCCAGATTCAGGGCTATGCCAAAATTGGAATATTATTATTTATTTAATTATTTTTAGATTTCCAAAGGATGAAAAAGACGAGAAAAATCTAATTTCTTTTTCTTTGATTTAACAAATATGTTAATATGAATTCATACGTTTCATCTGGATTTTTATACCCTTAGCTTCTAGTTTTTTTTAAATCTATTGATGTGCACATGCACTATTGTACCCATTTCTGAACCTGTTCTCTGATGATTTATGATAACGATATGCATCTAGATAGTTTTAATTTTTGTATACATATTATATATTATTTTCTCCTTGTTAGTTAGAATTATTAGCTTAATTAATTAAGTATGAAGCGCACTTGACGTGAAATATCACAAAACTGTGCTATATAAGTTCACTGTTATTATTATCTGCATTCGAAATTTCCTTACAAAATAACGCGGGACGGAAAACATCCCTACAATACTTAAAAGCGGTGTCATGTTTTGTGAATTTTTTTGTGTCTCTTTCTCTCATGGTGTACGACGTAAAAACGCAGAGAAAGTGATTTATCGCAAATTTATATAGGTAAAAAAAATTGATCTCTCCATATATTCTTACTCCAAGGTTAAGAAAATGATTTAACATCTGTTATCACCGTACATTTTTTTTATTTTACTTTTTGTTTGTAAACTATTTTGTTGATGGAACTGAAGTTCATTTTATAATATGTATTATAAAATGTTCTGTACTAATAATTTAATTCGTTTATATTTTTATCTATAAATAAGATTTTAATAATCTTATTGATTAATGTATATTTGAATAAACAAAAAATATACAACATTCATTCTTTTTAATGATTTACAACTACCTACTCACAACAAAATACCTAATTTACTTAATTTGTGACAACCCTGTTAGTGATTTTACTCCGAGTTTAGGCCACACCCTTTGGTCATTGCTTGGTCAAAAAGTGCGGACAAAATTTCGCAAAGTTAGGTCTCTAGATATTGTTACTCTAAGGTCGAGACTCCTTCCAGTTCCCTTTTCCTCGTGTCCGCGCTTTGGCCACTAGCCGCGTCTGGCACCGCCCTCACTCCAGACCTCGCCCAGCATTACGCCGCTGGGCGAGGAACGCATATGACGTAAACCATTGTCTACCTCTTTTCAATCTAGACTCCTTTCCGTCTACATCGTAACTATTCGTGTCGTGCCTTTTAACGAGTATTTGCGTTACATACTGTTTTTTTTTGTATTAGAAACCATTTTTTTTTATCATTAAATAATATTTTTAATAACTATTTATTATAAAAAAATATTATTTAGTGATAAAAAAATGGTTTTCCATAAAAAAAATCTGCGATGTAAGTGTTTTTACACTTCATAATAATTATTTGACTAACTAAGTAGATAAATATCACAAGGGTGGGCAGAAGGATATGGATCGAATTTATCGTGCTTCATTACAAACGTAATATATCATACATAACCTAGTATTTGCGAGATGCCTCATTCATACTCTTTCAAATTGTGAAAATAACAACAAGATTACATATTTACTTTATTATTACTCTTATGTGATTATACATTCATAAAATGTATTTTCTTTATGGGTAGATACGCTAAAAATAATTAGCATTTCTAATTCGTTTTAATCCACAAACCAAAGGTTGATTTAGTTTGACAATCGCCTGTACTTAGACAACGCGGTGGTAGAATACATAATCATGTGCATATAGCTATGACATTTCAAATTGATTGAATAAGTACACAGGAATTTTTAAGTAAGACAGACAAAGAGAAATTATATTTTTCTTAAATCTCTTTAGGACGGAACCATATCCTTCAAATAGAAAGAGTGCGAAAAAGAGATTTATGCGTTACTTGTTCATGAGGGAGTTTTGCCTTCTTTACATATTGTTGTGTATTGACTGTGTGAGGAGATGATTGAAAATAAATAAAAAAGACGCAGTTAAATCAAATTTGACAAGAATGACAATGGACAAAAAGGTGATTTGAAATTGACAAGAATAATAATAATAAGCAAAAGTGAATGAAATTTAACAAGAATGCCAGAAGACGACAAGGCAAAGGAAATAATATACATACAGTCGAACTTGCTTATAACGATCACGGTAATAGCGAGGTCACGGCTATAATGAGTTATTACTTAATGCTATGTTGGTTCGGGCTTATTTCCATACAATCGTGTGGGTTATAACGAGGTCGCTTCACTGATATAACATCCAAACAATATTGCGCCCGGGTATGAAAAAAACCCAATTATCGGAACAGTCGAATAATGTCACAAACAAGACAAAGAAAGCCGCCCATCTAGCACGGCGGCGGACTTTCCGGAAATCATGTCAAGGAGGGTTTATATGTAATCCCTGGTAGTTGTCGCTCTAAGAAACATTTATATTGTGTGTGTACAATTTACTATTATTATTAATAGTGTAATCATAAATTAAATCATTTCGTAGTTAGTTAAGCATAATTTTTGTCATAAAAAAATGTGGTGCTCTAAAACATGCAAGCTTTCATATCCTGTGTAAATATCGATATTAGTAGGTAGGTACCTTTTACCTACCTACGTTTATAACGAGTAATGGCTATAAGGAGCAAATTTGGTTGGTCCCTTCGCGCTCATTATAACCAAGTTTGACTGTATATAAATATTTATTTTTGTTAGCAGGGAATATTTTATTTTTTTAAAGATGTCTTTTCGAGAGTTTGAACGTATTGTATTTGGCACTGCCCCCAGATAAATCATTCTTTCGGTTTCTGTGACCGTAGTCACCGGAGAAAAGAAGTCGGGACAGGAATATGGTCATCTCTAGTGGCACCATTGTTACGACTGACAGCTTCCCTGTGCTCTCAAACAGTGCTGCTGTATGTATACACTGTGTGGAATTCATCAAAGATATTGGCTACCCAAATAAATACAATTTCTGCCAACTGCCGCATAGTTCAGGCAAATTACCTCGTAATCGTTAACGTGTAGTTATGCTTGGCATTGCTCTAGGATTCTCATAGTGAGCTGAGTCCAATCGCCGAGTAGTATCTATCTGACTTGGAGGCTCTAACAGTGTTGCCATTGATCTTTCTACCATCTGTTGCAGTGTGACCACCAAGACGAAATCAGGAACTCGTCGAGCAGACAGTGAGGAAATGTACTCCGAAATAGATATAGACCTCCCGGATATTAAAAAAGAATGCCTGGAGTACTCCGAGGGTGTCGAGCGGATGACAGGTACGGAGGATTACTTTTGTGCAATAGATCTGTCAAGTGTTTTGACCCTGTGGTCCATGGCTGTCACATAATTAGCAGATTTGTGACAGGTAATAACATCTTATCACCAGATGCGAACGTCACGCTTCTGCGCGCCTGCTTGGTTTGCTTCTTCTCCCGCTCAGGTTTGTCTGCCTGAGTCGGGTGGTGGGGCAACCAAATCGGCCGGGCTAGGCGTTCGCGCTTGCCCTTTTTGTGTCGTTTCGTCACTCTTTTTTCAACTGGTCTTCTGTCCGGATGCTTCGGCTGAAGAACATTTCGTAACACCGCATCGTTTTTGCATTAGTGCGATAAATTCATAAACGGGATTACACGATTTGTTGGGAATTAGTTTGCCAATAGTCTTTAACGTAATACAATCGAGTAGAAATTCCTCACCTGAGGCCGCGTCTAGGCGCCTTCTTTGCCGCGTTTTCTCGCGTGCGGGCACATATCGCCATATTTTTCTTGTTCGTGGCTACGAACTCAATAAATTTTACTCGTAACGACGAGGAACGCGGTCGGTTAGGCCAATCGACCCGTGGGACACCAACGTCCCGGCAGTCGAGCAGCCTTTGCTCGCACTCCCGACTTGGAGCCACCACCTCAAGTATCAAGTATCTTTATACACACACACACATCTACACACAACACATTTTGTTTTGGATTGTACCTCACGTTTAATTTTTGTTTGTTCTTATATGAATAAATTGGGCTTTCATGCCGAAAGGCTTTATCTTAGAATATAGTGTTTTTATTTCATAAACTCGATCCAATAACATTTTTATTAGCTTCAAAATACACACGATTGGGAGAGTGGCTTACCCCTGGGGTCTCACTCTCCCGGACGACGTTTATGTATAAGTATTAATCCTCTACTCTCTTTTGTCTTTTCTTTTTCTGACTACAAACATAATACGTCGTACACATTTATCCACCATAAGCTCGACATATTTTATGCAAGACAAAAACACAAAAATGTTTAAAATCCATATATTTTTACGTGTGCATTTAATTGTGTATCTAGTAGAAATTGACAAAAAAGTAAGAATCGCAAATTCATTTATCGCTTTGATTTTTTTTCCGCAGAACAAGCTACAAAAGATGAAACATCATTGAGGGAATCTTTTCTAACAAAACGAAAAGCTGCCGCTAAACCAAAGCTTAAGAAAAATCTCCAAGCTCTCGCATGTCCCAGTTGCAGCTATTCGTGTGATGAGCCGTCAAAATTAAACAGGCACTTACTGATGCACTCTCCATCGAAAGAGCCGTTCTCCTGTTCCAAATGCAGTTTCACATGTTCACGAAAGGCAAATTTAAAAACCCACATATTGTCCCACTCTTCATCAAAACTATTATCTTGTTTGAAACCAACCCGAAAGTCTTATTTAAATAGTCACATGCTCACTCACGGCGGAGAAAAACCATTCTCGTGTTCCAGTTGCGACTACTCATGTTCTCAAAAATATCAGTTAAGTAGACACATGCTTACTCACACTGGAGAAAAACCATTCTCATGTTCCAGTTGTGATTATTCATGTTCTCGAAAATCTCATTTAAGTAGTCACATGCTTACTCACAGTGGAGAAAAACCATTCTCGTGTTCCAGTTGTAACTACTCATGTTCTCAAAAATATCAGTTAAGTAGACACATGCTTACTCACACTGGAGAAAAACCATTCTCATGTTCCAGTTGTGATTATTCATGTTTTCGAAAATCTCATTTAAGTTGGCACATGCTTACTCACAGTGGAGAAAAACCATTCTCGTGTTCCAGTTGTAACTACTCATTTTCTCGAAAATCTCATTTAAGTAGACACATGCTTACTCACAGCGCAGAAAAACCATTCTCATGTTCCAGTTGTGATTACTTATGTTTTCAAAAATCTCAATTAATTTGTCACATGCTTACTCACAGTGGAGTAAAACCATTCTCTTGCTCCAGTTGTAACTACTCATGTTATCGAAAATATCATTTAAGTAGACACATTCGTACTCACAGTGGAGAAAGACCATTCTCGTGTTCCAGTTGCAATTTCTCTTTTAACAATAAAGCTAATCTAATTAGACACGTGCTTTCTCACAGTGAAAAAAAAAACTGTTGTGTTCCAATTGCAATTACTCTTGTAACAACAAAGCTTATCTAAATAGGCACATGCTTTCCCACAGTGGAGAAAAACCATTCTCACGTTCCAGTTGTGTCTATTCATTTTCTAAAAAATCTAATTTAAGAAGTCACATGCTTACTCACAGTGGAGAAAGCCATTCTCATGTTCCAGTTGTGATTACTCCTTTTCTCAAAAATCTCATTTAATTAATCACATGCTTACTCACAGTAAAAACAAACCATTCTCATGTTCCAGTAGTGACTACTCGTGTCCTCAATAATCTCATTTAAGTAGTCACATGCGTACTCACAGTGGAGAAAAACCATTCTTGTGCTCCAGTTGTAATAAAAAGGCTAATCTAAATAGGCACATGCTTTCTCACAGTGGAGAAAAATCGTTTTCGTGTTCGAATTGTAACTACTTGTTTACCCGCAAGTCTTATTTAATGAGGCACATGCTTACTCACATTGGATTGTAATCATTTTCGTGTTCCGATTGCAACAACTCATGTTTTCAAAAGTCTTTGTTGAGGAGTCACATGTCGCAGTGGATTAAAACCATCTGGTTGTTAATATAGCATCTTCTCATGACCCAAAAGTCTAGTTTAAATTGTCACATGCTTACTCATAGTTCACTCTAATCATTTACTTGTTTCAGTTGTGAACCTCGTGTTACCAAAAGTCTTTGTTGAAGAGCCACAAGCTAACTCACAATGGATTAAAACCGTTTTCGTGTTCCAATGAAAATACTCATGAACTATAAAGTCTTGTTTAAAAAGACACAGCTGATTCACAGGAAAACCATTATCCTGTTCCAATTGGAATCACTCGTTCGCTTGAAAGTGTAGCATAAGATTCCCATGCTGACTCACACTGAATTAAAAATTTCAAACGTGTCCCGACTGCAGCAATTAATTTAAAACACTTGCCGACTCACAGCACAGCAAAACCTTTCTCGTGTTTCGACTGCAACTCTCATGTTCGTAAAAGTCCCGTTTCAAGAGTTACATTCTAACTCACAGCGGAACAAATCCACTTCTAGTCTAAAGATTCACATCCTTTCTCACGTTCTCGTGGTTCGCGTGTTATGATATATTACAGTAGTATTATTACCATATTTTGATGTTTTCAATATTTCATTGTATTTTTCTGTGCGTTATATGTCGCTCGTTACATTGAACCACTTTCTCCGATATTTGGAATAAATAATTCATACTAAAAATACTGGGAAAAACTATTTTTGTTTTCATTTCAGTATTTTTTTGGGTTCCTTATATGCTACTTGTTAAAAAGATGTGGCATTTTATAATTATTCTTCTGTGTCAGAATTATGTTGAAAACTCTTAGATATACAGGAGGCTAATGTGGTTAAAGGCCAATTTTACATGTTTTCTTCTGACCGCATAAAATATTTTAAACCACCCTTTACATAGGTCTGACGATATTCGCGCCCAGCGCAGTTAGTTCCAATTGCTCCGTCATTGTTAGCATCGAAATTTTTGTTGTGAAAACTGAAATGTTCATAGGAAGTATTAACATTAACACAATAAAAAAAGACATGTTCATGGTAAACATCGAAGTTTTAATTGTTAACATCGACATTTTGACAGTGTGCACCGACATTTTGAAATACACATTGCATATTCATAAAAAGCATTAAGCAAAAGTTTGATAGTTAACTACGACACTCCCATAGTAATCTTCGACATTTTCATAGACAACATCGACATTCTAATAATCTTAGACATTTTATAGGAAACATCGAAATTCTCATAGTAAACATCAAAATTCTCATAGTAAGCATCGAAATTATCTCTCTAATGTCGGCAAGTCCCACGCTATTCAGATATGATTACCAAACACAGCTAGTTAAGGTAACGTTTCGGTTCTGAACGGTGGTCTTGCACCAGTATAATTTTGGGGGTATTTTTTACTCTAGGACGTGCCGCAAATAAACATTGTTGTACCGGATGGGGACGCGGGACGTTAAAGACGAGGATATCCAAGATATCAGGATATCAGTCCTCGCTCTCTAATTTAGCGCGCCCGTGACCTCGTACGCCTATGCTCTCTCTGCCAGTAGCTCAGTGACAATGAAGGATGCGGGGACTGAGGGGAGCTTCATATTTACGTTGGAGTGCCGAACCAGCCCCCCGCTCTCCGCATTCTGGTCCACCGTCCACAGTCTGTCATCTGGAGTGGCCGGATCCGAGAGCCAATCACGACAAAATCCAGAATTGTCAGCCCCAGACCCGTGTCTCACTATGTTTTAACCTACTTTAGATTTATATTGTGAGAGTTCGGCCGCAGGTAGCTCCAAATAAAGTAAACAGAAAGATCGGCCGAGCTCTCTTTAGCTTAATTAATAATAAGAATTAATAATTTGTCTAGACATAAGTTCTTTGTTACAATGTCTCCCAAAAATGTCGGGCTTGGGACCCCTTCTAGTTGTATTTGTCATTTTTTATTGGAATTAATAAAAATGTGGGGAAAATGCAGCTTAGGCTGAGCGAGAGAAATTGAAGAGGTGAATAGCTGGCATTTTTGTTTCATCCGCTGCAAAATTTGTAGCGGGTTACACAACGAATCTAAAATCACAAAGCACATGAAAATGGGTTGCATTCGTCCCGGACCGCATGACAGGACAGGAGTAGGGCGCCGGGTATAAATACGAGTGCAATAACCTACTCAAGTCACTCTCACCACACTTCAAGCTTCACCTTTTCGATACTCCGCTCTGCCTACTGCCGCTTTACTGATCTAGTGACCGCTCGTTTGATTTACGACACCCTGGACCCCACCTCTTCCCCCTTTGGATCACTGAAGCAGCAGCTCCCACACAGGCGCATTGTGAGATATCCACACATCTACAGCGGCTACTGCACGACTGGCTGGCCTATATTTCAGTCTGTGTGTGAGACAGACGTCCCATACAATTCTGCTATTTTAAATGAGTCTGTTAACTTAATAATTGATTCATTTAAATGCATTCGCGCGCGCCGAGATTCGAACCTGCAACTTCTGGATTAGCAATGAAGAATCTTTACCACTTGACCATGGAGGCCGTCTAAAAAAGGCTACGTCGGTTGATTACCAGTGAGATTGAAGTCAAAGGTGCTGCAGGTTCCGACTTGCTAATTTTGTTTCCGAAACCTATGGAGAGTGATGAAATCGGAAAGAATTAAAAAAATCAATTATTTTTTTTACCTCTATTAACCAATTTATTAATTTAAAACCTAAATTATGTAACGTATTAATTCTATTACTTGATGAACTAATTAATATTTCAACTACCATAGTTAATTAGTAAACCATGCCTAACATTATCTAGCTTAACCTTGACTAGCCTAGACAAAAGACAATTGCAGAAAGATCAATTTCATTAATGTTAACCTGCAAGGTACATACTTCAAGATACAAAACTAGATAATAGTTTTTTATATCAACTTACCTACCTAATGAATATGAACATTAAAAGTTTTCCTCCAATTAAAGTCAGCATGTGACTCCTTTAAGTAGAGTTTTGGGAACATGAACAGTTGCAACGGAAGAGGAGAATTCTTACGCTCCAGTGTGAGTTAGAATGTGGGTCTTTAATGTAGACTTCACTGAACAAGAATATAAACAGTTATAACAGGAGAATGGTTTTTAACTACTATGAGTAAGCATGTGACGCTTTAAACTAGACTTATTGGAACAAACAAAATTACAATTGGAACACGAGAAAGGTTTTTCTCCACTATGAGTTAGCATGTGTGTCTTTAAGCTGAACTTAAAGGTACAAGAATAATGGCAAACTGAACACGAGAATGCTTTTTCTCCGCTGTGAGAAAGCATGTGACTCTTTAAATAAGACTTTTGGGAACATGAGTAGTTACAAATAGAACACGAAAATGGTTTTAATCCACTGTGAGTTAGCATGTGAGCCTTTAACCTATACTTAACTGAACAAGAATAAAAGCAAACGGAACAGGAGAATGGTTTTGTACCACTGTGAATAAGCATGTGACGCTTTAAACTAGACTTATTGGAACAAAAAAAATTACAATTGAAACACGAAAATGGTTTTTCTCCACTATGAGTTAGCATGTGTGTCTTTAAACTGAACTTTAGGGCACAGGAATAATTACAATCGGAACAAGAGAATGCCTTTTCTCCGCTGTGAGTTAGCATGTGTGTCTTTAAATTATCCTTTAAAGTAACAAGAATAATTGCACTCGGAACACGAAAATGGTTTTTCTTCACTGTGAGTTAGCATATGACTCTTTAAACTGAACTTTTGGAAACAAGAGTAGTTACATTTAGAACACGAAAATGTTTTTTTCGCACTGTGAGTTATCATGTGACGCTTTAACCGGGACTTATCGGAACATGAATAGATGCAAATGGAACAAAAAAATGCTTTTTCTCCACTGTGAGTTAGCATGTGCCGCTTTAACCGGGACTTTTGGGAACATGAATAGACGCAAATGGAACACGAAAATGGTTTTTCTCCACTGTGAGTTATCATGTGACGCTTTAACCGGGACTTATCGGAACATGAATAGGTACAATTGGAACACGAGAATGGTTTTTCTCCACTGTGAGTTAGCAGGTGACACTTCAACTGGTACTTATAGGAACATGAATAATTACAATCGGAACAGGAAAATGGTTTTAATCCACTGTGATTCAGCTCGTGCCTCTTGAAATCGGAAATTATTGAACATGAATAGTTGCAGTGGGAACACGAGAATGTGTTTTCTGCACTGTGAGTTAGAATGTGACACTTTAACTGGTATTTATAGGAACATGAATAATTACAAATGGAACACGAGTATGGTTTTTCTCCACTGTGAGTCAGCATGTGACGCTTTAACCCAGACTTTCGGGAACATGAATATGAACAATCGGAACATAAAAACGGTTTTTCTCCACTGTGAGTCAGCATGTGACGCTTTAAGTGGGACTTCCGGGAAAATAAATAGTTACAATTGGAACACGAAAATGGTTTTTCTCCACTATGTATCAGTAAGTGCCTCTTTAAATTAGAAATGATCAAACATGAATAGTTGCAGTGGGAACACGAAAATGATTTCCTTTCATTTTGATGATTTTTTTTCTTGCTAGACTTTTCGCCGCAATCGTTTTTTTCCCTTAGCTCGTATGACACTGTAATAAAGAATATTTAATTCATTCACATGTTCATTAAGCACTGTATTTGGTTAGCATATTCTGTGAGTTGGAAGCACTTAAAATTTAACGTTATAAAATTGACGCTATTAATCAAGACTATATTTATTTGTTTTTTCTCGTTTAATTTTTTCGCGGTTATTTCAAAGTAAATATTTTTTTAATAATGCTAGAAGAGTCTAGTGAAAATAAATATCCTTGGAATAATTTATTGGAAAATGAACATGGCTTCATGGCATCCACTTATCTCTAAGCAAGTTTTCTTACCAGAAGTTTGATCAATTCTCAAGGAATATTCCAAGCATTCCTTTTTAATGTCCGGGAGGTCTATATCTATATCTGTATCCGGCATTTCACCTCCGCCTTCTAGTCCAGTCCCTGGCTCCATCTTGACGGTGATACTGTCCGGGTTAGGAGGGTCCATGGCACTGATGTGGGGGCGTTCAAGTAACGCTGTGATGCTCTCAATCAATTAGACCTAGAACAGAATGTTTAGATTAGCGAGTGCAGGTGCTCAAAGGGGTGATTCATCTTTATTTTTCATCTATTATTCTAAAACTGCGCTCAAAAACTGATATGCGCGTAAGTTTTGTGAAACGACAAATAAACCAAGAGTTGATAAATTACTATTATGTTTAATTGTTATTTTTTCAGTTTAAATATGTTCCCGGTTCAAGGAATTCAAAGGTCTATCAGGCATTCAAAACCACCATGCACAATTTAAAAATACAATTTAATATACACTCAATAAAACAGTTACAAATAATCTTCTAACAATGTGAAAAATACATTTTCCTTTAAACACAATTACCTTTATTACTTCAATCTCTGGTTAATTTAAGTAAATACAAGTATTCTTAAACATTATTCCATTCGAATGAACCTATTCGATGTGAGTTTTTAGAATATGGTTTATTCTGACATGTCAAAAAATAGGAAAGCTTAAACATAACCTACAAAACTCACATTTTGAATGTTTGACATTATAATACAATGACGTTACAAATATATAGACACCTTAGCTTTAGAATAATAACACAAAATGTAGCAAGTAACAAACACACCTACGCTCTTAGATGAATTAAATAATGTAGATACGTTACTGGGACAACGCGGGTGACTGCACTAAGCTAGGCCAACGTGGCATACCTAAGATTTACTGGGTTCAGTCTCACACAGACATTCGTTCGACAAACAAGTTGTCAAGGGGAGACGGGAGCTCTTCAACCAAAATAATGTGAGATAGCGAATGCAGATATACATAGGTGTGTGGAAGACAACCGTTTCCGTACGTCGTACTCTACTTGGCTAGTCGCTCAGTAAGTTCGTCGGGAAAGAGAGATTATAACAGTAACGCGGGACGTTCATATAGCTATCTCATCCGTACACACATATTCTGTTGGAACGGCTATCCTTTTCAAACAAGAATCCGAGCATGCAACATTTATCGGTCGATTTGTATGAATATGCCGTGTCTTGTATTTTATGTCTATGCTTACGCTACCAGTAAATTCATAATTCAAATATCGGCCACGTTTCATTATGTATGACAAAGATAGACATTCAAAGAATATGTGTGTATGAAGGAAATAGATGTAGGATCGGACTGCGCTCCACTTTGTCACTTTGAGGGCGCTACAGCTTGTCTCTATATATTTGTACATCTGGAACCCGCATTACACGACATATATAACAAGAGTTGAATCAATTCAGAAAAAAATCTTACGTATCTTGTCCCATCGATCTGGTGTCCATCTTTTATTGAAAAGCTATCAGCAGAGACTCAATTTTTTTCAATTTGATAGCTTGCACAAAAGAAGAAAAATAATAGACTTAACCATGTCCTTTAAAATTGTTAATAACCTTGTTGATAGCGATTTAGTGAGTAAATTTATGTTTCACATCAGACCCAGATGCACAAGAAATTTCGATATATTTTGGACAGATGTTCACGTAAATAATACGGGATACTTTAATTTTGTGACAAGAACGTCTCGTTTAAACAATGTTATTGGCAAATTTCCCAACATCGATATCTTCTCAAATTCACTTAATTCCTTTAAAAATATGATACAAACAGCTATATCAGATGACTTTTTTACATAAATATAATATGCATAATAAAATTGATAAACTTTAAAAATATAACATAATTAAAAATGATTTTGTGTCATTTGCCTGCAACATTGTTTTGGACAATTATATTTTATTTGTTTGGCCACCATGTCATTATTGTTATGTGCATCAGGTGTCAATAACCTAGGCACAATGTTGCGCGTAGTGCAGCCTTTGTGTATTATACTTTGTAAATCATAATATTATAATGTATGCTGTGATCACATTAATTTGAAATATTTACACTTATCTTTTTATTTGATATTACTTTAAACATGTTTTTGTAAATATTTTGTTTGTGTTCCTAATAAAATAAAATAAAATAAATATGTACACCGAACGATGTTTTCACAAATAGAAAGAGCTATCACAGGGTTATAGTTTAAAAACATTAAATGTGATTTTCTGAAGTCTGAAGGCAAGTTAATAAGAAAAACTTTAATCTACTCACGTTCTAGGGTTACAACGAAGAAGACATAACGTAAGATTTGAAAAAATTGTAGCCACGTAAACTATTTTGATATATTAATTTAAACACGGGGCGGACAGTGGCAGGCGGCGGAATAGCTATCATATCGATTTGACCATAGACAAAAGACAAATACGAAGGGACACGAACCGCTAGTTAACTAATGAGGTACCTACTAAATAATTACGAGATAATATAAATTGAATAGTAAACCGAAAGCACCGTCAAATACACAAACATGAAATGTGAGAGAATAATTATTTTATATTTAAATCAGAATTGATTTTATAAGGTACCGCATATAATGTAATATTAGAAAATGTTTGTTGTTAAATATCTAACTATTTACGTAATTTCATCGCTGTTTGCGAGTGTAAAAATAATAATAAAGATAACAATATTTATTTATTATTTTTTTATTTATTTATTAATTTATTAATAAATTAACGGACTAAAGTCCAATTACAAAAATACATATAAAACACTAAATATAAAAAAGAGTAACAGAGAAGGAATAGCATATAAATTAAAATAAATGAAGCGATGATAAAAATAAGGCAAAATAAACATAAGAGAGAACATTCAAGCCATGGTCTAGTCAAAGTTTTGGTAGAGTCGTAAAGCATGACGAAAATCATTTAGACTGCTACCAAAAATTTCAAGACCATGGCTTGAGTTAACAAGTCTTGACATTCTGGACATTGGAGAATTATACCCGTAATTAGTATTGTGATGATTAAGGAACAGCAATTCATTGTTTCTGAGTCTACGGCAAGGAATATTGAACTGGATAAGTCGCAACAGAGAAGGTGAGTCAATAAAACAATTAATAATTTTGTAAATGAAAATTAAATCGAAGTCTTTCCTGCGCTTTTCTAATGAAGACATGTTTAATAATTGTTCAATTTCATCATATGAATAATCGCCTCTTTCTCGCCCCAATCTCCATGCAATACCGCGTAAGAAGCGATGTTGTACGGATTCAATATGATGAATATGAACGGTGTCGAAAAGGGACCAAATTACACTAGCATATTCTAGATGAGGGCGAACTAATGAGCAGTAATATTAATCATTTATGAAAGTATTTTCACATGTGGATAATTGCTCATAATTTAAAACAAACAAAAAAGAAGTCATAATATTTAAATAATCGCAAATTAAGCCATATAAAATAACAAAGAATTAAAATACCAATGTTTATTTTTTTTTAATTACATTTATTTCATTAAAATATTAACTTAAGCGGGGGTGAGAATCAGAACGATGAAGAAAAAAATATGCGGGAATCAAAACGATTTCCGCTCTGAATCTTTTCTTACTGACGTAGAATTGGACAACATCGGAAGAGATTGAGTTTTGGAGCAATATACTCCTCCCCACCGGCAAAACCATTGGCAAGTTGGTCCTACAGGCAGGAAGAGAGAATTGTGTATGATGGCGCTGTCTTAAATAGTCACTGGAATGTTAAGACTTACGCATATCGTCACAGATTACCCATCGCTACAACTAAAACTAAGAAAAATCAAACAATTGTAATTACATACAAAAAATAACAACTTTGTCTGATAATTGCCATGAAGGTAGGTGATTTAAAATAGTGAAATATTATGTCGTTTCGTATCTCGAACTATGTACCTTGCAGGTTAACAATAATTTTATTGATCTTTCTGCAACTGTCTTTTGTCTAGGCTAGATAAGTTGAGCCAGGTTAAATACGGCAAGGTTTATCAATTTATCTGGGTAGACAATTGAAAAATAAGTAAATAAAGGAATTCAATTAAAAAATAGGGAAATTATCGTTTCAAAGAATTAATTGGTCAATAAAGGTCAAAATTAATTGATTTATAAATACTTCCCAATTGCATCATTCTCCATAGGTTTCAGCAACTATGATTTCAACCTCACTGGCAATCAACAGCCTTTTTTCGACGGCCTCCACAGTCAAGTGGTAAAGATCCTTCACTCCGAATCCACACGTTGCAAGTTCGAATCTTGGCGTGCGTAAATACATTTTATCAAATAAATTATTAATTTGACAATGGACTCATTTAAAACATTAAAATGTTTATTTTCGGCACGTCCTAGAGTAGAAAATACCCTCAAAATCATTCTGGGGCAAGACTACCTTTCAGAATCGAAACGTTGCCTGAAATAATGAGCTGTGTTTGGAAATTATGTTTGTATGGAGAGGTACTTGCCAACCTTCTTTATCCCCATTTCCTTCTCTTCCCCACTATAAGCACCCTCGAAACATTTCTCTTTTGGGGACGCTTTTGTCCGATTGGGTACAAACGGTTGATTGTGGTATTCACATAAGAAAGAAAGATTTCTTGGGTTTGGATCATGAATCTCAGCGTCTGAGGGTACGAAATCTTTTGGCTCTTTTCACCGCGAAAAGGCCATTAGAGACGACATAAAATGAATAAAAGAGAAGAACCAATTAAATAAAAAAAACATTGGTCAAGTATAGAGGCGTTAACAAAATACACGTCACTCAAACTAAAACAAGTAAAAAGCTTCAAAATATTTTTAGTTGTTTGTTTTTTTTCCTTATCCTTAAGGAAAAAAACAACAGTGTCTTATTACTGTCATGTGGGTAGGTGATCAAAACATATTATGTATTAGTTCTTTTCACATCTTGAAGCATGTTTTTTCCTGCTTAACATTAATTTCATGCCATTTCTGCAGTGTGTTTTGTCTATGGTGATATCACGTGACGGCTGTCAACTGGATGCCCCTAGTGCCACTAACTACACAGTTCCAGTATGTATCGTTACGTTTATTACGCCTCGTCAAGTACTTCCGATGTGAGGTTATGTTCCTCGCCATTGAAACACATTGCGGCTGAAGCTTTGCGCCTCGCCTTGTACGTGAGTACATTTATGTTTGACTTATTTACTCGTTCCTGTCCAACGGCAGTAGATCTTTTATGTTAACCTTT
Source organism: Drusus annulatus (assembly GCA_022651775.1). Classification (NCBI taxonomy): domain Eukaryota; kingdom Metazoa; phylum Arthropoda; class Insecta; order Trichoptera; family Limnephilidae; genus Drusus; species Drusus annulatus. The sequence continues at coordinate 303,187 of JAGWCC010000612.1, forward strand.
TGCTTGTTACAAAAACAACTTCGCAACTACAATATTGGGTTCGTTCGTTGAATGGGACCTTTAATCACAAAGACAGCGCAGACATTGTGGGTGGAATTGTCGTTTTGCTGAAAGGTAGGCGGCATTGTCTGATATCGACATATTCTATGTTAGTGGAAGAGATTTGGAAGAGAAATCAAATTGATTCTTCATAGACGTGATCCTCACAATTGCCTTAATTTTATCTTAAATCCTCGGTAAAAATATTATTGGAGTTGAATATTCCTTAATTTGTAATTATTTGAAATTATTAAGACTAGTATCTTGTGTGTTTTAATTGATTACCAATTCAAACACATGAGAAAATATTTTAGTAAATTATTAATATTATTATCTGCATTGTCTGATATCGACATATCCTACGTTAGTAGAAGAGATTCGGAAGAGAAATTCAATTGATTCTTCATTGACGTGATCCTCACAATTGCCTTGATTTTATTTAAACACAAGTATATTTATCTTAAATCCTGTGTGAAATATTATTAGATTTTTATAATCCTTAATTTGTAATTATTAAGACTAATATCCTGTGTGTTTTAAATGATTAACAATTCATACACTTGAGAAAATATTTTAGTAAATTATTAATATCAATATCATTATTTCTATTATTATTATACACTTACGTGCATAGAGCTAAAAAACATTTAATAGATATTTAATATGTCAAAACGGACATACATCCCTTTCCGATTTAAAATGAAACTGTATTTTGGGCTTATTGCAGAAGCCACCACATTTCCATATTAGACGTCTCTTCCATCATTTCAGGTCTAACGTTATGTCCTTCATTGCAACCTGGTACTTGAGTAGATTACAGTTTTTCGTATTGACTTGTTTTCTGATTCATCAAATCATATTCAATGTTAATTAATTGTAATCCTGTAATAGCCATTTCTATTTGTGTATAGACATGATTATATGACAAATAATTAAAACGATATTGTTGTAGATGTATGTTATTATGTTGGAGTTATTTTCCATTCTAGAAATGTCAGAATAAACCAAGTTCTAGAAAATAGGTTCTTCGCATTTAAATAGGTTCCTTAGAATGAAATTTATATAAAGAACAATAAATCAACCCGAGATTCAAATTATAAAAGGAATTGGGTTTAAAATATAAAATGTTCATCTTAAAATTGTTTGAAGATTATTTGTAACTCTATTATTGAGTGTACGAGAATATTAAATTGTCTTTTTACATTGTGCATAGTTTTTTTGTGAACGCGTGATTGACCTTTGAAATCCTTAAGCCGAGGACATATTAAAACTGAATACAAATAACAAATAGACATAATAGCAATTTCCAACTCTTGGTTGATTTGTCGTTTTACAAAACTTACGCAAATATCAGTTTTTGATCACTGCTTCAGAATAATATATGAATAATAATTATGAATCACCCCTCTGCACACCTGCACTTACTAATCTAAACATTCTGTTCCAGGTCTAATTGATTGAGTGCATCACAGCGTTACTTGAACGCCCCCACATTGTACCATGGACCTTCCTAACCCGGACAGTATCACCGTCAAGATGGAGCCAGGGACTGGACGAGAAAGCGGAGGTGAAATGCCGGATACAGATATAGACATAGACCTCCCGGACATTAAGAAGGAATGCTTGGAATATTCCATGAGAATTGATCAAACTTCTGGTAAGAAAACTTGCTTCAAGATGACTGGATGCCATGAAGCCATCGTCATTTTCAAATAAACTATACAGAGGACATCTGTTTTCAGTAGTGCCTTTTTGAATTATAAAAACCGCAAAAAATAAAACGAGAACTAACAAATAATTATGGTCTTGACCAATAGCGTCAAATTTAAGTTTAAAGTGCTCTAACCCACAAAATATGCTAACTGAATGCAGTGCTTAATAAACAAATGAATAAATAGTTTTTATTTTTACAGTTTCATACGATCCAAGGGGAAAAACATAATCGCGGCGAAAAGTCCAGTAAGAAGAAAAACCATCAAAGTGGAGAAAAACCATTTTCGTGTTCCGTTTGTAATTATATATGTTCCTATAAGTCCCATTTAAAGAGACACATGCTAATTCACAGTGGAGAAAAAACCATTCTCGTGTTCCGAATGCATATTTTCATGTTCCAATAAGTACGGGTTAAAGCGTCACATGTTTAACTCACAGTGGAGAAAAACCACTATCGTGTTCCGAGTGTAATTATTCTTGTTCCAAAAAGGATATGTTAAAAAGTCACATGCTGACTCACAGCGGAGAAAAACCATTCTCGTGTTCCCATTGTAAATTTATTTGTTCCACTAAAACTAGTTTAAAGCGTCACATGCTAACTCACAGTGGCGAAAAACCATTCTCCTGTCCCGTTTGCTTATATTCTTGTTCCGTGAAGTCTATGTTAAAGCCTCACATGCTAACTCACAGTGAATTAAAACCGTTTTTGTGTTCCCATTGTAATTACTCATGTTCTCAAAAGTCTTATTTAAAGAGACACATGCTAACTCACAGTGGTGACAAACCATTCTCGTGTTCCGATTTGTTTATATTCATGTTCAGTGAAGTCTAGGTTAAAATCTCACATGCTAACTCACTGTGGAGAAAAAACATTATCGTGTTCCGTTTGTAATTATTCATGTTCCTATAAGTCCCAGTTAAAGGGTCACATGCTAACTCACAGTGCGGAAAAACCATTCTCGTGTTCCGATTGCATTTATTCATGTTCCAATAAGTACCGGTTAAAGAGTCACATGATTACTCACAGTGGAGAAAAACCATTCTCGTGTTCCGATTGTATTTATTCATGTTCCCGTAAGTCTGGATTAAAGACACACATGCTGACTCACAGCAGAGAAAAAGCACTATCGTGTTTCGATTGTAATTATTCTTGTAACAATAAGGATAGTTTAAAAAGTCACATGCTGACTCACAGCGGAAAAAACCATTCTCGTGTTCCGATTGTAATTATTCATGTCGCCATAAGTCCAGTTTAAAGAGTCACATTTGGACTCACAGCGGAGAAAAACCATTCTCGTGTTCCGTGTGTAATTATTCTTGTACCTTAAAGTTACGTTTAAAGACACACATGCTAACTCACGGTGGTGAAAAACGATTCTCCTGTTCCGTTTGCTTATATTCTTGTTCAGTGAAGTCTAGGTTAAAGTCTCACATGCTAACTCACAGTTGATTAAAACCATTTTCGTGTTCCATTTGAAACTACTCATGTTCCCAAAAGTCTTATTTAAAGAGTCACATGCTAACTCACAGAGGAGAAAAACATTCTCGTGTTCCGATGCAACCACTAACGTTTTCAAAACTCCACTTTGAGAAGTCACATGTTGACTCACAGCGCAAGAAAACCCATTCATGTTCCCAAAGGAGACACATGGCGACTTACAGTAAAGAAAAAAAATTGTCTTGTTCCGACTGCAATCTATGTTTAGTTTAAAAAATCACACCATTACTAAGTGGAAAAAGTCACTGTTGTTCTAAAAGCAAATATTCTATTATAATTAGAAGTCTTACTACTTAGTTACTTTTTATTATGATATTAATATTGAAAAAATATCAATCATCTTCTATTACAATATTAAATATTAAATATTGGTGAATTTAATTTACAGCATACGCAGTAATTATTTATTTTCAAAATACTATTTAAAACATAATTAAAAACATTTAATATTTAAATTTTTTGCTGGTTCCAAAGTAATCTATTTTGTTGTGCTTTTAATTTATCCAAAATTTATCCCAAATTTAATAATAATAAATAATTTCCTATTATACGAGTATGCATATAAAAGATATTACAGGTTCTTATCTCGAATGATTTAAGGGATACAATGCCGGATTTCGCTTCCTCCTCCTTCAGCCAACGTTTCAGACACCATTGCAGTGTCCGTCATCAGGGCAGATGTGAAATCTCCAATTATATCATTTAAGGTTTTCTTTTATATTAATAAATATATACTTACCTACATTTTATATGGATAAATAAAATATCAATATTTGAAGGGGATAGAAGCAAAGGCAGCAATCTTTTTCATCCTAAATTATTTACGTAGCGATTTTTACACTTTTCTTTCGTGAATATGTCGATACATTTACAGATTACTGTTTTTAGTATGTAAAAAAACATTTCGATACACAACACTCTGTTTCTATAGAATAATCATTCAAAAGTTGACAATGCTCCAGAACCATTTTTGTACTTTAAATCCAACATAGAATATACTCGTATAATAATGCTAAGCTATGCATATTATTACATACGTACAATTATGTAGATTATATTATGTTGTACATAACACAGTTTTTTTAAATTATAATTAGATGTTTTTGGGTAAACATTTTTAAAAGTTGATTTCTGGAGGTATTTATACCCATATATACTAAAGGAGATCAACTTATTTGCCTCATGTAAGTACATTCGTGCGAGGCATCACGTGACGTTTTACACACCGACAGTCAGAACTTCCTCATACAAAAACACGCCAATATATAAAGCGATGGAACTATTCAATGAAGCTGCATCTACCTTAGATATATTTAGATGCACATATAAAGAGTTCTGTCACTATCTCTCGATATACGTACAAAAGTGACCGATAGGTACATAATGATCTACATAATCTTAAATAAAATAAATATATTTTTTTACACACCTTTTTACACTTGCCAATTCAACGATTATCTCGTAATATGTGTATAAGAATGAACCTCTCTTATATCTTATCTTTTCTTGTTTTTCATTTCTAACCTTATTTGCGTTATTATATCATTTATAGTGCGTCACACTACTTCAGTTTGTACTTTTATAACTCCTTTAGATATATAATACCTTGTCTATATGTGCGATGTACATAAATGTTAAATTTCTTTTTTTAAACTATGCACGTATCTACAATATTTTTGTATCATTCATCTCTTAATGTATTTGGTGAACAACTATTTTTATGAGATCTTGTTAAATAAATAAATCAATAAATAAATAACAACAACACGGCGTTGTAGCGGCCATTACGAAAAAACTTTTGGTGGCATAATTTAAACTATGTTATGATCGTAAATATATAAAAAATATCTTATCTGCATGTTTCTGTATTACCACCGACGTATTTTCCACAAAATGGAATATAAATTAATATTACAGAATCATTATAAAAAATGTTAAATGAATTGTATTATTCATTCGCATGAACTCTCCAGCCGCCTGCGAAATTCATACTAAATTCATAGAACAAACAGTCGAACGGAGTCCGAAAATAGGATGCTCTAACTGTAAAATCATTTCCCACACCACGGCTAGATACAGAGTGGCGGTGGGTAACCTCAATACAACATGGCGGGTTCAATAGTTTTCACACTAATTTTAAAACGATATGGCATAAGTTTGAAACATTTGGTATCATTCAAACTACTCTCTAAATCTTCCTGTCACTAGTAAAAACAAAGTAAACTATTTCAGCGAAATCGGTTGGGTAATTTTCTAGAAAATCGAACGAAGAATCGAAAATCGACTTGAAGACAAACATTAATTTTAATATATTATAGAGATTAAAGAATTAATAAATTCTTCACCGTTGTAATAAAGGTAAACAATTAGAAAACATAGAAGCAATAGAAATTAGAAAATCATTAAATCATAAATGTAGTATTTTGAATAGTCAAATTAATTTATCTTATAGTCCTATCCTAGATATATTTCCAGTTTGCCGCTCTGTTATTCCCATAATCCCCTCAATTGCCCCTTCTCCTTCCCATCCCAACTCCTAAATATTTATATAAATCTCAGCATTTTATATTTTATGTTAAGTTTATTATTGTCCTGATGATAAAAGGGTACTTTCGAAACCGGTAGACGTAATATTAAATAATAAAGTGGTTATAAACAAAGTTTATGTATTTTATTTATTAATAAATAGTGTTTGTACCGTCAATTTTAATTTTCTCATTTGGTATTTTAATTTGTTTTCGATTGTAATTTTTGATGAAACAAAAGAGGATGAATTATTCAAAACTATTTATTCTAATAAAAACACCATTTTATTTGTCAATTTTGATTATTCGTTTTTTTCAAGCGAGTACCAAAAGACACGAGTGTTCATTTCAACGAATGTTGAAAAGTGAAAAAATCTAACAATACAAATAAACATTATTAATGATTAAGTTTGAATACTTGAAGTAAACCTACCGCCGGGCAACCTTTTTGCCGTTTTCGAGGGAAAACAATGGACGAAATGTCTCAGGACTTTGGGTAATCTACGTTCACTGTATTTCAGCTTTATGTACCCCATCTGCACTCATCTCGCCATTACCAGTCAGTTATACATCTAGTTAGAAAGTGAGAGGTCGCTAGGTGCCGCACTGGGGAAGCGCGCGCCCGGTCCCGCAATTCCCCGTTTTTCAGATCGAGAATATATCTTCATTTTTCGCACACACTTTGGCCTTACATGAAATGGCACCTATTAGAAATATAGATGACATCTTACGCTTTCTTCTTGAGCTGTCTGACGAGGAGCATGAAGAAGAAGACATGATAGATGATTGAGATGTCGTAAATGATTTCGAAGATGAAACGGTGGAACGACAGTCTGAAGAAAGCGAAGCAGATCAGTCGAATCGGAAGCTGAAGATGCTGTGGACATAACGGCTTTTTCTAAATCAGATGACAGATGACGAATCAGTATCCGTAGTAACGGTAAACAAGTTTCGTTTACAGAGCATCAAGGATGAACTCCGCTGTCTGTAAAAGGGACCCTGCAGAGAGACCAATGCTGCCACCACAGGAGTGTTGTGGCTGCTAGCTATTCGTATTCTGTAGTTGGCGATACGTTTTCTTACCAGGGCTCTGAATCCGGGGACTGCTCTTCTGCAAATATTGTGAGCACTGCACTATAATGGTTTCTACGACTGTGAGTTAGCATGTGACTCTTTAAATGAGACTTTTGGAACACGATTGCAAGCAATTGGAACCGGAAAATGGTTTTTTTAGTTTGTGAGTTAGCATGTGACCCTTTAAATGAGACTTTTGGAACAAGATTTCAAGCTTTCGGAACAGATTTGGTATTTTTTTATCGAAAAGGTTTTTTTTTATTGTGATTTAGCATGTGACTGTTTAAATAAAATTTTTGGGTACACGATTTCAAGCATTTGAAACAGAAAACTGGCTTTTAACGACTGTGATTTAGCACGTGACTCTTAAAATAAGACTTTTGGGTACACGATTTCAAGCATTTGGAACAGGAAACTAGCTTTAAACGACTGCAATTAAGCATGTGACTCATTCAATAAGACTTTTGGAACACTATTTCAAGCATTCGGAACAGGAAAATCATTTTATACGAATGTGAGTTAGCATGTGACTCTTTAAATGAGACTTTTGGGAACATCTTGTTTCACATTCGGAATAGAAAATGGTTTTTAACCACTGTGATTAAGCATGTGACTTTTACAATGAGACTTTTGGAACAGGATTTCAAGCATTCGGAACAGGCAATTAGCTTTTTTTTTACTGTGAGTTAACATGTGACTCTTTAAATGAGACGCCTGAAATACGATTTCAAGCATTCCGAACAGGAAAGTTGTTTTTTTTATACTATCAGTTGGCATGTGACTGTTTAAATAAGACTTTTGGGAGCACGATTTCAAGCATTTGGAATAGAAAAATGGTTATTTTCGACTGTAAGTTAGCATGTGACTCTTTAAATGAGACTCTTGGAACACGATTTCAAGCATTTGGAATAGAAAAATGGTTATTTTCGACTGCAAGTTAGCATGTGACTCTTTTAATGAGAAATTTGGGAACATGAGGGTTTGCATTCGGAACAAGAAAGTGGCTTTTTTTTACTGTGAGTAAGCATGTGACTCTTTAAATGAGACTCCTGGAACACTTTTTCAAGCATTCCGAACAGAAAAGTTGTTTTTTTATACTGTCAGTTAGCATTTGACTGTTTAAATAAGACTTTTGGGAAGACGATTTCAAGCATTTGAAATAGAAAAATGGTTATTTTCGACTGTAAGTTAGCATGTGACTCTTTTAATGAGAAATTTGGGAACATGAGGGTTTGCATTCGGAACAAGAAAGTGGTTTTTTTTACTGTGAGTTAGCATTTGACTCTTTAAATGAAACTTAATGAATACGATTTCAAGCATTTTTCATGATTTTTTGCCACTGTGAGTAAAATGAGACTTTGGTCACACTTTACAAGCATTCGGAATAGGAAAATGTTTTTTTACGACTATGAAATAGCATGTGACTCTTTAAATTAGACTTTATGAACACGATTTCCAGCATTCGGAATAGGAAAATGTTTTTTTACGACTGTGAGTTAGACTGTGACTGTTTAAGTAAGTCTTTTAGTTTAGCGATTACATGCGCACGGAACAGGAAAATGGCTTTTTACGACTGTGAATAAGCATGGGACTATTAGAATAAGACTTTTGGGAGGACGACTATAGCGTTCGTAACAGAAAAATGGCTTTTAGAGACTGTGACTTAGCATATGACTGTTTAAATAAGACTTTTGGGAACACGATTACAAAAATTCGGAACAGGAAAATGGCTTTTTACGACTGTGAGAATGTGACTAAAAATAAGACCTTTGGAACACGATTTTAAGGATGTGAAATCGGAAAAAAGGTTTTTTACCATTGTGAGCTAGCAAGTGATTCTTTAAATGAGACTTGTGGAACACTATTTTAAGCATTCGGAAAAGGAAAGTCTGGACTTAAAAAAAATATTAATATCACTTTGCCCGCCAAAACGAGGGGCGAGATAGCAAACCTTTTTTTCTAGCGCTCTCACCCCGAACGATCTGAAAGTTTGTATTTTAAATTATTTTAATAGCTTGAATATCTGAAAGTTTGATCGGAGCGAAAGCGCCAGGAGAAGTACGTTTCTATCCCGTCCCTTTGCTTTGGCGCCCAGAGTGTTAGACAATATTTAGAAAAAAAAAAATACCTTCACACAAACGTTTTCTCAGGCGAAACATGTGTAAACGATGCACTGCAACATAATCAGGAATTTTCAGAAGAATCGGAGCGATAGCACCCGAGAAAAGTGCGTTGATATCCCGTCCCTTCTTTTTGGCGCCCAAAGGATTTTTTTATTTATTTTATATTAGTTACTTTGTACATTTAAGTTTACAAGTTTCTAATTATTTCATTTTCTTTTTAACTATTAATATTTTACCTTAAACACTACTTATTATTTTATTTCACATGCATTTTAAATAATTTTTACAGGCTTTTTTAAATTTATTGATAGGCATAATTTTGATGGTTTCCGGCAGCGCATTATACGATTTCATTCCTTTATATAGTAAGCTGTTTTGGGTGATGGCTTTATTCTTTTCTGGTAGTCTAATTTCTTTACATGCCCTTGTATTATACTTGTGAATATCAACACTGTAGATAATTTTGTCAAAAAAATACTCTGGTAACAAGTTGTTCTTCATTTTATGTATAAAAATCAATGTGTTCAATGTCAGCATCTGTTTAACTGTCAGCCAATTTAGTTCCTCTGACATTTTAGCTACTTTTGAGTATTTATTTCGCCCAAGTATAATTCTCATTGCTCTATTTTGTAGAATTTGAAACCTGTTTTCTTCTTTGTCGTTACACAAGAAAAGAATCGTTGAACAGTAATAAAAATGTGGAGCAATAATAAAGTTGTATATGGTAGTTGCTGTTTTTCTGGAAATTTTTCGCCGAATTCTTCCCAAAAAAGAAATCTTCTTCCCAATTTTCTTCTGTATGTACTTAGCATGTTTGCTAAAGGTTAGTTTTGCATCCAATATAACTCCTAAGTATTTCATATCACTTACATTTTCAATAATGTCACCATCAATTTTAATGTTGCTTTTACTGCATGTTTTCTTAAATCCAATTATCATACATTTTGTCTTTTTCGTATTTAGTTTAAGTTTATTAATTTTAAGCCATCTTGATACATTATCGAGTTCATTATTCAAAATATTTATTAACTCTTTGTAATTATCTCCAATTATGTATATGAGTGTATCATCAGCAAATAGTCGTACTTTGCACTTTGAAAATATTTTTACCATATCGTTAATATAAATAATGAACAACAAAGGTCCGAGGACTGATTCCTGCGGTACTCCTAAATTATTTTGCAATGGTTTTGAAAATTGATTATTTACTTATGTAACTTGTTTTCGTTCTTTCATATATTCTTTTATTAATTTTAAAGCTACATCCGAGAAACCAATTTCTTTTAGTTTTATCATCAGTATTTCTCTATCTTTGGTTTCAAATGCCCTTTGAAAATCCAAAAATATCGCTAAGATAAATTTTTTATCATTTATTCCTTCCTTCCATTCTTCAACAACCACGTTTAATGCTGTTTCACAAGAGTTATTGGATCTGAATCCAGATTGTTCTTGATATAAAATATTGTGTTTATCTAAGTAATGCAAAATTTGTTCCTTGATTATAACTTCAGGTATCTGTTCATATTTTGGCAATGTGTTGATGGGGCGAAATTCCTCACATTTTCTGGTATTTTTTACTTTTGGAACGGGTATAATAGTAGATAGTTTCCATGGCTGTGGAAATTTTCCTTCTTCGATAGTCTCATTAATAATACTCAATAGTGTAGGTCCAATTATTGGAAAAGCATCTCTAACTATACTTATAGTCGGTCCATCTGCACTGTTCTTTGATTTCATGTTGTTTAAGATTTTTAATAAGTATTCTAAATTAATTTTTTGTAGGACCAATACTTCTTCTTTTACTGATTTTTCATTTGTGTGGTTATTAATAATTTTTGGAATCATTTTGTTAATTTGAGCGATGCTTTCAATAAAATATTTATTAAAGTTATTAGCTATGTTATCTTCATTTATCTCTTTTGGGAAGTTCACAGTTCTTATATCATTTTTTTTTTCGCCATGAACTAATTCTTTTATGCTTTTCCACATTTTTTTGGGATCCCCTTCTTCTGAGTTCATTTTATTTTTTATGTACTCATTGTGTGATCTTTTTATGTTTTTAGAGTATTGGTTTCTCGCTTTTTTGTAATTAGTCTAATCCACACTACTATTAGTAAGGAGTGCTCTTTTGTAAAATGTGTCTCTGTCATGCTGCATTGTGCGTAGCTCTTTTACATATGGTCTGTTCTGGAACTGTTTCGTTTATAGAATTTTTCAAATTTAATATCATCTATATCTAATTCAACAGAATTTATCTCCACATATGTTTCTTCCAGAAGAGATGAAGTTATTATCTAAAGATTAATTTAATATTGTCCTGATGATGGAAGGGTACTTCCGAAACCGGTAGACAAAATATTAAATAAAAAAGTGGTTAAAAACAAAGTATATATGTTCTATTTATTAATATCATCTGTTCAGCTTTTTTGTCATATTCCATTTTATTTATTTCATTCCAATTCATATTCTGTAAGGCCCGAATAAAATTATCTTTATTGTATTTTTTGTAATTTTTTAATGTTATTATTTGTGTTTCCTTATTGTGGTTGTTTTTTTCTCTTTCATTAGTTACAATTTGGATAATATTATGGTCGGTAATTTTTGGATTATCTAATACATTAAGATTTAAATTGAATTTATTTGAGATGACCAGATCTATCAATGTTTTAGAGGTGTTAGTAATTCGTGTAAAATCCTGAACTAGTTGTTTCATCCCTGCAGCTTGGACTACTGATTTCAGTCTTCTTGTGTATATATCTGCTATTGCTTTAACATTTATGTTGAAGTCTCCAACTATAAAGTTGACATTTTTATCTTCTAAGTTTTCCGTGCACCATCTTTGAAAATGTGTTAAAAAGTCGCACTTACTTGAGTTTGGCGATCTGTAGATAACTATGTATACACCTTTCTTGCTTCCTGATTTAATGGCAATGGCTAAGACCCAACAATTTTTCTCGAGCTGGTGATTCGATATTACTTCATATGGAACATTATGATTTAAGATAATCATCACTCCTCCTGTATGTCTACTATGTGAGTCGCAGCGGATGGTATTATAATGATCACATTTGATTTCATTATTTTGGATATCTTCAGTCACATGAGTTTCACTCAACATAATCATGAAAGGTTTCTTTTCTTCCAAAAACATTTTTACCTCTTCAAAATAAGTTATGATGCTCTGTATGTTTAAATATATAATTACGTTATTTTCATAATTTTTTTTTATAAAAAAGAGATTCTGCTTATTTTTGTTTCCATTTTTCTTTTATAAATAGGGCATTCCTTACTCATAGCAGAGTGATTAGTAATGAGTTTGAGTCCCAATCTATTATTTGTCATAAGGCAATTAATAAACTTAAAAAAAGAGAAAATATTTAAAAAAACAAAATCCTTCACACTAACGTTTTCTTGCAAAAAACACGTGTAAACGATGCACTGAAACTTAAACAGAAATTTTCAGAAGGATCGGGGCGAAGGCTTCAGAGATAAGTGCGTTGCTATCCCGTCCCTTTGCTTTGGCGCCCAAAGTGTTTGACAATCTTAAAAAAAAATTACTCTTACACCAACGTTTTCTTAGAGGAAACACGTGTGAACGATGCACTGCAAGGTAATTAGAAATTCTCAGAAGGATAGGAGCAACAGCGCCAGAGAAAAGTGCGTTGCCATCCCGTTCCTTCGCTTTAGCACCAAAGCGAAGGGACGGGATGGCAACGCACTTTTCTCTGACGCTGTCGCTCCGGTCCTTCTGAAAAGTTCTGATTAAGTTGCAGTCCGTCGTTCACACATGTATCGCCCGAGAAAACGTTAGTGTGAAGATTTTTTTTTTTTGAATATTGTTCAACACTTTCGGCGCCAAAGCGAAGGGACGGGATAGCAACGCACTTTTCTCTGGCGCTGTCACTCCGGTCCTTCTGAAAATTTCTGATTATGTTGCAGTCCGTCTTTCACACATGTATCGCCCGAGACAACAATAGTGTGAAGAATTTGTTTTTTGAATATTGTCTAACACTTTGGGCACCAAAGCAAATGGACGGGATGGCAACGCACTTTTCTCTGGTGCTGTCGCTCCGATCCTTCTGAAAATTCCTGATAAAGTCTCAGTCCGTCGTTCACACATGTATTGCCCAAGACAACGTTAGTGTGGAGAATTTTTTTTTTGAATTTTGTCTAACACTTTGGGCGCCAAAGCGAAGGGACGGGATAGCAACGCACTTTTCTCTGGCGCTCTCGCTCCGATCCTTCTAAAAATTTCTGATTAGGTTGCAGTCCGTCGTTCACACATGTTTTGCTCAAGAAATCATTTGTGTGAAGAATTTTTTCTTTATTGATAATGTCTTACACTTTGGGCGCGAAAGCGAAGGGACGGGTTAGCAACGAATTTTTCTCTGGCGCTGTCGCTCCGATCCTTCTGAAAATTTCTGATAAAGGTGCAGTCGGTCGTTGACACATGTATCGCCCAAGAAAACATTTGTGTGAAGAATTTTTTCTTTTTTTACAATGTCTAACACTTTGGGCGCCAAAGCGAAGGGACGGGATAGCAACGCACTTTTCTCTGGCGCTGTCGCTCCGATTCTACTGAAACTTTCTGATTAAGTTGCAGTCCGTCGTTCACACATGTATCTTCCAAGAAAAAGTTAGTGTGAAGAGTTTTCTTTGTTAAGTTAAATGTTCTAACACTTTCGGCGCCAAAGCGAAGGGACGGGATAGCAACGCACTTTTCTCTGGCGCTGTCACTCCGGTCCTTCTGAAAATTTCTGATTATGTTGCAGTCCGTCTTTCACACATGTATCGCCCGAGACAACAATAGTGTGAAGAATTTGTTTTTTGAATATTGTCTAACACTTTGGGCACCAAAGCAAATGGACGGGATGGCAACGCACTTTTCTCTGGTGCTGTCGCTCCGATCCTTCTGAAAATTCCTGATAAAGTCTCAGTCCGTCGTTCACACATGTATTGCCCAAGACAAGGTTAGTGTGGAGAATTTTTTTTTTGAATTTTGTCTAACACTTTGGGCGCCAAAGCGAAGGGACGGGATAGCAACGCACTTTTCTCTGGCGCTCTCGCTCCGATCCTTCTAAAAATTTCTGATTAGGTTGCAGTCCGTCGTTCACACATGTTTTGCTCAAGAAATCATTTGTGTGAAGAATTTTTTCTTTATTGATAATGTCTTACACTTTGGGCGCGAAAGCGAAGGGACGGGTTAGCAACGAATTTTTCTCTGGCGCTGTCGCTCCGATCCTTCTGAAAATTTCTGATAAAGGTGCAGTCGGTCGTTGACACATGTATCGCCCAAGAAAACATTTGTGTGAAGAATTTTTTCTTTTTTTACAATGTCTAACACTTTGGGCGCCAAAGCGAAGGGACGGGATAGCAACGCACTTTTCTCTGGCGCTGTCGCTCCGATTCTACTGAAACTTTCTGATTAAGTTGCAGTCCGTCGTTCACACATGTATCTTCCAAGAAAAAGTTAGTGTGAAGAGTTTTCTTTGTTAAGTTAAATGTTCTAACACTTTGGGCGCCAAAGCGAAAGGACGGGATAGCAACGCACTTTTCTCTGGCGCTGTCGCTCCGATCCTACTGAAAATTTCTGAGTAAGTTGCAGCCGAAGAAAACGTTAGTGTGAATAATTTTCTTATTGTTTTTTCAATGTTCTAACTTGTCATGTCACACTTAATATTTTGGACGGGTTGCGCACGAACAATTGTTAAAATAAGATTTAAAAAAAATACTCTATCACTTTAATAGTGAGGGGTCGGGATAGCAAATCACTTTTCTCAGGCGTCGTCGCTCCGATCGATCTGAAAGTTTGTTTTCATGTCGGAATTAATAGTGTTAACGTGTTGCACAACAACAATTGTTTATGTAAGTTGAGAAGAAAAAAATCTCACCATCACTTTTCGCGTTATAGTGAGGGTCGGAATAGCAAAAAGTTTTCTCAGGCGTCGTCGCTCCGATCGATCTGAAATTTTGTTTTCATGTCGGACTGAATAGTGTTGACGTGTTGAGCCCCTAACAATTGTTTATGTAAGTTTAGAAAAAAAAATCTCACCATCACTTTTCGAGCCATAGTGAAAGGTCGGGAAAGCAAAGCACTTTTCTCACGCGTCGTCGCTCCGATCGATCTGAAAAATTGTTTTCATGACGGACTGAATACTTTGGACGGGTTGCGGACGAAAAATTATAAATGTAAGTCGAGAAAAATAGAATTATAATCTTTCTTTCACTTTGCACGCCATAGTGAGGGGTCGGGATAGCAAAGCACTTTTCTCAGGCGTCGTCGCTCCGATCGATCTGAAAAATTGTTTTCATGTCCGACCATATAGTTTGGACGGGTTGCGGACGAAAAATTGTAAATGTAAGTCGAGAAAAATGGAATAATAAACTTTCTATCACTTTGTGCGCAAAAGTGAGGGGTCGGCATAGCAAAGGACTTTTCTCAGGCGTCGTCGCTCCGATCGATCTGAAAAATTGTTTTCATGTCGGACTGAATAGTTAAAACGGGTTGCAGACGCACAATTGTAAATGTAAGTCGAGAAAAATAAAATAATAAACTTTCTATCATTTTGCGCGCCAAAGTGAGGGGTCGGGATTTGCTTTCATGCTCACATTGAGATGGCTTGTGGCAATTCATTGAGAATGTTTTACGCACCGAGAAGAAGTCCGACATGAAAATTAATTTTCAGGTCGATCAGAGCGACGACGCCTGAGAAAAGTGCTTTGCTATCCCGACCCTCTCTTTGGCGCCCAAAGTGATTTAGAGATTTTTTTCTTTCTGAGTTAACAATAACACTTGTTCGTGTGCAACCCGTCCGAACTATTCAGTCCGACACGAAAATTAAACTTTCAGATCGATCGGAGCGACGACGCCTGAGAAAAGTGCTTTGCTATCCCGACCCCTCACTTTGGCACGCAGAGTGATACTATTCAGTCCGACATGAAAATACATTTACAGATCAATCGGAGCCACGAAGCGTACGAAAAGTGCTTTGCTATCCCGACCCTTCACTTTGGCGAGCAAAGTGATAGGAGATTTTTTCATTTCTTTTTTCTAAGCTTACATTTACAATTGTTCGTGCGTAACTTTGGCGCCCAAAGTGATAGGAGTTTTTTTCTTTTTTTTTTTCTAAGCTTACATTAACAATTGTTCGTGCGCAACCCGTCCAAACTATTCAGTCCGACACGAAAATTTTCAGGTCGATCGGAGCGACGACGCCTGAGAAAAGTGCTTTGCTATCCCGACCCCCGACTTTGGCGCCCAAAGTGATAGGAGTTTTTTTCATTTTTTTTTCTAAGCTTACATTAACAATTGTTCGTGCGCAACCCGTCCAAACTATTCAGTCCGACATGAAAATAAATTTTCAGGTCGATCGGAGCGACGACGCCTGAGAAAAGTGCTTTGCTATCCCGACCCCCGACTTTGGCGCCCAAAGTGATAGGATTTTTTTTTATTTTTTTTTTCTTAGCTTACATTAACAATTGTTCGTGCGCAACCCGTCCAAACTATTCAGTCCGACATGAAAATAAATTTTCAGGTCGATCGGAGCGACGACGCCTGAGAAAAGTGCTTTGCTATCCCGACCCCCGACTTTGGCGCCCAAAGTGATAGGAGTTTTTTTCATTTTTTTCTTAGGTAGATCAGACGACGACGCCTGAGAAAAGTGCTTTGCTATCCGACC